>ML786440.1:90812-112057 GCA_009831015.1 Picea engelmannii | reverse complement strand
TTTAAAAAAAATTGCATGATTTTTTTTTTTAATAAAAAACATTAAAAATAAACTTTAATAGGGGTGGTAGGAGCGGGGAGCGGGGGAGCTTTGCATGATCCTAAAGGAATCTCAATAACTTCTTATGCATGGTGTCTAGGTAACGTATCAAACAATTTAGTTGAAGCATATTCCCTTCTATGTAGTCTAGATATGGCCAAGGAAGTAGATATTGAAACTCTTTCAATTTTCGGAGACTCAATGGTCATCATTAAAGTAATGATTCATAAATCCACTCATGAATGATCTAAACTAAAAAACACTATTCCATAATCAAACAAGAAGTTAAACTCTTTGCTAGTGTTTCCTTCTTCCATATAAAGAAGGACCTGAATGAGGAGGTAGATTAATGGGTTAAAAGGGAATTCGAGCTTAGCCCTGACACTATGATTTAAAATGGGGTTTATGACTTTAGGATTATACCCTAAATATTGGACTAAGTGGGTTTCATGGTCCATTAAATTTGAAACGATTCAACATTTAAACTTGAGTTGGCGAAGCCTCAGGAAAATAAACCCAAGTACGTGTTTCTCTTATCCTCCCATGCGGATTCAATCTTGATTCATGGAAAATGAATGCCACCTTGAGCATTGGTACACTCAAGATGGGATAATGGAAAAGTAGAGGGATAAGTGCTCAGATGTTTCAATTCGGTTGTTAATGTTGGCATGTTTTTAGACAGAGGCAGAGTATGCGTGTTTTTCATTGATGGCGAAGATTAGCATGATCAGTAGTGTAGCGATAATGGCAAGATCAGCAGTGTAAGCTAAGAAGGAGGAAAACAGTCAAAGCACGACAAAGGTGGAAAGATCAACAGTGTAAGATCATAAGGAGGAAAACATTCAAAGCACGACAAAGGTTTCATTTCAGAGTTTCGCAGATCGGTAAATCCAAAGGAAAGAGGTTCAAACTTGCGATATGCGAAGTCGCGATAACAATCCTGACCGTTGGAGTCATAGGACACGTGGCAAGCGATTGGAATTTTGCTGACTTGCACATTGGAGGAGTCAATGGAGCATGGTGTGGGAACTCGCGATATGCGAGATCACGCAAAGATATGGACTATCAAATCATCGAGATCGTGGACCGTTGATCAGGCATGACAAAGGCCCGTGAAGTTGCGAAATCACGATAAGATCTTGACTGTTGATCCAAGAGGGACATGTGGTGAGGGATCATCATTTCGCTGACTGAAAAGTTAAAGGAGCGAAGTGCTCGTTTGATTGGCGAGTGGTCATATCTTGTGGTCACATTGTCGAGAGCTGGAGAGAAGAGCTAGAGAAGCCAAGCTCTATTTCGGAGTTCGTAACATGGAGAGTCGAGAGGAATCATCACAGAATACCCGAGACGCGAAATTGTGAAATGCGTTTTTGAATAAGGATGTGGTCACAGCCAGTGGTTACATCTTTGAAATATGGAGGAAGAAGCTAGTGGTGTTAAGCTCCATCTCCAAGTCTCGGCGATCGCGACTTGGAGTATCGAGAACCTTCATAACAGTAATTGCGATATGCGAGATTGCGATGAGATTTGGACTGTCGGATCATTGGAGATCTCGACCGTTGATCAGGCTCGATCAAGTTCATAAGTTGACGAAAAATGAAGCACCTTTTGGCGCAGCCTGTGGTCACCGTTGGTGGTCACATGAGGGGAAAAAGTTAGCAGTGCTAAGATCCATATCGGAGTTTCGTCGATCGTGACTTAGAGTGTCAAGACCCTTCATCACAGGAATGTCGAGATGTGAAATCATGAAATTCAAATTCTGTTTAGTGCTCGGTCACAGCTAGTGGGCATATGAGATAAACACGAAATACTGCGTATTTAATCCAATGGTACTGGTTAATTGGAAACTTGATTGAAGGGTTACTGTTTCACCTCACAGGTAATCGATCAGTTACGATTCAGTTATCATAACTGAATCATGATTCTTGGATGGCTGGCGATTCAGTTGCTGATGCGTTTTCTTGGAGATTCAAGGTATAACTGAATAGGTTGTAGTGTATAAAAGAAATATGCAGTGACTGTGCGGGGTTGGTCGTTTTGAATGAAAAATGAGTTGAACTGTAAGAAAGAGAAAATTACAGTATGCGCAATGTGAGACCGAAAATATGCACAATGTTAGATAAAACTCACAGATGATTAACAAATGAGGAATAGACAGAAGCAAGAGCAGAATTGCAGAATAGCTGGAAGCAGAGAAAAATTGCAGAACAACTTGAAGCAGAGAAAAATTGCAGAACAGACAGAGGAAGAGAAGAATTGCAGAACAGTTAGAAGTAGACCATATTTACATAACAATGAAGAAGTGGTAAGAATCGATTTATCTGTGTTGTTGGTTATTCAATCATTTATTTATAATCAGGAAGGAAGGGTGGTGCTGGGGAGGACTGTGGTCCTTTGATATTCGAGTTGGTGCTTGAATATTGGGAGTTGTAGCTTCCATCTAGTTGTTGCTAGAAATCAGGGTGGTGCTTGGGAAAACACAGAGTTTTCTATATGCAAGGTGGTGCTTGTATAAGTGGAAGTAGGTGCTTCCATCCAGTCGGTGTTGGAACACTCAGGGAGTTGGTTCTTCCTTCTAGTGGGTGCTAGAGAAACCAGAGAGTTGGTGGTCTCAAACAATTTGGAGCTTGTAAAACAGAGGTAGTAGCCTCACTTTGAGTTGGTTCTCAAACATAGATGATGTACAAAACTTAAAAGACTTCCTATCATTTCGAAGAAGAAGAGGTTTTCTCCCTTTATGGGTTTCCTCGTGAAAATCTGTCTCTGTGTATATCTCATGTGTGATTGATTCTCGTTATTTATGTTGTTCATATGATATATAATATTGATGGTCACTTGATGAAATATTAAAAATGGTTTAATAGACTTAATATTGTTTAATCACAGTAACAACTGATTCACCCCCCTCTCTCAGTTGTCTTAGTAATTTCAACAATTGATATCAGAGATGGTTCCTTTTATTTAAAGGTAGATCTGTAATCTTAAACATGACAAGTCATGAAGGGACTTCAGCCAGTAAGCCTCGTCTGTTTGATGGAACAAATTTTGCCTTTTGGAAGGTTAGAATGAGAACATACCTAATGGCCTTAAGTGCTGATGTTTGAGATGTAGTAGAGACTGGATATACAAAGCCTGTTGTGATGGCTTCCAAGGATGATAAGTTAGAATATATCTTTAATACTAAGGGAATGAATGCTATCTTGAATGGACTTTCATAAGCCGAGTTTGTAAAGGTGATGCATCTTCAAACTACCAAAGAAATGTGGGATAAGCTTATTAGCAGCTATGAAGGAAAGGAGAAAGTAAAAGATACCAAACTTCAAAGCTTTAGGTTGAAGTTTGAACAACTAAAGATGAATGAAGATGAAATAGTTGGAAAGTATTTTTTAAGAGTTGAAGAACTTGTGAATTACATGAAGGGTCTTGGTGAGAATATTGAAGAATAAATTTTAGTTCAGAAGATTTTAAGATCTTTGCTTGATAAATTTAATCCAAAAGTCTCTGCAATAGAAGAACTAAATGATATTAAAAATCTATCCATTGATCAACTCCTAGGAACTTTAACTGCATATGAAATGAGAATCAACAAAGATAAATCCATTACTAGAGAAGCATCTTTTAAAGAAGACAAGAATACTGATTTAGATTTAAATGATATTGAGGCAAAATTTGAGAGAAGATTAAAGAAAGGATCAGGAAAATATCAATGTAATCTTCCCTTCAAATGTTTTAACTGTGGTAAGATAGGTCATTTTGCATCTAAGTGTCCCCATCAGAAAAAGGACTGGAACTTTGATGATGAAAAGAAGTACAAATTCAAGAAATATAGTAAAAAGAAAAGTTTGTGTGCAAAAAATGACAATTCCTCAGAAGACATAGATAGTGATTCATCATGTGAAGACAAAGTGAATGATTTTATTCTTATGGCTATGGGGGATTTTGATAATGAGCACACAAGAGGTGAAATGGATGATGAAGAAGCTGTGGTGGATATGGAAGGTGAATTAATCAGTGCTTTGGAAGAAATTGACAGACTCAGATGTAAGAAGAGAAAACAAAAACAGTTGTTGATGCAGTTTAAAATGAATGGTGAAAAACCTGATGAAAATTTTTCTCTACTAAAAGTGGAGTTAGAAGAGGCAAAGAAAATAGAAGACATACTGAAACAACAATTGTCATAGAAGAAAGCGAGGTGTGAAGCCTCAGAATAAGAGATAATAAAAACCAGAAAAGAAATGCAGAAGTTTAAGGCATTGTATCATCAAAATATGCCAAGTATTAAAGCTTCAGAAGAATTAACTTTCATTCTAAATCAGAAAAAGAATCCAAAGTTGAAAGCCGGCTTGGGCTATGAAGAAGGATCAAGTAGTGATCATTCAAGTAATACAAAACCCATCAAGTTTGTCAAAACTACAATCATTGGCAACAATAACTTTGCAGAAACAAAGAAATAAAATCAGCCACCAAGAAGGAATGAAATAAAAAGTACTAGAACTGAATCAGTAGATCAGAGAGATTATCGGCATGAAGGAAATCGACCTCCTCAAAGAAGACAAACTTTTTCAAGGTACAAAGGTTTTTTCTATGGTTATTGTTTTTTCTGCTCTAATTTTGGTCACAAACCTATAAACTGTTCTTTAAGATTTAGATATGAACAATCAATATATTCAATGAATAACCATCTTCCACAACAAAGATCGAGACAACCAAGCAACAAACAATCTCAAACTATAAATCATGCGATGGTTGGGAAAAGGACACAGGTTAACCATAACAATAGTTATGAGTATAAAAATCATTATGATCTGTTATTTAGTGAACCAGAATGTTACATCTGTCATAACTATGGACATAAAGTTGCAGATTGTCGCTTAAGGAATTTTAAGCCAGATTCAAATCCTACTGCTGAAAATTTCAAGATTTGGAATAAGAAAGAAGATGACAAGTGTAGACTAGTGTTATCAACCCAAAGAGAAAATACTCCCTGGTATATTGATAGTGGATGTTCCAAACATATGAATGGAGACAAAAGTAAGTTTCTAACTCTAAGTGAAAGCAAATCAGGGAATGCAACTTTTGGAAATGATGCACCAAGAAAAATAAAAGGTAAAGGAATGGTAAGTTTGAGTAATGGCAAAGGGAAAGCTCAAGATGTGTTGTTTGTAGAAGGTCTGAAACATAATCTTCTTAGTGTCAGTCAAGTCTATGACTGAGGATGTGAAGTCATTTTTACCTCTAAAGATTGTAGAATAAAATCTGTGAATTTAGGACATCTAGTTGCAAAAGGGATAAGAACATAAAACAATGTCTATGTGTTAAAAGAAGAAAAAGAAGAATGTTACTTAAGCAAGTATCATGAAAGTTGGCTATGGCATATGAGACTTGGAAACTTAAATTTTGATCATATAATCAAGCTCAGAAACAATGGGGAAGTAAAAGATCTTCCGAAGATATCAAAGACATACGACTATGTTTGTAAACCTTGCCAGATAGGAAAACTTACTCACACTCAGTTCAAATAAAAAAAATTTCCTTCAACAGAAAAACCTCTCCAGTTAGTACATATGGATTTATGTGGACCATCAAGGAAAGAAGGTACAGGAAAAGAAAATTATTTTATGTTGATTATTGATGACTATTTTAGACTAACATGGGTTTCCTTTTTGAAGGAAAAATCTAAAGCATTTGAAAAATTCAAAGTGTTTAAGGCTCTAACTGAGAATCAAACGGGAAAAAGATTGAAGGCAGTAAGGTCTGATAGAGGAGGAGAGTTTATCTCATGGAACTTCAAAGAGATCTGTGATAAACATGGAATCAAAAGAGAGTACACAATTCCAAGGACTCCACAACAAAATGGAGTTGTTGAGAGGCAAAATAGATTAGTACAACAAATGGAAAAATCAATGATGAATGAAAGGAACATACCTCAGACATATTGGGTGGACGCAATTCATACAACTGTTCATATACTTAACAAAACACATCTTAGACCACACAGTGACAAGACTCCTTATGAACTATGGTTTGGAAGACCTGTTTCAATCAAGCATTTTAAAGTCTTTGGGAGTAAATGTTATATTAAAAATAATGATGAAAATATTGGCAAATATGATGACAGGGAAGATGAAGGTATCTTCTTGGGTTATGATACAAACAGTAAAGGGTATAGGTGTTACAATAAGAGGCTGCATAAACTAGTTGATTGTATAGACATAAAAGTTGATGAAGAAATACCGATCAGAAATGTAAGCAGTGCTGAACCAAGAACAGAAGGTATAGTTGAAGATAAAGATGAACAGGTATAAGGATCAGAAAGAGAATAATTTGAATTAGATGAAGATACAAATACTCAGGCTGACATAAATTAGTAGAAAGAAACAAACTTACCTCTCAGAATTGTTAGAAAGAATCATCCTAAAAATCAGATAATTGGAGATATAAATAAAGGAGTTCAGACAAGAAGGAAATTGATTAAAGACTCAGAACAATCTCATGCTTCTTTTATATCTATGACTGAACTTGAAATTTTGATGAAGCCAGCTAGCATGATGATTGGATTAGAGCTATGAATGAAGAGCTTGATCAGATTGAGAAGAAAAATACTTGAGAGCTTGTCCCTAGACCTGAAGATAAGAGTGTAATAGGTTCCAAATGGGTGTTCAAAAATAAAATGAATGAAAAAGGACAAGTTGTTAGAAATAAAGCCAGATTTGTCTGTAAAGGGTATGCACAAGTTGAAGGTCAGGACTTTGGTGAAACTTTTGCACCAGTGGAAAGATTGGAATTCATCAAAATGTTCCTTGCATATTCATGCCATAAGAACTTTAAAATGTATTAGATGGATGTTAAGTCAGCTTTTCTTAATGGAGATCTAGAGGAAGAAGTATATATGGAGAAACTCGAAGGATTCTCATTGAAAGATAATCCTAATTATGTTTGCAAGCTGAAGAAGGCCTTATATGGACTGAAACAAGCACCACGAGTTTGGTATTATAGACTGGACAAATTTTTACAAGACAAAGGGTTCAAGAAATGTACTGTGGACAACAATCTCTACATTAAGTCTGAAGGTGATAATATACTAGTTGTTTTGGTTTATGTAAATTATACTATTTTTTGTTGTACTAATGAATCATCTGTCCAATGGTTTGATAACTCTATGCAAACAGAGTTTGAGATGTCCATGATAGGCGAATTGTCATATTTTCTTGGTTTACAAGTAAATCAGAGTTCTGCAGGAATATTTATCTCTCAAGAAAAATATTTGAAAGAGATGTTGAAGAAATTTCAGATGGAGGATTCCTCTCCTGTTAGTACACCTATGGTGGTTGGTTGCAAGCTCAATAAAGATGATATGTCACCTGATGTTGATCAAAGGACATACCGATCAATGATAGGCAGTCTTCTGTACATCACAATATCCCATCCTGATATAATGCAAGTTGTTGGAATGGTAGGTCGTTATCAGTCATCTCCTAAACAGAGTCACTTGGTAGCTGTCACAAGGATATTCAAATACTTGAAGGGAACAATGACTTATGGTCTGTGGTATCCCAGAAATCAGAACTTTCAGTTAACTACTTATTTAGATGCCGATTGGGCAAACTGTGTTGATGAGAGAAAAAACACCAGTGGAGGAGCATTCTTTCTGGGTGACTCATTAGTAGCATGACTTAGTAAATAGAAAGGAGCCATTTCATTATCAACTACAGAGGAATAATACATTGTTGCTGCTACTTGCTGCACACAAATTTTATGGATGATACAAACTCTTGCAGATTTGAAGGTAACTTACACTAATCCCATTCCACTTCACTGTGATAACACCAGTGCCATCAGTCTCTCTAAGAATCCCGTACTTCATTCAAAATCTAAGAACATACCAATAAAATACCATTTTCGCAGAGAACAAGTTACAAACAGAGTCGTTCAGCTGAATTATATTCATTCCACAAAACATATAGATGATATTTTTACTAAACCATTAGCAGTGACCCCTTTTGGATATCTTCGTCAAAAGTTGGGGGTTATAACTTCCTTCATCTAATCTATTCACCTAATCAGGGGGAGTACTTACTGAATATCTGTTGTATTTCTAAGTTGCTCATAGTTGACAGGGGGAGTATGTACTGCAACAGCTCAGGGGGAGTGTGTTTCTTCTTTGACATTGATGTCAAAGGGGGAGAAAGTGTGGTAAATTTCAAGGATGCTACAGTGGTATAGTTGCATGTTTTTTGCATGTTTTTCAAGGAGTTTCCATCAATGCCAAAGGGGGAGATTGTTGGCATGTTTTTAAACATATGCAGAGTTTGCGTGTTTTTCATTGATGGTGAAGATCAACATGATCAATAGCGTAGTGATAATGGAAAGATCAGCAGTGTAAGCTCAGAAGGAGGAAAACAGTCAAAGCATGAAAAAGGTGGCAAGATCAGCAGTGTAAGCTCAGAAGGAGGAAAACAGTGAAAGCATGACAAAGGCTTCATTTCGGAGTGTCACAGATTGGGAAATCCAAAGGAAAGAGGTTCAAACTCGCGATATGCGAAATTGCGATAACAATCCTAACCGTTGGTGTCATAGGACACGTGGCAAGTGATTGGAATTTTGCTGACTTGCACATTGGAGGAGTCAATGGAGCATGGTATGGGAACTCGCGATTTATGAGATCACGAAGAGATATGGACCGTTAAATCATAGAGATCGTGGACTGTTGATCAGGCATGATGAAGGATCATGAAGTTGTGAAATCGAGATAAGATATTGACCGTTGATCTAAGAGGGACATGTGGCGAGGGATCATCGTTTCGTTGACTGGAAATTCAAAGGAGAAAAGTGCTCATTTGATTGGCGAGTGGTCATATCTCGTGGTCACATTGTCAAGAGATAGAGAGAAGAGCTAGAGAAACCAATCTTTATTTTGGAGTTCGTAACATGGAGAGTTGAGAGGAATCATCATAGAATACCTGAGACGTGAGAGTGCGAATTGTGTTTTTGAATAAGGCTATGGTCACAGCCATTGGTTACATCTGCAGAAGATGGAGGAAGAATCTAGCGGTGTTAAGTTCCATCTCAGAGTCTCGGCGATCGCAGCTTGGAGTATCGAGAACCTTCATCATAGGAATCGGGATATACAAGATCACGATGAGATCTGGACCGTCAGATCATTGGAGATCTCGACCATTGATCAAGCTCGATGAAGTTCATAAGTTCACAAAAAATGAAGCGCCTTTTGGCGTAGCCTGTGGTCACTGCCGATGGTCACGTGAGGGGAAGAAGCTAGCGGTGCTAAGATCCATATCGGAGTTTCGTCGATCACGACTTGGAGTGTCGAGACCCTTCATCACAGGAATGCCGAGATGCGAAATCATGAAATTCAAATTCTGTTTAGCACCCGGTCACAACTAGTGGGCATATGAGATAAATGTGAAATCCTGCAGATTTAATCCAATGGTACTGGTTAATTGGAAACTTGATTGAAGGATTACCATTTCACCTCACAGGGAATCGATCAGTTACGATTCAGTTAGCAGAACTGAATCATGATTCTTGGATGGTTGGCAATTCAGTTGCTGATGCATTTTCTTGGAGATTCAAGGTATAACTGAATAGGTTGTAGTGTATAAAAGAAAGATGCAGTGACTGTGCGGGGTTGGTCATTTTGAATGAAAAATGAGTTGAACTGTAAGAAAGGGAAAATTATAGTATGTGCAGTGTGAGACCGACAGTATGCGCAGTGTGAGATAAAAATCAGAGATGAGTAACAGATGAGGAATAGACAGAAGCAAGAGAAGAATTGCAGAACAACTTAAAGCATAGCAGAATTGTAGAACAAACATAGGAAGAGAAGAATTGCAGAATAGTTAGAAGAAGAACAGATTTACAGAACAATGAAGAAGTGGTAAGAATCGATTTATCTGTGTTGTTGGTTATTCAATCATTTATTTATAATCAAGGAGGAAGGGTGGTGCTAGGGAGGACTGTGGTCCTCTGATATTCGATTTGGTGCTTGAATATTGGGAGTTGTAGCTTCCATCTAGTTGTGGCTAGAAATCAGGGTGGCAGGGTGGTGCTTCGGAAAACACAGAGTTTTCTATATGCAAGTTGGTGCTTGTATAAGTGGAAGTAGGTGCTTCCATCTAGTCGGTGCTGGAACACTCAGGGAGTTGGTGCTTCCTTCTAGTGGGTGCTAGAGAAACCAGAGAGTTGGTGGTCTCAAACAAGTTGGATCTTGTAAAACAGAGGTAGTAGCCTCA
Organism: Picea engelmannii; assembly: GCA_009831015.1. Classification (NCBI taxonomy): domain Eukaryota; kingdom Viridiplantae; phylum Streptophyta; class Pinopsida; order Pinales; family Pinaceae; genus Picea; species Picea engelmannii. The sequence goes on along the minus strand of ML786440.1, from coordinate 101,768 downwards.
CTTTGAGTTGGTGCTCAAACATAGATGATGTACAAAAATTAAAAGACTACCTATCATTTCGAAGAAGAGGTGGTTTTCTCCCTTTATGGGCTTCCTTGTGAAAATATGTCTCTGTGTATATCTTATGTGTGATTGATGCTCATTATTTATGTTGTTCATATGATGTATAATATTGTTGGTCACTTGATGAAAGATTAAAAATGGTTTAATAGACTTAATATTGTTTAAGCAGTAACAACTGATTCACCCCCCCCCTCTCAATTGTCTTAGTAATTTCAACAATTGGTATCGGAGATGGTTCCTTTTATTTAAAGGTAGATCTGTGAGCTTAAACATGACAAGTCATGGAGGGACTTCAGCTAGAAAGCCTCCTCTGTTTGATGGAACAAATTTTTCCTTTTGGAAGGTTAGAATGAGAACATACCTAATGGCCTTAGGTGCTGATGTTTGGGATGTAGTAGAGACTGGATATACAAAGCTTGTTGTGTTGGCTTCCAAGGATGATAAGTTAGAGTTTAGCTTTAATGCTAAGGGAATGAATGCTATCTTGAATGGACTTGCAGAAGCCAAGTTTGTAAAGGTGATGCATCTTCAAACTGCCAAAGAAATGTGGGATAAATTTATTAGCAGCTATGAAGGAAATGAGAAAGTAAAAGATGCCAAAATTCAAACATTTAGGTTGAAGTTTGAACAACTAAAGATGAATGAAGACGAAACAGTTAGAAAGTATTTTTTAAGAGTTGAATAACTTGTGAATGCCATGAAGGGTCTTGGTGAGAAGATTGAAGAATCAATTTTAGTTCAGAAGATTTTAAGATCTTTGCTTGATAAATTTAATCCAAAAGTCTCTGCAATAGAAGAACTAAATGATCTTAAAAATCTGTCCATTGATCAACTCCTAGGAACTTTAATTGCATATGAAATGAGATTCAACAAAGATAAATCCAAGCATATAGGGGCTTCCACAGTGCAAGATATTAGATATTATTTTCAGGATTAACTGCGTAGTGTAAGTCATTAATCTATGACCCATATCCATGAGTATTAGTCGTAACTGACCAATAATTCTCATCTTTTAAAGAAGACAAGAATACTGATTCATATTTAGATGATATTGACGCAAAATTTGTGAGAAGGTTAAAGAAATGATCACGAAAATATCAATACAAACTTCCCTTCAAAATTTTTAACTGTGGTAAGATAGGTCATTTTGCATCTAAGTGTCCCCATCAGAAAAAGGACCAGAACTATGATGATGAAAATAAGTACAAATTCAAGAAATATAGTAAAAAGAAAATTTTGTGTGCAAATAATGACAATTCCTCAGAAGACATAGATAGTGATTCATCATGTGAAGACAAAGTGAAAGATTTTATGCTTATGGCTATGGGAGATTTTGATGTTGAGCACACAGAAGGTGAAATTGATGATGAAGAAGCTGTGGTGGATATGGAAGGTGAATTAATCAGTGCTTTGGAAGAAATTGACAGACTCAGATGTAAGAAGAGAAAACAAAAATAGTTGTTGATGCAGTTTAAAATGAATGGTGAAAAACCTGATGAAAACTTTTCTCTACTAAAAGTGGAGATAGAAGAGGCAAAGAAAATAGAAGACATACTTAAACAACAATTATCAGAGAAGAAAGTGAGGTGTGAAGCCTTAGAAGAAGAGATAGTAAAAACCAGAAAAGAAATGGAGAAGTTTAAGGCATTGTATCATCAAAATCTGCCAATTATTAAAGCTTCAGAAGAATTAACTTTCATTCTAAATCAACAAAGGAATCCAAAGTTGAAATCCAGCTTGGGATATGAAGAAGGATCAAGTAGTGATCATTCAAGTAATACAAAACCCATCAAGTGATCTAGGTGGATATCAGAGGCCACCCACCTTTTCCAAATGGCTCAAAACAGTTTTCTGGCCATTTTTGCAATTTACTATTTTTAGCAGGTTTTCACTTCTGGGGCCATTTTGAGGGCCTAAATGAAGTTTTTTTCAATATAGAGGTTCTCAATGATAGCCGAATGCATGATTGAGCCCCCAAAATGAATCTCCTTGACGATACCTTTCCAACGATCTATCACACGCCTAAAACGGAGATCGTATGCAAAAGTTACGACCCCGAGAAGTTGATGCACCAACTTACCCAAACGGGGCCCACATGACTTTTGGCGCTCATCTCCTAGGGTTAGGTTTTTGGATGTCTAGGACTTTTGGCATTCCCGATTATTGTAAAAAGGCCTCCAGAGCCTCATTGTAACCATCTTCTTGTGAATGAGAGTAGCCGTCACATCTCTTCTCAGAGATAAGCTGCCACCATTCTAGCGAGTCTTACACTCTGTATTTTTACAGTCTCTGTACATTTATTTCATTAATAGAAATCGTGTATTATTGTATCTCTGTGTTTATGGTTGCATCTCTGATATATTTATGTTATATTATTGGATATACACGATATCTCTGTGCATTTCTTTATTATATCTCCGCTCTCATTTCGTGCCGAAAATAATCCGGATCATCAAGTTTGTCAAAACTACAATCATTGGCAATAATCACTCCGCAGAAACAAAGAAAGAAAATCAGCCACCAAGAAGGAATGAAAGAAAAAGTACCAGAACCGAATCTGTAGATCAGAGAGATGATCGGCATGAAAGAAATCAACCTTCTCAAAGAAGACAAACTTTTTCAAGGTACAAAGGTTTTTTCTATGGTTATTGTTTTTTCTGCTCTAATTTTGGTCACAAAGCTATAAATTGTTCTTTAAGATTTAGATATGGACAATTAAGATATTCAACGAATAACCATCTTCCACAACAAAGATCAAGACAACCAAGCAACAAACAATCTCAAACTATAAATCATGCGATGGTTGGGAAAATGATGCAGGTTAACCATAACAATAGTTATGAGCATAACAATTGTTATGATCTGTTATTTAGTGAATCAGAATGTTACATCTGTCATAACTATGGACATAAAGCTACAAATTGTCGCTTAAGGAATTTTAATCCAGATTCGAATCCTACTGCTGAAAATTTCAAGATTTGGAATAAGAAAGAAGATGACAAGTGTAGACTAGTGTTATCAACACAAAGAGAAAAGAATCCATGGTATATTGACAGTGGATGTTCCAAACATATGACTGGAGACAAAAGTATGTTTCTAACTCTAAGTGAAAGCAAATTAGGGAAAGTAACTTTTGGAAATGATGCACCAGGAAAAATAAAAGGTAAAGGGATGGTAAGTTTGAGTAATGGCAAAGGGAAATCTCAAGATGTGTTGTTTGTAGAAGGTCTGAAACATAATCTTCTTAGTTTCAGTCAAGTCTGTGACCAAGGATGTGAAGTTGTTTTTAACTCTAAAGACTGTAGAATAAAATCTGTGAATTTAGGACAACTAGTTGCAAAAGGGATAAGAACATAAAACAATGTTTATGTGTTAAAATAAGAAAAAGAAGAATGTTACTTAAGCACGTATGATGAAAGTTGGCTATGGCATAGGAGACTTGGGCACTTAAATTTTGATCATATAATCAAGCTCAGAAACAATGGGGTAGTAAAAGATCTTTCAAAGATATCAAAGCCATACGACTCTGTTTGTAAACCTTGCTAGATAGAAAAACTTACTCACACTCAGTTCAAATCAAAAAACTTTCCTTCAACAGAAAAACCTCTCCAGTTAGTACATATGGATTTATGTGGACCATCAAGGAAAGAAGGTACAGGAAAAGAAAATTATCTTGTGTTGATTATTGATGACTATTCTAGACTAACATGGGTTGCCTTTTTGAAGGAAAAATCTGAAGCATTTGAAAAATTCAAAGTGTTTAAGGCTCCAACTGAGAATCAAATAGGAAAACGATTGAAGGCAGTAAGGTCTGATAGAGGAGGAGATTTTAGCTCATGGAACTTCAAAGAGTTCTGTGATAAACATGGAATCAAAAGAGAGTACACAATTCCAAGGACTCCACAACAAAATGGAGTTGTTGAGAGGTAGAATATATTAGTACAACAAATGGAAAGATCAATGATGAATGAAAGGAACATACCTTAGACATATTGGGTGGAAGAAATTCATACAGCTGTTCATATACTTAACAAAGCACATCTCAGACCACACAGTGACAAGACTCCTTATGAACTATGGTTTGGAAGACTTGCTTCAATCAAGCATTTTAAAGTATTTGGGAGTAAATGTTATATTAAGAATAATGATGAAAATATTGGAAAATATGATGATAGGGAAGATGAAGGTCTCTTCTTGGGTTATGCTACAAGCAGTAAAGGGTACAAATGTTACAATAAGAGGCTGCATAAACTAGTTGATTGTATAGACATAAAAGTTGATGAAGAAATCCTGGTCAGAAATGTAAGCAATGATGAACCAAGAACATAAGGTATAGTTGAAGATGAATATGAACAGGTCCAAGGATCATAAATAGAAGAATATGAATCAGATGAAGATACAAATACTCAGGCTGGCATAAATCAGAAGAAAGAAACAAACTCACCTCTCAGAATTGTTAGAAAGAATCATCCTGAAAATCAGATAATTGGAGATATAAATAAAGGAGTTTAGACAAGAAGGAAATTGATTAAAGACTCAGAACAAACTCATGTTGCTTTTCTATCTATGACTGAACCTAATTTTTTTTATGAAGCCAACCATCATGATGATTGGATTAGAGCTATGAATGAAGAGCTTGATCAGATTGAGAAGAACAATACTTGGGAGCTTGTCCCTAGACTTGAAGATAAAAATGTAATAGGTTCCAAATGGGCGTTCAAAAATAAAATGAATGAAAAATGACAAGTTGTTCGAAATAAAGCCAGATTGGTTTATAAAGGGTATGCACAAGTTTAAGGTTAGGACTTTGATGAAATTTTTTCACCAGTGGCAAGATTGAAAGCCATCAGAATGTTCCTTGCATATTCATGCTATAAGAACTTTAAAGTGTATTAGATGGATGTTAAGTCAACTTTTCTTAATGGAGATCTAGAGGAAGAAGTATATATGGAGCAACCTAAAGGATTCTCATTGAAAGATAATCCTAATTATGTTTGCAAGCTGAAGAAGGCCTTATATGGACTAAAACAAGCACCACGATCTTGGTATTATAGATAGGAAAAATTTTTACAAGACAAAGGGTTCAAGAAAGGTACCGTTGACAACAATCTCTACATTAAGTCTGAAGGTGATAATCTACTATTTGTTTTGGTTTATGTAGATGATATTATTTTTGGCTGTACTAATGAATCATCTATCCAGCGGTTTGCTAACTCTATGAAAACAGAGTTTGAGATGTCCATGATAGCAGAACTGTCATATTTTCTTGGTTTACAAGTAAATCAGAGTTCTGCAGGAATATTTATCTCTCAAGAAAAATATTTGAAAGAGATGTTGAAGAAATTTCAGATGGAGGATTCCTCTCCTGTTAGTACACCTATGGTGGTTGGTTGCAAGCTCAGTAAAGATGATATGTCACTTGATGTTGATTAAAGGACATACTGATGAATGATGGCCAATCTTCTGTACATCACAACATCTTGTCCTGATATAATGCAAGATGTTGGAATGGTAGGTCATTATCAGTCATCTCCTAAACAAAGTCACTTGGTAGCTGTCACAAGGATATTCAAATACTTGAAGGGAACAATGACTTATGGTTTGTGGTATCCCAGAAATTAGAACTTTTAGTTAACTGCTTATTCAGATGCCGATTGGGCAAACTGTGTTGATGAAAGAAAAAACAGCAGTGGAGGAGCATTCTTTCTGGGTGAATCATTAGTAGCATGGCTTAGTTAAAAGCAAGGATCCATTTCATTATCAACTATAGAGGTAGAATACATTGCCGCACACAAATTTTATGGATGATACAAACTCTTGCATGTTTGAAGGTAACTTACACTGATCCCATTCCACTTCACTGTGATAACACCAGTGCCATCAGTCTCTCTAAGAATCTTGTACTTCATTCAAAATCTAAGCACATACCAATAAAATACCATTTTCTTAGAGAACACGTTACAAACAGAGTCGTTCATCTGAATTATATTCCTTCCACAGAAAATATAGCTGATATTTTTACTAAACCGTTAGCAACGACCTCTTTTGGATACCTTCGTCAAAAGTTGGGGATTATAACTTCCTTCGTCTAATATGTTCACCTGATTAGGGGGAGTACTTATTGAATATTTGTTGTATTTCTAAGTTGCTCATAGTTGACAGGGGGAGTATTTACTGCAACAGCTCAGGGGGAGCGTGTTTCTTCTCTGACAATGATGTCAAAGGGGGAGAAAGTGTGGCAAATTTCAAGGATGCTATAGTGGTGGTAATTTCAAGGATGCTACAGTGGTATAGTTGCATGTTTTTCAAGGGGTTTCCATCAATGCCAAAGGGGGAGACTGTTGGCATGTTTTTAGACAGAGGAAGAGTATGTGTTTTTTTCATTTATGGCGAAGATAACCATGATCGGTAGTGTAGCGATAATGGCAAGATAAACAGTGTAAGATCAAAAGGAGGAAAATAGTCAAAGCATGAAAAAGGTGGCAATATCAGCAGTGTAAGCTCAGAAGGAGGAAAACAGTCAAAGCACGACAAAGGTTTCATTTCAGATTTTCACAGATTGGGAAATCCAAAGGAAAGAGGTTCAAACTCGTGATAACAATCCTGATCGTTGGAGTCATAGGAAACGTGGCAAGCGATTGGAATTTCGTTGACTTGCACATTGGAGGAGTCAACAGAGCATGTTGTGGGAACTCGCAATATGCGAGATCACGAAAAGATTTGGACCATCAAATCATCAATATCGTGGACCATTGATCAGGCATGACGAAGGCCCGTGAAGTTGCGAAATTGTGATAAGATCTTGACCGTTGATCCAAGAGGGACATGTGGCGAGGGATCATTGTTTCACTGACTAGAAAGTCAAAGGAGCGAAGTTCTAGTTTGATTGGCGAGTGGTCATATCTCATGGTCACATTGTCGAGAGATGAAGAACAGAGCTAGAGAAGCCAAGCTCTATTTCGGAGTTCGTAACATGGAGAGTTGAGATGACTCATCACAGAATACCCAAGATGCGAAAGTGAAAAATGTGTTTTTGAATAAGGCTGTGGTCACAGCCAGTGGTTACATCTGTGGAAGATGGAGGAAGAAGTTAGCAGTGTTAAGCTCCATCTCGGAGTCTCAGCGATCGCGACTTGGAGTATTGAGAACCTTCATCATAGGAATAGCGATATGCGAGATCGCGATGAGATCTGGACCGTCAGATCATTGGAGATATCGACCGTTGATCAGGCTCGATGAAGTTCATAAGTTCGCGAAAAATGAAGTTCCTTTTGGTGCAGTCTTTGGTCATCGTCAGTGGTCACGTGAGGGGAAGAAGCTAGCGGTGCTAAGCTCCATCTTGGAGTTTCGTGGATCGTGAATTGGAGTGTCGAGACCCTTCATCACAGGAATGCCGAGATGCAAAATCACGAAATTCAAATTCGGTTTAGCGCTCGTTCACAACTAGTGGGCATATGAGATAAACGTGAAATCCTGCGGATTTAATCCAACGGTACTGGTTAATTGGAAACTTGATCGAAGGGTTAATGTTTCACCTCACAGGTAATCAATCAGTTACAATTCAGTTAGCAGAACTGAATCATGATTCTTGGACAGTTGGCGATTCAGTTGCTGATGCATTTTCTTGGAGATTCAAGGTATAACTGAATAGGTTGTAGTGTATAAAAGAAAGATGCAATGACTGTGCGGGGTTGGTCATTTTGAATGAAAAATGAGTTGAACTGTAAGAAAGGGAAAATTACAGTATGCGCAGTGTGAGACCGAAAGTATGTGCAGTGTTAGATAAAACTCAGAGATGAGTAACAGATGAGGAATAGACAGAAGCAAGAGAAGAATTGCAGAACAGCTTGAAGCAGAGCAGAATTGCAGAACAGCTTGAAGCAGAGCAAAATTGCATAATAGACAGAGGAAGAGAAGAATTGCAGAACAGTTAGAAGCATACCAGATTTACAGAACAATGAAGAAGTGGTAATAATCGATTTATCTGTGTTGTTGGTTATTCAATCATTTATTTATAATCAGGGAGGAAGGGTGGTCCCGGGGAGGACTGTGGTCCTCTGATATTCGAGTTGGTGCTTGAATATTGGGAGTTGTAGCTTCCATCTAGTTGTGGCTAGAAATCAGGGTGGTAGGGTGGTGCTTGGGAAAACACAGAGTTTTCTATATGCAAGTTGGTGCTTGTATAAGTGGAAGTAGGTGCTTCCATCCAGTCAGTGTTGGAACACTTAGGGAGTTGGTGCTTCCTTCTAGTGGGTGCTAGAGAAACCAAAGAGTTGGTGGTCTCAAACAAGTTGGAGCTTGTAAAACAGAGGTAGTAGCCTCACTTTGAGATGGTGCTCAAACATAGATGATGTATAGAACTTAAAAGACTACCTATCATTTCGAAGAAGAAGAGGTTTTCTCCCTTTATGGGTTTCCTCGTGAAAATCTGTCTCTGTGAATATCTTATGTGTGATTGATGCTCGTTATTTATGTTGTTCATATGATGTATAATATTGATGGTCACTTGATGAAAGATTAAAAATGGTTTAATAGNTTCAACAGTTAACACCCAATAAATTGGTAAGTTTCTTTCTCTAGTTATTTTTGTTTATTTCTTCTATGGTTTATTCTCCTTTCTCCTTCAACCTCCAGTGCTAGTGAGAAGTAGAACATCGCAATATCTCCCATTCTTGACTTTATGATATACTTTGTTTTTGGGACATCATAATTGGGAGGTTTTAAAACATTTTGGTGGTGGAACCTATGGGCAATATTTTCAATCCTTCCTAGGGATCCTGTGCTACAATCCATTGTCATCATATGAGCTTCTTCCCTTCCAATGTAAATATTAGTTATATATCTCTCATTAGAATATGGTTTTGTCAAATTATAATACCAAAATACATCCATCGAAGTTGTCTTTGGTTATTTAAAAATTCATTGTTTCCTAGTAATTTTGGGCAAAGTCAAGAGTTTTTTGGTATATGCCTTATAATGAATCTCTACTCTCTTCAAGACAAGGCAATTTTTTAATGAAGTCATCTTCTCAAATTTCTGGTTGGTCATCATTTAGTTTCTTGCATACAATCTTTGAAGTTGTCTCTAGTTATGTAGGTTTTTGTGATCTCTAGGTCATTGTGGAAAAAGACTAGAGTTATTTGGACCTATATTATAGAGTGAAAGCATGGTGCCTTATCCTTGGGTTCGATGTTGCTCTTTATTTTTAGTGTTAGGCTTTTCAAGAACTAATTTTTTCCTTCAGGTATGGTGTTTCTATCATTAGAATCTCATATTTCAAATGCAGGCAACCCATCATCACTGATGATTCCAGACATGTTGGTGTAAGTTGGTAACTTATCCTTTTATGTAGGTATTCTCTACAAGTTTCTTCTATTAATTATAAGGCAATTGGATGTTGGAATTTGAGGAAGGGTCCACATGATTTTCTTTCTAGTTTAAGTAAGAGGATTGGTCTATTTTGTTAGCATCCTATTCAGTGTTATCATGCAAATCTTGTTACCGTGGATAATGAAGATACTTGGGAGCTTCACAAAGTCATGTGTTGACATGAGGACCTTATTCAAGCCAATCGAAGTGATACTCTCACAGTCTCTTCCAAAATCATCGAGATTGAGTAGGCCCACAATACTCAGATTTCTAATATCATGAATATCCAAGTGCAACAAAAGCATAGAATTGATTCCCTTGAGGAAAAATGCCATAGGTTGTGAGACTCCACTCTCATCTAGTGCATGGACTCATTAACAATGACTTCCAAAATAGAGAAACAAACAATTCCTAATAGGTTTCAATAAAGGAGGATGAAATGATCAACTAGTTGATAGATCCCTTGGAAATTGAAGGACACAAATCCCCTCAATATGATGAGGGGAAAGAAGATGTGGGTAGCACTCTTTTTTTCCATTAAAATTCTGTTTTTTCGGATTATTTGCATATTATGAATATATGTTAAGCAGATCCCATGTAGTCCCACTTGGAACTTTTATTTTGTAGTATGTTGGAAGCCTTTTGATATATTCATGGAGTTGTCTTATCTAAGGATACCAAGAATCATTTGTATGTAACTTGTTGCATGCTTTGGCTATGGCCTTTTCAATTAATACAAATTATGTTTCGGTTATAAATAAATTGAAAAAAAAAAAACTTTAATAAAAAAAAATGTTAAATTTTTTTTTAAAAAAAAAAATATTAAAATAAAACAAATATTGATTAAAAAAAACTTAAAAGAAAATGAAAAATGTGATTTTTTTTTTCTTATTTTTTTTTTTTATTTATCCATTTTTTTGGGGAAGAACAATGCCAAACATTGCTCCTTCTCACTATTAATACATTTTCATGCCTTTTTTGTAAGTTTTAAACCTGTGAAGTAAAGCAATGCATATAGATTCTTAAGCAATACATAAATTAATCAATGGCTCATACACAGAGTACACAAAGATTTTATACCGGAAACCCTCAACTGGGAAAACCTTTCTTATATTCATTATCTCCAATTTCACCATTCACCATGCAATATATACAATGTTTTTAGGTATTCCGTAGATACCAAAACCCTAATCCCTTAATCCGGGATTAATTTACAAATCCGCTAAAAAATAGCAAAATCCACTAAAAATAGAAAAAACCGCCCTAGGAAAGCGCCCGACACACACGACATAGATCTAGTGGTAGGGATATTCAGATGCAGTTGTCATATCTGACGTGCCCACACACACACCCATGCAAAGAATATAACACATACCCAACATGTTTGACCCCCCTCCTATCACTCCATTCCAGGAGGGCTGGAGCCACTCCTTTAAATGGCAAGAGGGGGGTTTCCCCCACTTCATACACAACCCCGCATCCCCACTCTCCCTCTTCAAAAATAACATTTTTCATGCATTTTAA
>ML786440.1:71577-90003 GCA_009831015.1 Picea engelmannii | reverse complement strand
AAATAAAGTTTTTTTGTTTAAATAAAGTTTTTTTTTTTTTTTTAATTAAATATTTTATTCAAATTATTTTAATTTTTTTTAATAAGTTAGTCTACTTATATATTAATATTTACAAAAAAATGTTATAAGCATGGTTGTTTGTGGCCTGCCATGAAGAAACCAAGCCATAGACTACACTGAAAAAGTATTCCATGACTGTCTATAATGGTCCAAATATAGCTGAGAAATCTACATAGGTTCATGACCTTATTTACAACATAATAAAACTGGAGAAACATAATGATGGACACCTAAAACCTAAGTAAAGACTGGAAACCAACATGATCAAAGTGGAGTAGAACTAGATGGGTCTGGTTGGCTAGGATCCCCTAGCTCCTTGACTGTCTTGATCTCCTCCTACCCTAAATCATATTCAATAATAATGGGCTTGGAGTAGGTCCCCTCAAACCCATGATTCCATCTGCCTCCAAATTCTTTTCTCTAATTGGATCCCACTCTGAAACTTTGAAGCTAATGTTGAAGAAAAATTTGCAAAATGCTTCAAATTTGACCTCCAACAACCTTAGTTTAGCCATAGTTTCTTACTATTGGTCCCCTTTGTCTTCCATTGTTTGGGCTATGAGTGCCTTGGCTAACTAATAGAATGTCATCGCCTTAAACACCTTTGTGTCCCGAATATGGAAAAACTAGAATTATAGACCCAACCTTGAAATTGAAACCCAATTTCGTTTCTACCACACCATACCTTTGAGTCCCACCACATCTTACTTAATCTCTAGAGGGGTCATCTGATAAAAGAGTTATTTAGCATGTACACCAACTTTTTCACCCTTATGAGGTGAGGATGATTTTTCATGCCTAAAAGGATGAGACCTGGATTTCCCCCTCCTCCTTGGCCTTCCTTGGTTTGATTTGGGGCAGTCCTTAGCTGGAGAGTCTATCATAGCCATAAAAATGCCACATATTCAATGGATGCGAGCTCTGACTAGATAAGAGACCCAAATAGACCAAAACCCACCAACAATGAACACCTCAGGAACCCACCCCTTGGTTGAATTAGAAAGGAGAAGAAAGCATGTGATCCCTCAAACAAAATGTAGGCCAAATAGAGAGTATTCATGGATTTCCCACCTCACCCCAGATGTCGAATACCAAATCCATTGGACAAGATTTAGGAAAAAAGAAGAAGTCCCCTCGATTACACTCAACACCCTAGACACCAAACACTAGAATGTGATCCAGATGGATATCGATGGCCACCCACCTTTTCCAACTGTCTCAAAACAATTTTCTGGCAATTTTGGCAATTTACTATTTTTAGCCGTTTTCACTTCCGGGGCCATTTTGAGGGCCTAAATGAAGGTTTTTCGGGATCGAGCTTCTCATGATGGCCTATGGCATGGTCGAGGCCCCAAAATGAATCTACTTGATGATACCTTTCCAACAGGCTAGCATACTCCTAAAACGGAGATCATATGCAAAAGTTATGACCCCGGGAAGTTAATGTACTAACTTACCCAAATGGGGCCCACATGACTTTTGGTGCTTCATCTCCTAGGGTTAGGTTTTTGGATGTCTAGGGTTTTTGGCATTCCTGTTTATTGTAAAATGAATTCAGAGCCTCATTGTAATCATCTTCTTGCGAATTAGCGCAACCATCACATCTCTTCTCAGAGATAAGCTGCCACCATTCCAGCAAGCTTGTTTCTGCTGCATTTTACAGTTTCAACTTATTTCATTATTTAATAGAAAACCAGTTTTATTGTATCTCTATTATTTTGTGTTAAGAATCTGTTAATAATATTTATTCATTTCGTTCTGCTCATAAAATATGTATCAGTGGTATCAGAGCGGTCTTCTCCTTGTCATCTTAATGCATGTCCCCAACGAGGTCAGAGTACAAAGAGTTGGGTCTTGAGCTTGTTTCTCTTGAGGACAAAAGATATCACACGCCCAAGCGACCTCTCATGGCAGGAGAAAAGAAATATGATGGGACAAGAGATCCTTTCAAACTGTTGATTGAGGAATCCCTCACACAACAGAGGAACGAGATGATGGATAGTTTCGTGCAAATCCTTTGACGATTACCAACAGGCGACACATCTTCTTTGAGCGGAGGCGCCACCCCCTTCAAGGTACAAATAAAATTTGATATTCCTATATTTGAAGGTCAGATAGATGTAGATGTTGTAGACAAGTGGTTGAATCTACTAGAAGGGTATTTTTCTATCCATAACTTCTCGAATAGAGAAAAGATTACTTTTGCGCTCCTCAAAGCTGTCCCCCATGTCAAAGATTGGTGGGAAATGTTCTGTGAGAAAAAGGAAACAGAGGAACCCTCATTATTTACAGTCACAAACACCTGGGATTCCTTCAGGGATGCTATTAAGGAAAAATACTACCCTATTGGAAGTTATGATGGCTTATATACCAAATGGACCACACTGTGGCAAGAAAGAGACCAAGCAGTGCGAGATTTTACAAATATCTTCCATACCTTATGCACCAAGATGGGTATCAAAGATTCAGAGCGACATCTGGTGCTCAAGTATCGCGGTGCTCTGCATAGATACATCCAGACCGAAATGGAATTTCTAGACATTTCATCCTTGGGCGCGGGCTACCTATATGCCGTCAAAATCAAGTAGAAGCTCAAACAAAAGACGCGGCAATTTGGGCCTGGGAACCCTGCACAACAAAATATAGGAAATGGTGGCCCCAACCCACAGAACAATGGACAAAGCAAAGATGGACAATATCAGGACAACCAGTCCAAGCCGCAAGAAAAGAGGGACACTGGAAAGATAAGGAAAGATATCGAGAAGTGGTGCGACTTCCATAAGATCCCTTGGCATAACATTGTTGATTGTCGCTCAAAGCAGTCGTTGGTGTCTGAAGTGAAAGTCTATGAATTAGATGCAAATTCTAACTCTTAGCCAGAACCAGAAAGGGGAAGATGGGTCATTGACGCGGAACCCAGTGCCACCATTGCTACCACCAAGCTCCAACCTAGTGAACCAGACGAGCCAAAAGAAGGAGAACACCTCTTCCATTCAAAAATGTGGGTAAAAGGCACCCTGCCACACTTCATCGTTGATAGCGGTAGCCAGAAGAACTCATCTCTGCAGAGGTCATCAAGTGGTTGGCCCTACCCACAACGCCTCACCCACAACCCTACACCATTGGATGGCTCTGCCAAGGAAGCGATCTTCGTGTCAGCCAACAGTGTTGACTGTCATACGACATCAAGCCCTTCAAAGATGAGGTATTGTGTGATGTTTCTCCTCTCGAATTTTGTGATGTTCTTTTGGGCCAACCTTATTTATGGAAACTTCATGTTGTATATGAGTCTAGGCCTCATAGTGTTAATATTACTTTGAACATGAAATTGTACATGATACTTGAGGCAGTCCCACCTAGTGCTATTTCCTTGATCTCTGCTAAGCAATGTAGGAAGGTCATCTCTCAGACAGGGAATTTTGTCTTCTTTGTGATTTGCTCTCAGAATAAGAGAAAGATCACAGCCACATCCAGGGTCTCTGTGGTTGACCTCTCCACACAACAGAAGCAAGTAGATAAGGTCATGGAAGAATACTCAGATATCTTCTCCTCACCTATTGGGGTACCTCTGCACTGTCAGGTCAAGCACCCCATCGATATGACCCCTGGTGCACCACTGCCCAATGGGCCAGTCTATCATCTCTCTCTGTTAGATAATGAGGAGATCAAGTGACAAATACAAGAACTTCTCCACAAGGGGCACATCCATCCCAGCTCATCACCTTGCGGGAGCCCAATCGTGATGGTATAGAAGAAAGATGGAACCTAGCAACTCTGCATTGATTACCGGGCTCTGAATAAAATCACAGTCAGAAACCGGTACCCAATTCCCCGAATCGATGACCTCCTTGATCAACTCATGGGGGATAAATATTTCAGTAAGATTGATCTAAAGTCTGGCTACCACCAGGTCTCGATAGAACAAACAGATGTATGGAAGACCGCCTTCAAGTCAAAGGAAGACCTTTTTGAATGGTTGGTCATGCCCTTTGGTTTGACAAATGCTTCGACCACTTTCATGAGGATGATGGACAATATCCTGTGACCATTCACCAATAAATTTGTAGTGGTGTATCTGGATGAAATTCTCATTTACAACAATACTTGGGTCGAACACTTGCAACATATTCAACAGGTTCTGCACACCCTGCGACAGCACAAGCTATACGCCAACTTGGAAAAATGCTCCTTCGGCATGGACAGGGTCCATTATCTGGGCTACATCATTGATCAACATGGTGTACATGTGGATCCAACCAAGATCCAAGTCATCCATGACTGGCCAGCCCCAACCACACTCACTGAGCTTCGGAGCTTCTTGGGCCTTGCCAATTTCTACTGCAGTTTTGTGTTGGGATTCTCCCATATTGTATGGGCCCTTAGCCAAATCACCAGGGGTGGTGGTAAGGAAAAATTTGCGTGGGGCCAGTCCCAACAACAAGAGTTCAATGATTTGAAGAAACACTTGTGCTCATCCCCAGTACTTTCACTACCAGACCTGCAACATTCCTTTGAGATCGAGACAGATACTTCAAACTATGTTGTGGGCACCGTTCTCACTCAGCATGACCACCCCGTGGCATATCATAGTGAGACACTATCCGATGTTGTTCATAAGTACCCTACTTACGAAAAAGAGATGTACTCCATTGTGCAAGCCTGCCACCAGTGGAGACATTATATTCTTGGGAAGGAGACAATCATCCACACTGATCATAAGCCATTGCAGTTTATGTAGACACAAGGAAAATTGCATAATGACCGCCATCAAAAGTGGTCCACATAATTGCAGCAATTCCACCTCAACATCAAGTATAAAACAAGAACCACCAATTGCGTCATTGATTGCCTCAGCAGACCACCAACGTGGAACTCACCACGCTGCTAGACTCTTGTGGCCATGAGACAGACACAGACTTCACCACCACCTACCAAATGTTGGGTGAAAATATAATTGTCGATAATTTCTATCTTCATGATGGATTTTTGTGTCGTCTGGGCCATATATTTGTTCCATCAAGTGAACGAGCAAAGCTGATCTGGGAATCCCACTATAGTTGGGTGGTAGGACACTTCGGCGTCGAAAATACGGTGGCGATGATATAGAAACATTTCTACTAGTCGAAACTCCAACAAGAGGTCATCAAGTATATCAGGTCCTGCACTGTCTGTGCTATTGCCAAACCAACCACTAATAAATAGGGCCTGTACACCCCTATTCCTACTCCTAACAGGCCATGGGAATCCATCTCAATGGACTACATGTCGGGCCTCCCGTCCACCAAGGGGGGAAATGACTGTGTTTTTGTGGTTGTTGACCGCTTTTCTAAGATGGTGATTCTGGTTGCCTGCAAGAAGAGAATCACAATAGAGGCCATTGCCAAGCTCTTATTTGAACGTGTCTGGGTAAATTTTGGACTCCCACAAACCATTGTCTCAGATAGGGATAGTTGATTTCTCATCACATTCTGGTCGAGCCTCTGGTCACTGCTGGACACTAAGCTAACCAAATCCATGGCCTTCCACCCCAGACAGATGGCCAAACCGAGGTCGTAAATCAAGTGGTTGTGCATATCCTTCAAATGTATAATTCAAAGCACCCTCACACATGGGATGAGAGCCTTCCCTATGTCCAGCATAGCTACAACCGAGCCCTATATATCTCAACCGACCACAACCCCTTTTAGGTGGGGTTGGGATTTCAACCATTGGGTCCCAAAGATGTTGCACTTCCCCTTGCGGTCAGCTCGACCGAATCATCTCCTGTTCCAACTGAAGCTGAAAAATCCACCTGGTTCATTGAGCAGATCCATCACATCCACCAACATGTTCAGTATATCCTACAAAAGTCCAATGACAAGTACAAACAACGCCATGATCAACATCGGGTGCCACATAAGTTTCAGGTGGGAGATAAAGTTTGGTTGCACTTGCAGAAAGAATGCCTTACAAGACCCCTTAGGAAGCTTCACCCACTCTGTTATGGGTCGTACACCATCACCAAGGCCGTGGGGGATAATGCTCTTGAGCTCAACATTTCTCCTTTCCTTGGCTTGCACCCAATGTTCAATGTGGATCTCCTTTGTCCTTATTTCCCACCATTATTGGACACCTAAAACGTAGCAGAACAACTGGCACCAACAGATATCAACCCTGACTGCATATAACAAGCATCCAATGATCATATTATGGACACACAGATCAAGGGAACTCAACAACAAAGGATCCATCTTTATCGAGTCGTCAAAGAAGGGCAACTCCTGCACCAAGGCAAGTGGCTCACCTAGGGCCAAATTCAACAGAAATTTCCTCATCTGATGGGGGAACTCAATGCAATGGATACCATTGCTTCCTAAGGAGGGAGGATTGATCCATATGGATATCGGTGGCCACCCACCTTTTCCAACTGGCTCAAAACAATTTTTTGGCAATTTTGGAAATTTACTCTTTTTAGTAGTTTTCACTTCCGAGGCCATTTTGAGGGCCTAAATGAAGGTTTTTCAGGATTGAGATTCAAAATGATAGCCTATGGCATGATTAAGGCCCCAAAATTAATCTCCTTGACGATACCTTTCCAATGGGCTATCATATGCCTAAAACGGAGATCGTATGCAAAATTTACGACCCTGGGAAGTTAATGTACTAACTTACCCAAACGGGGCCCACATGACTTTGGGCGCTTCATCTCCTAGGGTTAGGTTTTTGGATGTTTAGGGTATTTGGAATTCATGTTTATTTTAAAAGGCATTCAGAGCCTCATTGTAATCATCTTCTTTCAAATGAGCACAACCGTCACATCTCTTCTCAGAGATAAGCCACCACCATTCCAACAAGCTTGTTTCTGTTGCATTTTACAGTTTCAGCTTATTTCATTATTGAATAGAAAACTAGTTTTATTGTATCTCTGTTATTTTGTGTTAAGAATCTGTATTCATTTCATTCTGCTCATAAAATCCTCATGAATCCACCCCTTGGTTGAACTAGAAAGGAGAAGCAGGCATGTGATCCCTCAGAAAAAATGTAGGCCAAATAGAGAGTATTCATGGATTTCCCACCTCACCCCAAATGTCGAATACCAAATCCATTGGACAAGATTTAAGAAAAAAGAAGAATTCCCCTCGATTACACTCAACACCCTAGACACCAAACACTAGAATTCCAACAAACCTAACAGGAATACCAAACCAATGAAGACACAAACCAAACTCAAATCATAATCGATTTCCATAAGAGGAGAAAAGAAGGAAACCTCACTCACAGTCAAAGAGATTCAACCCACAGGGATTCTAGGCCCTGCGAACCTAGGAGACAATTTCAAACTCTATTTTCTCCCTATTGCAGACCAGCTCACATCGCACCCTCGCCTAATAACTCCTCCTCCACCTAGAGACATCCTCACCCATGTCGCCAATGACCTAACTCCCCTACATCCTCAAATTTCCATGAATGCTTGAACCATCATTCTTCCATCACCTAAAACCTCATGTACTAGCTTCAACAACCCACTTCAATTGCCATGCATAGGTATAATGGTGCCAAAGACAATGATACCCCCATTGATATCCTTGGTTTCCTCATGGTGATCATGCATCCCCTTTTCTAGGGAATTGTTAATGTTTATCTATGTGTGTGTGTGTGATTTGTCATTTTCTTTTCTTTTTAATTATATTTTTAATTTTTTTTTAATGTTTTTTTTAAACTAAAAACCAATGTCGTTATCTATTATATACAACAAAAAAATACTATACATCCTTCCCCCAAGTTGGGACCTACCTATTCAAGAAACCAGATCCCTCCCAGGTGGTATCAAACCGATTTATAACATCACCAGATAAGTCTATTGTCCAAAGATAACAAAACATCACCAATTGTTCTAGTATCATAAAACTAAGCATAATAATTGTAATATTCTAGATATAAAAAGTATGCAGAATAGAAATAAAATGCTAGAAATGGTATATGAACAACAATATAACTAGAACAACACCACAATAATACCAAAATGATACCAGAATAACACCAGAAAGAGCACTTTGATTATTGAGAGAAATTTTCACTTACATCTTCGAGAGGGCAACCTCCAACATAGTAGAGCTCTATTACAATAATATCCAAGACAAAAGTTCTCATACCCTCAACTCCTATTTATACTAAATATGTCTATTAAAAGAACCATCTAGAGGAAGATTCTTCTAGACGTAGAAGCTTCTATTAGGTCTTCTTACATTGGATTTGTTCTTCCTTATTGCTAGGCCTTATTAAGATTGACCTTTATTACATCATAATATATTATTCTACCTACGTGAGGGGTTAGGTCCCTAACATGTCCTCCCCCTTAAAAAATGGTCTTGTTCTCAAGGATCGAGATGTGTAAATTGATGTAGAATAGTAGCTAGTTCCCAAATGGCATTTGCTCAAGTTGTATCTTTCCACTGGACTAACACTTCCTTGATGGTTCGCTGACGTAGACGATGCTCACGCTGGTCCAAAAATGATTGTGGTTGTGCCAAATGGAGCCTTCTTCGTCCAACTTGGGAAGGTTGGTTTGAGTTTGGCACTTAGTTCCAATCAACTTCTTTAAGAAGGAAACATGAAAAACATGATGGAGCTTAGAATGACTGGGAAAATCTCATTGATAGGCCACATGTCCCACACGCTTGAGAACGGTATAAGGACCATAAAATTTTTGTGCCATCTTCTGACAATGGTCAGCCTTGAGGTAATTTTTCTTGTAAGGTTGCAATCGAAGAAACACTTGATCCCCTTCTACAAATTGACGTTCAGAGTGACCTTGATCTGCTTGTTGCTTCATGCGATTCTGGGCCATGACCAAATTCTCTTTGAGGGTACAAAGAATATCCTCTCGAACTGTAAGTGTTTGGTCAGCCACCTAGACCTTCGAGACACCTAGCAAATATGAGAGAATTGAAGGTGGATTTTTTCCATATATCACTTCAAAAGGAGTCATGCAGGTAGCTATATGGTATGAAGTGTTGTACCACCATTCAACTAGTGGTAACCATTGAGCCCACTGATTTTTATTTTCCAAGGAAAAAACACCTCAAATATGTTTCCAAACACTTGTTGACAACTTCAATTTGGCCATAAGTCTGGGGATGATAAGTTGTGCTGAGATGCAATTGGGTGCCTTGTATCTTGAACAGTTCTTGCCAAAAATTTCTGGTGAAAGTTGGGTCGCAATCAGAAACAATAGAATGCATCATGCCATGAAGCTTGAAGACCTAATCCATGAAAATTTGAGCCACAATGGATGTTGTAAATGGGTGATGAAGAGCACATAAATGAGCATACTTTGAAAGATGATCAACTACCACCATGATGACTAATTTATTTCCCGATTTAGGTAAGCCTACAATAAAATCCATAGAGATATCCCTCCAAATAACAGGTGGAATCGGAAGCGGTTGTAGTGTGCGAGGAGATTTGACTGTTTCTCCCTTGTTGCATTGACACACATCACCTTCAACCAAAAAATTACAAACGTTATGTTTCATACCATCCCAGAAAAAAGAACGTTTGACCCTGTCATAGGTTTTGGTAAACATAGAGTGCCCAGTTGTGGGTGTAGCATGAAGCTCAGAAAGTATCGTGGATTTAAGTTTTGATTGTTTACTTAAATACAAATGACCTTTGTATCGAAGCTCATCATGGAGCCAAGAGTACCTTGGGGAAACTGAAGAATTGGACTGCAATTGTTGTATCAGATGTGAACTTTTGGGATCGTGTATCTATTCCTGGTGAACAACTTGGAGCCAATCTGGTATAGCGAAGGAGAGAGAAAAAATGGACCCTTCATCTTCATCTTTTCTGGAAATTGCATCCACAAACACATTGTCTTTTCCTTTCTTGTAAATGATCTCGTAATCATATCCAAAGAGCTTAGTCACCCATTTTTGTTGCTCTGGGAGGAAATGCATTGTTCCAGAAAATACTTGAGGTTTTCATGATCTATATTAATTTGGAAGCGTTGCCCCAATAGATAAGGGTGCCAAAGATCAATGACATGCAGCATAGCCAACATTTCCTTTTCATAGATGGATTTTCCCAAATTACACTCAGACAGTTGTTTGTTGGTAAAGGCCAAAGGCCGACCCTTTTTCATAAGGACAATGCCAATTCATTTCCCTAAAGCTTCACATTTCAGGACAAAGGTCTTTGTGAAATTGGAAATGGCCAGGACTGGAGTGGTGCATATGGCCATCTTCAAGGTTTGAAAATCCTGAGAAACTGCTGGAGTCCAAGTGAAATAATTCTTTTTAAGGAGTGCAGTGAGAGGTTCCACAATCTTTCCATAATTCTTAACAAACTTGCAATAATAGCATGTTAAGCCTAGAAATCCACGCAAGATTTTGAGAGTCTTTGGGTGAGGCCAGTCTTTCATGGCTTCAATATTTTTAGGATCCACCCTGACGTCGTCCTTGCCAAGAAGATGACCCAAGTACTCTACTTTCGAGGCACCAAAATCACATTTAGATTGTTTAAGGAAATGTTGGTGCTAAGAGAGTAGATGGAGAACTCTCTTAGCACCAACATTTTATTCGTCATTTTGTCTTAGTTTTCTTTGATGATATCCTCATCTATAGAAAAACCTAGAAAACTAAGACAAAATGACGGATAAAAGGATGGAAGACATGATTCAAAAGGCTTTGGAAAGTGGAGGGAGCATTATAAAATCCAAAGGGCATGGCCAAAAACTCATAGTGGCCCTCATGAGTTCTAAAGACAGTCTTAGGAATGTCTTCCTCTTTCATATAGATCTAGTGGTAGCCAGAATGAAGATCAAGTTTAGTAAAGAACTGGGTGCCTCTCAATTCATCCAAGAGGTCATCAATGACAAGAATGGGAAATTTGTCTTTAATGGTGAGTTTGTTGAGGGTGCGGAAGTTAGGACACATGCGCCAAGAACCTAATTTCTTCATGAACATGACCATAGGAGAAGAGTATGGGCTCGTACTAGGGCGGATAACACCTGCGTTGAGCATATCTTGAACCATTTTCTCAATTTCATTTTTTCGGGAAAAGGGGTGATGATAGGGATGGATATTGGGAGGAAGGATTCTTTGGACAAGGGGAATGGAATTATCATGAACACCACAGGAAGGAGGGAGTCCCTTGGGAGTGGAAAAAACCACTTGATGTTTAGAGAGGATGGATTGGAGGTCATGCGATACAGAGGGTGTCTCCATTGCTTGTATGGCATAGAGTTGGGAAATAACACCAGAATGACCTTTTTTGAGAAGATTTTCCATGTAATGGGAACTAGTGATCTCAGGGGAACCGACGGTGATGCCTTGGAACTTATATTGTTTTCCCTCTTAGTCAAATTGCATGGTTAATTCCTTAAAATCCATGAGAATGGGACCCAAAGTCCTCAACCAGTCTGCACCCAACACAATATCACAACCGCCCATGTCAATAGAAAACATATGAGATTTAAGGTGGTAGTCACCAATTTGGAGACACACATTTTCACAATGCCCTCCATATTTCATGGACCCACCATTGGAAATCATGATTTGGAAATGATTGACTGGATGGATATAGTAATTAGTTTCTTGGGAAATGTGGCGATGAATAAAATTATGGGTGCTTCCACTATCAACAAGAATGATGACCTTCCTATGCGTGATGTAACCAATTATATTGAGGGTTTGGAGAGCAGAGAAGTCAATGAGAGCATTTAGGGAAATGACCAGTTCTACTTTGGGAGCGTCTGAGGGAGGGGTTATGTCTTTGGGTTAAGGTGACACAGACATAAGGGGAGCTTCAACATCCTCTTCTGAAACATCCTTTGAGATGGCCATAAAAATATTTTGTTCCTTTAACTTGTGTCCCAAAAAATATTTGTCATCAAAATTATAACAAAGGCCTTTGAGTTGGCGTTTAGCCATTTTGGCCTTGGTCAATTTTTGGATCTTTAGTGGAGTAGAAGGAGGAGTGGGATTTATTTTTTTAGTGTGAGGAATAAAGGAGGGTTTCCTGTTTTGAGAAGAGACAAGCTATTGTGCTTCCTTGTCTATTTTAGTAGCCTCCACCCAACTCTGAGGCCAAGCCATGAGGACATGGGAACAAATCTCATCCTTGAGGCCAGTGATTAAACATTCTTGGAAAAAAGCATCAGACATGCCCTCTGTATGAAAATCCAATCGCTCAAAAGAAACTATAAAGTCTTCCACTGTGCCAGATTGTTTCAACTTTTTCAAAAGGCCTAAATGGTTGGTGTCAATATCAAAGCATTCATAAATCTCTTCCACAAAGTGTGTCCAAGCAATATACCCTTGGCGGACAGTTTTTCTCCATCGCCACCATTGCCAATGTTCTTGATCTAGATGGAGAACACCATACCATAGTTTTTCCAACTCATCTGTAATGTCATACAAAGAGAAATAATGTTCGATTTGAGTTACCCAACCAGTGGGATCTGAGCCATCAAATTGGTCACATCCACTCGCGGAAGGTGTAGGTCATGCTGAAAGTGATGGGGCTGAAAATTATGGGAATGAGATGAATTTTCAGCTTCGGTATGCAAAGGTGGTTCAGATAAGGGAGGATCTATGGGGATATGCAGCTTGTTTCAAATCATCTAACGATAGATTCAATTTGGGTAGTAATGTCTTTTTTGATGTCTTGCTTGAGGTCCTCGATTGAGGCGACAATGGAAGAATGCATGTTTTTATTGATGGTGGTAATATTGGCACTAAGTTGTCTCACTTCTTGTTGGGTCTCTGTGAAATCATATTGCAAGGTATTGAAGTGAGCTTCCAAGTCTTGGCTACAGGTATGGGCCATGATGATGAGGGAACCGAAAGGGGGTGGGTGGGGTCAAAAATTTGTTGAAAAATGATAGGTATGAATGTGATAAGGGAGAAGAGAGAAATGCAATGGAATAGGTCTCAAATAATGGTGAAACAGAAATACAGTTTTTTTTTTTACACGTACAAAGTTATACTTCGATTTAAAGAATACTTCAGTGATGAAATGCCCAAATGATTAATCAGGAAGAAATGTGTAGCGATTTGGAAACTTGAATGCAGGAGACACAGTTGCACGACAATAGATCTTGTATGTTTTTTTTTCCCTCCCCAAAGGTTAGGTATTCAAGGGTTCTACAGACAAGGGTTTTCCCTGTGCTATAGCTCTCTAATCTATGTGTGGGGTCCAACAATAGTACTCGTCCCAATATAGAAGGGCACCAACTAAGGAGGCTAGACTGTGCCCTTAGCCATACTACCCGACTACCCAGGTACTAGAGAGTATCTTCCTAAGTGTTGTTCTCGGTGGCACTATAGCAGTCAGGCGATCGATCGATTTATCTAAAGAGGGCTTTAAGAAATCTAGGTCAATCTGTATATAGGTGTTGTCTGATGCGCTACCACTCAAAGGGGTACCAACAGGGGTTGTAAGGGTGGCCAAAATATGTGCGCTTAAGTACCACTTGTATTTACTACATGTATAAGTCCCCGACCATGGGTTTATGCACATAACGATAGATCTCTATAGCTTAAAGACGTCCGAATATGTCTCTACCCTGAAAAAAATTATCCCACAATTTTCTGTCGAGGAAAGTGCTATGATACCACTTGTAATATTCCAGATATAAAAAGTATGCAGAACATAAATAAAATGCTAGAAATGGTAGATCAACAACAATATAACCAGAATAACACCACAATAATACCAAAATGATACCAGAATAACACTAGAAAGAGAACTTTGATTACTGAGACCAATGTGCACTTGCCTCTTCGAGGGGGAAACCTCTAGCAGAGCAGAGCTCTATTACAATAATATCCAAGACAAAAGTTCTCATACCCTTGACTCATATTTATAGTAAATATGTCTATCAAAAGAACCATCTAGAGGAAGATCCTTCTAGAAGCGGAAGCTTCTATTAGGTCTTCTTACATTGGACTTATTCTTCCTTATTGCCATGCCTTATTAATATTGACCTTTATTACATCAGAATATATTATTCTACCTACATGAGGGGTTAGGTCCCTAACAATAACTATCAATTTGAGATAATAAAAAAACAAGGAAATAAAATGCATTAACCAACACTAGGAGGGGGGGGGAGTATCCTCCTCAACAAACTCAATAACCAGATCGACATTCTCCTCGCTAGCCTAATTATTCTCCTGATGTTATTTGTCTTTGTCCACCAAAATGGGGTTTTCCTTTGTGCCAGCCTTTGGAATTATTTTCCCCTCCTCCTTGGCGACTTGAGATACAATGATCCAAACCCAAAACATCGAGTTGCAATCTGCTTTGATTTTTCCTTTGAAAATTATCAAGGCATAGATAATTTTCTGCTAGTCCTCCTTAGTTTTCTCTAAATCCCGGGCCACCAAATTCTTGACTAGCCAATACATCTCAGCTATCTAAAAAATATTTCATGTCTCGAGTTTGATAGTAGACTGGCTCCTCCACCCAATTCTTCACCTCCTCCAACACCTCAACATCTGACATATTATCCATATTGGCTATCATCGCAGCCTCCACCTTCTCCACTTCTTCTTTGGCCTTAACCATGCATTTTCCTCATAATTCCTCTCTTCTTATTCAACTGCAATTTCTTCTCTAGTCATCAGGATCTGAACCCGAGAGGAAGAATCTTTGCATGCCCCCATCTTCCCCTTGTTCTTCCTACATTTTCCTCCTCTATCTGCTCCATGTGTCATCCCAGAATCCTGAACCAAACACAAACAATGAACCCAACCACAACACACAATATCTCCCCCAATACTAGGATAACCAAGAGTCAGGACGTAGTACCAATGGACATGAGTCCACTCTCATTTCCTACCCACTCCCTCAAACCAACACAAACCACCACTTGAACCTACACTGATTTCCTCCTACCAAATTTCCTCAGAGCCACCCAATCCTTCTTGAGTATCCACCATTGAGTATATAGACAAAAATGGCTCAATACCAGTGAGGATAACACCATAAACGAATGTGATAAGGTCCTCCCATAACTATTCCCCTTGCCTACCCATTTATCGACCAAAATCACCATTCCTCCTCCACCTTGGTCTCTTTGAAATAAACTTCTTTGTTCCATAGAATCCATCATTTCCCAAGCAACAAGATAAATATTCCTCCTCTCAACTTAATTCCCCATTACCTGCATAGTACTAGCTTCCATCATGGTAAAGTTGCATCATGAAATCCACAACATTCCACCTCTATACCTCTTACACTCACAAAGATCCATCACCACAAAATCCTTGAGTGAGTGGGGTGGTGTTGTACCCAGGCTTCCCCTTCCTGTCATTCAATTCTCCCATGAAACAAGTTCCCTTGTAAACCTCTAATGGTCACATAACCTCCCACGTCGTGCCTTGATTAAGCTGCCACCATTCTAGCAAGCTTGTTTTGCACTGCATTTTACAGTTTCAACTTATTTCCTTATTGAATAGAAACCAATTTTACTGTATATTTGTTATTCTGTGTTAAGCATCTTTTGATAAGAATTTGTATTCATTTTGTTCTGCTCATAAAATCCGGATCACATGACTAGTGAATTTTTTTTATTCGGTTAACATGAAATATTGATTAATGCATTACAAAATTTATTGCACTATCAACCTGATTGTGAGCATACATGAATTATTTATTAGATGTGTTGATTGTTATCATTAGTACACACACGATATATTTATATTCCAACCATGCACACATACCTTACACGTGTACGCTAGTATTATTATAATATATATTAGTTATCATAACATTATTTTGTATGGATTTTGTCTGATGGTTGTAGTGAAATTAAATTTTTAGGATTTTAATTTTGATCTGTTAACTATTGTGGATATTCCACTAGATAGTTTGTCACAACATATCTAATAAAAATACTAAAATCTTTCCTATGAAGTATTCCTTTAGATACCAGACTCTTTAATTATTGTTTTTCTTCTTAAAATGTATGAAATAGTTCAAATGCAAAAAATAGAGAACATAAATGACTCACAAACTACCCAAAAATAAAAACAATATATAACTTGGGAAACCCAATACATGAGACAACCCAGCTAGAAGGTGACGCCACTTTGGTCTTTTTTCTTTAAATGCAAGTAGAAATAAAGAGACACTCTATGTGGAGTTTCCTTTGACTTTGTGGCCTGTATGGGTGATACACAATCTCCCCTCCTATGTTATGCTCACAAAAATACTACTCTTAGTTGTTATGCTCAACTATGGAACACTATAAAATTCAAAAGAATGGAACCCCTTCTCCTCCTAGTGGCCTGATATTTAACATCATCCGATAGCCATCTACGGGTAGGGTTTTGACTTCCTCAACCCTCAATTATGATAATTTTTTGGACCTTTTAGAATATTCTTGAAAGTACATGTGTGGATATCCCCATATGGGCGAGTAATGGGGGATAACATGGCATCCACTCGTACCATGGTGGTCAAACTGGTATGTCAACTTGTGGGAGGCACACATTTTTCATACGAGCTCTGATTGAAGTGATTTTTAAAATGTTCGAAAGGTCTTGATGTGTAGAACAGTGTCATGGGATTCCATCTATTGTTGGGAAATTTTTGACCCAAAACAATGTTGTTTGATGCCTCAAAATGGATTTGGAAGATTTCAAACCCCAATTTTCCAAAATGGGACCTGCCATCAAAATGATCTTGCAAGTTGGTTCCTCAAAATTTCTCACTCTTAAAGCATTGAGATATATGACAAATAATATAATGATCCAACCTAGATAATACATCGCCATTTAGGGAGGATTTTGGTCCCCAAAAGATTTACTAAATGAGGTGAGGATTATAGATTTGTAGATTGTACAGATAGATTTGAGACAATGTGAAGGTGTGTTTAATATAGCTGGTCCAGATGGATGTCGGTGGCCTCCCATCTATTCCAATTGGCTCATTTTGGAGGTTTTCCAATTCGACGATTTTTTTCCTAGTTTTTGGGTCCCTGACTTCCAGGGTCGTTTTGAATAGAAACCAGTTTTACTGTATATCTGTTATTTTGTGTTAAGAATATTTTGATAATAATTTGTATTCATTTCATTCTGGTAATAAAATCTGGATGAATAGCCTATTGATGTGTTTAATGTATTCTCTCTCTTTTTCATTCATTATTGAATTCATGAAGGTTTTTGGCAAAAATATTTGTTTTTTCTGTAAAATGAACTCAAAGAATTTTTGAGAAAGAAGGGAACCTTGAAAAATAGTTGAAGTCTTGGTTATTAAACTTTGTAAAAGGTTTTTGAGACATATTTTTGAAGAAAAGCTTTGTAATTTGTTTGGTAAAAAATGAACGTGTCATAAATATTCAATCAAATTTGAAGACAAAGGTTGCATAGTCTCATTGAAAATGAGAAAATAATCCTAGTTGAGAGCGTTATGCAATACATCTTTCAATTCAAAGTATCATTTTTTGGTGGTGTATGTGTCCTAGATCTATCCCTAAATTAGAATAAGGGGTTGTAGGAATCATTGTATGCTTGTGTGTGATGGTGCATAATTCCTTGGATGCTTGATTTTGTGTCTAGTTTTGACACTTAAATATACAATTTCAACTTGTCATTCATCACAACACACATGGAGTAAGAATGCATAAAAATCTTGATCATTCAACAAAGCAAGAAATCATTTCAATCATACAAAAAACAAGTATCTAATTTCATAAGAAAAAAGTGAAAAGTTGTTTGTTCCTCTACACTTCATGGAGCATTGTCAAGGATTCATAAGTCATTAACATTGATTCATTGAATTTTACAAAGGGCATAGATTCTAACCCTTTCAAAGTCAAAAATCAATTGTGAAAAATGTCAAACTAACCTACGCAAAATTGAATGAGGTCATTATCTTTTCATTGTAGTCATCAAAGTGATTTGCATCAAAGTCAACTTTGAAGTAAAAACATTTTAATGGCATCCAAGAGGAATAAAACACTAGGGTGCATTTTGGTAGTACCCAACACCCTAAGATTGTTAGAAAGAAAGGATGACACATAAAAAAACAAGTAAGCAAGAGTGTAACATCCCGCTCTGACGCACTTACCAAACTTATTATTTGAGGACACTTTCTCGCAAGTGATTTGGATTTATATGATGATAAAACTTTTCTTTCATTATGATGCATTGAGTTATATGACAGGATGTTTTTACTACCTTGGTGTAGACAGGTGCTGCCGACTCAGTTTCTTTGAGTGTGCAGGGTGTCAGACCTGGAGGATGCAGAGGCATCTGTGGAACTCCCTTGGACTCCGAATTGAGTCAGGGAGTGGGGTATTTGAGTTGTTTCATTTATGATGATATTGTTTCGTTTGATGATATACTATTGATTATATGATATGTTGTTTGACAT
>ML786440.1:34442-64999 GCA_009831015.1 Picea engelmannii | reverse complement strand
AAACATTCATGAATGTCTGAAAGAAAAAAAACAAGATGATATTTCCAAAAGTATTGTCAGAACTTGAGAATAATTAAAATTCAACAAGAATTGATATGGATTAGGATATGAAAAAGACATCAAATTTCATATTCTTAACTTCAAACCAATTTAATCTGTGAGTGGTTGTTTTCTTGCTGAAATTTTCAAAGGGAAAGAAATTGATGGAGTTAATGTAGTAGAGGAAATTTGAGGTCTAAAGTGGGCCTCCTAAGGAAAACAATAAAATAGTAGTTAAAATAATAAAATAGGAGTTATGAATTTTCAAAGGGAATGAAAGAAAATTACTTTTTTAAATTGTATTTCTGACTTATCTCCTTATAGGTTGACTCAAATTTCAAGTGTAGGCACTCCTTTGGTGCATAATTTAATTTTACACCCAATGAATGCCTACACATCAGTATGTCTAGATTAATGCTTGGCTATGAAACTTGAGGCTAATCATTTGCATAAGTCTTATTGTCAAGTTCAATCATAGGTATAGACATGTTTGATTGGATAAGTGGAAAATGCCAATGAATTTCAATGTATTCATTCAGTTGTTCCAACAGAGGATGATTTTGGGCATGAATGGGGCCCACTTCTAGATGTCTTCTTGAGTTGAAGATCGAGTTAATGACTTCGCTCCAAAAATGGTACTTTCTTACACCTTAAGGGGGGGAGTGCAGTAATGAAGTAAAATTGGAACTCTCTTGTACCTTAATGGGAGGAGTACATTGATGAATTAAAAATGGTTAGTGATCAATGAAAACTACTAGATATTATGTTATTGTGTTAAATTGGTTAAGGGTAACCCACAGGATAACCCATGGTGTCTTACCTTTCAACAAACAAAGCGGGGAATATTAATGATGATTGTTAGAATTCAAGTTTTTAGAACAACAATAAAAATTTCAAATGGGAAACAATAGTATGTAGATGGTAGACTTAGACAAACAAAATGCCAAATGGTCAACAATAACAATAAAAATAGTGTTGCAAAGATTTCATCACTTGTGATAAATTGTCAATTTGGGCACTTTGAGGTTTCTACCACTTCTTGTATTTTTATGCCGCATGCATTGATGTGATCAAGTTTTCATCAACGTGATTGATTCGAGATTTGAGAAGTTCCAATAGGACACCTGGTTTACTACTCCATGGTTATTTGGAAAAGCTATGGTTCAATATATTATAGTTGGATCATACACAAGATTCAAGATTTGGATGTTGATTGACACTATTTGTGTGTCATTTTATGAGAGTAGTTTTGTGGAAATATTATTCACCTAAATGGTCATTAGACCTAGCAAAGGAAAAATAGATCCATATGCATTGTTGCTTGGCATTTGATTGGGTTCACATCAACGAACAATTACCGGTATTCTAGCTCACAAGTTTACACAATGGG
Source organism: Picea engelmannii (assembly GCA_009831015.1). Taxonomy (NCBI): domain Eukaryota; kingdom Viridiplantae; phylum Streptophyta; class Pinopsida; order Pinales; family Pinaceae; genus Picea; species Picea engelmannii. Next base: position 63,570 of record ML786440.1, on the reverse strand, counting down.
ATTTTCCATATTCTATGAGTTTTCAACATCCATATTTGGCAACTTTTTAGGCAGATATTCATTGAGGCTTATCCCAAGTGTTTTATATTGAATACTTGGAGATGATACCGGTTTTTGCATTGGTTCTTGTTCCCTAGCTAGTAAAATTATTCAGATTTATGATTGAGGGGGGAATTCTAAGCTTGTGATTCTCTATACAATCATGAATTCCTACACCACCTTTATATATTTCACATTATAGGATATATTTGTTTTCCTAAGTTTGTATTAGATCCTATTTTGGCTCCTTCTAGCCTTATCCCTTGTTAAGGTATCAGTGTGAGAGTAAATATAGTTTGCAAGGTAGTTACATCTATGTATTATAAATTTGTATCATAGGAATAAATTTAATGATGAGAGTGGCTCAAGCCTTTTCTGCCATCTTATTGTATTGTGTCTCAAGAATATCTCAAGCATATTCTTTAACAAATCAACCAATTACTAGTGTTTATTGGAGATGTATTCTTGCATTACTTAAATTTGTATGTGTAATCCATCATTGGATGTGCGGGGCCCCATTATTTCTTTTACTTATTTTCTATTATTATTTTGACTCTTCTATTTTTCTTTCAATAATAATTTCATTTGATTACACAACCACTGAATAAATCAATAAAATAATTTCTTGAATTTTATAAAATGCACTTCTCATTTTTTTTTCTTACACTATTATAAAGTTTCTTTTGAAACCATTTAAGCTGGGAAGTGATTTTATGTTTCATCTCTCTATTTATTTATGCAAGATGTAGCAACTCTAATAACCATTAATTAGGAATGTCGATGAATAGTCAATTCAATTTTATTGTAGGATATTTACGTTAAATATGCTTAAGTATTCAAACTCTTTTATCATTTCTATCTTGTTGAAACATTCACTTTATCCTATAGCCATTAATATCAAATCAATAATAGTTTGAGAAGTTCTTTGAGAATCGAGCATCTTCTTTTGTGTTTTCCTTTCACAAAACATGTACATTTTGTTGTTCAATGAGAATTTGTTCATTGTATCATTTTGTTTTCTAAGAAAATGTGTTTTTATTAAAAAAACACTAAAACTGGTATAATAGTGACATTCCAAGTTATGTTGAGGGGATGTAACCAACCTTGTAACTATATAAATCCTAAGACTATAAGGTATTTTCTAATGAACATAATGGGTTGAGTCAAATCCAATCCCCTTATAAAAATGAAGAATACATTAGTATTTATTTTTTCTTGGCCAAAGAATAATGTGGATAGAAGATAACTTAATTTTTAAATGTTTTGATTTTGGTCCAACCTCAATAATTAAGGCCATGATGAATATCCATTAAATTACATTTTTTTTTTTTTAAAGGACAACTTCAAAAAGGCTTGAATCCCTTCTTTCCCCTTCTTTAATTAGTCCCTATTGAATCAATGAAGAGATTTAAGGTGGGTTGTTGGTATGATCTTTATTTATTGACGATTCAATGTCCAATGATTCCTCATGAAGATCCTTAGATGGAATGTTATCATCAATCGAGTCCTATTCCTCAAATTCTAGAGAAGGTTCCCTGGGATTTTCAATAATAAAATGGAAAATCTCATTTGCACCTTGCTACGAAGTGGGATTTTGGGAGCCTCACTTATCAATTTCTTTAAAAGTAACTATGTGGCCATGGGCCTATAGTGAAATCAATACCTACTTATAAATGCAACTTGATCACAGTTCAATTTATGCTTCCAAGTAACACCTTCCACTTACAATTGGATTTCTTCTAGAAGATATTTGGTGAGGTCCATCTCAATGTAAATCATAACAAAGGTAGTCAAATGATTTTTTCTTGTCTCGTGGGATATAAAGTGAAATTCACCAAGAGAAATTTTGATTTCTTCTAAAGTATCAGGTCTCCAAATGCAAGGGCAGGTTTGGGACACTAAACTAGATAAGAATGGAAGTGAACAATTTCATGGGGGGGTCAAAGGACATGGAAAAAGGCTTCATGCAAAAACTATCTTGTCCCATGAACCAAGGACTTTAGTGGAAGACATGGTATTTTTCTTTTACATAATTGAAGTACACCACAAAAAAAAGGGTGTTCAACAACACATGTATTCCAACAGAGGAAGAACACCTTCGGTAACCACTCACACAACCAGATCAAAGATCAACACACCGATGTTTTGGCGTGGTAAACCCCCTATGGGGAAACATCCATGGCCCTATCCAACGTAGTCACTTGGAGCAGTTTATTAATCCAAAATAAAAAATAAATACAGAGAGATTTTACAAGAGAGTTTCTCACAATCGATCATCAGAAAATGACCCTCCATGCTCTCTAAATAGAGATCATGGATGACTTGGGTGTTAATCCATGGATCAATGGTCTTTAAGATCAAGGAGAATATTAACCATTGGATCACTCTATGTCAGGAACATATCGTGACCATTGGATTTCCTAACTACAAATTCATACTAAAGAAACACATGTTTACCTAATGGCACATTAGACCAAGTAGATCTTAACTAAATCCTAAGTGTCTAAATATCCTAACATCCCCCCTTAAGAACAACTTGGGATAGGATTGAAGGATTTACAATAATGATACAATAGGAGAAGGAAGGAGGCATTAGAGCCTATCCCCCCTTGATGACAACTTCTTGAACTCCTAACATAGATCAAAGTTTGGAAAAGTTCACTTATGTAAGAGACTTTCTAAAAATGTTTGCAACTTGATCTTCTGTAGGGAAAAAGAGGAATTCAATATTTTGATCATGAATGGGATTTCTGATCAAGTGCATGTGTAACTCGATGTGTTTGTTGGGTTGATGTTGAACTGGGTCTTTGATGAGCTTGATGGCACTTTGATTGTCGCACCAAAGCTTGGTTGAATGTTGTTGCTGAAATCCAAGCTATGAAAGAATATATCGAATCCATAAGGCTTCCTAACTTGCATTTACCGCTTCTTGGTAATCTGCTTATACTGAAGAAAGTTCAATAGCATGTTGTTTCTTACATACCCAAGTGGCAAGTCTTGAACCAAGGATAAAAAAATAACTTGCAGTAGAATTCTGATCATCAAGGTCGTCGGCCCAATTTGAATCTGTGAAACTAATCAATAAAGGAGTCCCTCCTGAACTGTAATGTATCTCGAACTGAACTGTACCACAGACATAGAAAAGTATCCTTTTAGTTGCTTTCCAATGGCTTTCATGGGGTGTTTGTATATATCAGGCAACAAGACCAACAAAAAAGGAAAGATCGGGACGGGTATGAGTCAAGTATAAGAGGATACCAAATAACGAATGATATAAGGTGGCATCAACTTCGATAGAAGTACAGGTGGAAACAAGCTTGACTCTAGACTAGAAGGGAGAAGGGGTTGGTTTACAATCATTCATGTGAAAGTGATGAAGAAGGTCACATGCATATTTATATTGGGAAAGAAAAATTCCTTCATTGGTTTGAAAAACTTGGAGGCCAAGGAAATAGTGCAAAAAGCCTAAGCCTATCATTTCAAATTTCTTCTTAAGGCTGGTTTTCACATGGTTTAAAAGTTTTAAGTCACTACTAGTAAGGATAAGGTCATCAACATAAAGGACAAGTATTATGAGATGGATTCCTACTTTCTTGGTATAGACATTAGGATCATAATGGCATTTAGAGAATCCAATGGAAATAAGAAAGATGTTTATTTTGGCATACCAAGCTCAGGGAGCTTGCTTAATACCATAAATAGATTTCTTAAGGCAACAAACAAGGCTAGAGTCATTCTGGATATATCTAGGAGGTTGTTCCATGTAGATTTCTTTCTACAAATATCCATGCAAGAAGGAGAATTTAACATCCATCTGATGGAACTCTCATTTATGTGAGGTAGCAAGGGAAAGAACGAGGAAGATGGAATTCATTTTGGCTATAGAGGAAAAGGTTTCATTACAGTCAATTCCTTCAACTTGGGAAAATCCTTTGGAAACTAACTAAGCCTTATGTCTTTCAACACTTCCTTCTGATGCATACTTAGTTCTGTAGACTCATTTACATATGACAAGTTTTCTTCCTTTTGGAAGAGGTACAAGATCCCAAGTATCGTTTTCCATTAAAGAACGATACTCTTCATCCATTGTTGTATCCCAATCTGGATGACCTGAAGCTTTTGCAAATGACTCTGGATCATGAGTCTTTGAAACTTGAGCCAAAAGAGAAGAGGCTCGATGGAACTGTGAACGTGTCTGATGCTAATCTGAAGGATCACCAAAAAGATAACCAATTGTTTTTCGTGTTGAATAGACCCATCTAGGAAGCGGTGGAGATGGAACTAGTGCACTTTCAGGTTCAAAGGACTCATCTGGACGAAGGTGAGTAGGTAGAGGTGGATTTTCATCCTCACTGTCATCATTTGAAGAAGATACCAAACCAAAAGAAGGAAAAAATTTCAAAGATATCTCACAGACAGAAGAAGGCACAAATGTCGAATTAGGATCATAGGCCAAAGAACACACAAACACCAAATTAGGCTCGCAGGACAAGATATTTTCATCAAATTTAACATCTCTTCTGATAATAATTTCATTACAATGTGGTTGAAGAAGTCTATAACCTTTTACATCTTCATAATAACCAATGAATATACACTTCTCACTTTTAGGCTGCAATGTTTTCCTTTTCTCATCAGTAATTTAAGCCCATGCTATACTTCCAAATACACGAAAGTGACTTACATCTGGTTTAATTTTAGTCCAAGCTTCTTCCGGTCTTATATTTTTAAGAGCTTATGTGGGAGTGTGATTTACTATGTAATTTTCACAGTTGATGGCTTATACCCAATAATTTAGACTTAATCCCTTAGATTGGATCATGCAATTAGCCATTTCTTTTAATGTGTGGTTCTTTCTCTCAACAACACCATTTTGTTGTGGTGTATATGGAAAAATGTGTTTCATTTGGATGACCTATGTAGTGCAGTAACTTGTAAAATTATTGTTCACATATCCGCCTCCATTATCTATTCTTAACCTTTGAATTTGATGTCCATATTTCTTTTCTACAAGGACCTTGTAGGCCAAAAACTTGTCAAAAACTTCACTCTTAAGTTTTAAGAAGTAAACCCAAGTACGTTTGGAAAAGTCATCAATGAAAGTTAAGAAATACTTGCACCCGGAAAAATAAGGAGAATAAAGTGGACACACAAATCACTATGAACAAGCTGCAAAGGGCCCGAGGCATGAAAAGAGGCACATTTGTCAAAGTTGTCCCGATGATGTTTGTCGATAATGTTGTATCATGTTGTCATTGATGCCAATGGTTTGATTGATTGATGTTATTGATTGATGTCAAGTGATTGATTGATTTATGTCAAGCGATTGATTGATGATTGATGAACAATGTCTTGATGTAATATGCATTTCCCTTAATGAGAATGGATAGATGAAGATGGATCAATGAGTTGTCATTGATACATGATGAAGATGAATCAATGAGTTGTCATTGATACATGATGAAGATGGATCAATGAGTTATCATTGATACATGATGAATATGGATCGATATGGTGCATATTTGAATTGATGTAATGATGAATCATTATAGTCTTATCATGGTTGACAAGGTGCACAAATGCATGAACTCCAAAGTGGTCCCCTTATGGTGAAATCCCTCATGGGAAGAAGCTTTATGGTTGAGTTATCCTTGAAGTATGGTTGGAGAACCCATGCTTAATTGTGGAATAATGAGATGAAGATCAGTGAATTTGTCAATGAAACTATCCTAGATGGATAGTTCTTGTCATGCCATTTCCGGTGTGTTAGGCGGAAATATTTTCATTTAATTCCATTGTAGTACTTGCCCAACTATTTAATTTGTCAATCCAAGGTTCATAGTCTTACGAAGCACATGCACTATATATGCAGGATTGAAGTATAAGTAATCTAATCTAAATTGTTGAAATGAAATTAATCTAAGAAAGCATTGAAAGACTAATCTAGGAAAGTAGGAAATTAATCTAGAAAGCAATACAACATATGAAGAGTTGAATGACAAAATACATAAGTGATCTCACACAATATATCAATCTTAAATTATATTACAAGAGTCAAATGACAAAGCATGAAAGAATCAAAGCTAAGAATCCCCTTCTCCTAATTACAAGACTAAATTATGAATAACATGATTTCTAACTCTCCAAGCTATTCTCCATTGTGAATTACATAACTCTTCATGAAGAGAGAGCACTCTCTTATATACATGAAAGTCTTGAAGAGTTTCATAATTACAGATCCACTATTCTCTCAACTTATTCCTTCAAATCCTCCACTCATATCTTGGATAAGATATCCTATCAAAATCTCTATGATCTTCTCCTTTGAATATGCTTTGAATGATTGTCCCAAATATTCTTCAAATCTTCAAAGCTTGAAGATGAAATTCGAATTTGAGGCTAGGTGGTAATATTTGACTTTGTTGAAATCTTCACATATGCTCGCACACATCATCAAACTCATCCAACCTTAATATATAATGAAAATATGTCATTTTTCTAATATTTAATCACAAATTCACTTATAATACTAAAATGAATATAATGGAAAATAATAAGGAGAAACCCAAGTATTATTATGGAAATGGTATGATGGAAAGTTAATGGGACGATGAAATGTAAGGAATAGTGAAGGAAAAAGATGATATAAACGTGACATTTATGAGGCCCAACACGGTGGTATGTGGAATGTCACATAACTCCTCACAGTTTGAGAGTTATGGCCTTACGAAGTTGGAGGACCCCCCATGAGTTGGCTTGAAGCCCCAAAAGGTCAAATAAGTCAAAGTCCTTGAAAGTAATAAATCATTATTTTAATGATAAAGCAAAGTGACAAAGTCAAGAAGGATTATTTTAATAAAGTAATGGAAAACTTTCTAATTATGGGAAGTAGTTAACCCTAAAATGAGGAAAATAGGTTAAGTGACCTAGAAGTGGGTTAAGTGACCTAGAAGTGGAATCTACTTGGAGAGTATAAATAAGAGACAAGGGTCTCTTGTGAAAAACACAGTTTTTGGGAGGATCTCTTGAGCATGAATTGAAGATCTATTCAAAGAGAGAGAGAGTATGGAGGATCTCATGAACACATCTAAGTTTCGACAAAGTCTAAGATCATGACAACAAAAGTCTCAGAGGTTCAAAAACCCTAGTTTCTGAGGTATACGCGGTCTGCAATGGGACAGGTTGTGTACAGTAGATAAAATCATGAAGACTTGTGGTTAATCTGATGATAGGCTATTTAAGACTGAAGGAGGTTCAAAATATGCATTCTATGGGCTCAGATCTATAATAGAAACTCTGCTATGGTTGCATTGTTGTCTTGATGGATACTCTTTCTTGTTGTGTGGTGAATGCTTAAGGAATTCTTGGTATGGCTATTGTGATGTGGTTTATGTTGGTTCATGAAGTGAGAAACACTCTTATGATTCAGTGTTGATATGATTACCATAGTATCCTTATTGATTATACATGATTGAATAGCATTCATATTGTATGGTTGAGGAGCATGAGTAAGTTGTTGGAGAGCTTGGATGTGTTGTGATTGGCTGTGGTTCAATTTGGATAGTGAAATACAAAAGAGAATGTGATTGTACATTGTAGAGAATCTGAGTGTGTGAAGTGAAGTAAAACCCTAGTTTGTCATAAGTATACGCAGGCTTTAGTATAGACTGGCCACATACATACGTGGGTTGTACTATTGGTAGGGCACATACATATGTGTGTTGAACTACCAACAAGTCGCGTACCTATGCAAAATTGATATCTATTGAGGATTGTTGCCTCATCTCAGTTGGTGTTGAGGATGTAAGATGAGTCTTGCATTATAGAGCTGGTGCTCTTATAGAGTTGTACTCTATTCAGTTGTTGTTGATAAACCCCAAGGATTGTAGTCCGTAATAAAAAGAGAATTGTACATACATCTTTTGTTCTTTGTGTTCCTTGTGGTGATGACTTGTTGATGATATCTTGTTGATATATCTTGTTGATATGTGTTCATATTTAACTGGTTATAAATGTCAACAATGAGTAATGAGTTAATGGTGATTTCTAACTAATGAGTTTTGTGTAAGAGAGAAGTTTTGGGAAAAAGAGACCTAAACTGTTCACCCCCCCTCTCAGTGTAGTCGGTGTGTCCAACAATTGGTATTAGAGCATGCCTTCACTATAAGACTTAACAATATTGGAGGAGATACATGGACACACAAATGGATGATGAAATTCCAATCCTTGATGAGGAAAATTATTCTACATGGAGAATAGACATGAGAGTGCATTTGAAGAAAATGGGAATTTGTATTTTGAAGGCAGCCATTGGCAGATCAGTTTAATTGAAGAATAAGTCAAATTTTCCATCTCAAAGGGAAGGAAATAATAATGATGCATTGGCTCTCAAGACCATTCTCAGTGGACTCTCAAACCCTATCAAAGAGAGCATGGGACAATGCACTTCCACGGAGGATCTATGCATAAATCTAGAGAAGACATATCAAAGCAAGAAGGAAGATATTGAAGACCACTCCATCAAGATCATTAAAGGTAAAGAATCTCCAAAAAATATTGATTTCATTATTTCTAAATGTAAGATTGAAAACATTTCAAATGAAGATAAGGAATCATGTGATGATGTTGGCACACAGGAAGATCTTGAATACATTTCAAACAAAGACAAAGAATCATGTGATAATGTTGGAAAAAAGGAAGATCTTGAATATGTTTCAAATGAAGGTAAAGAATCCTCAAAGACCCTTGATTGCAATAATTCAAAGTGTGATGACATTGGATATTTCTTTACACGTGAAGAAGAAAATCTAGAAATAGTATGTGTAGAGTTTGATGGTAGTTATCCCATGGAAAGAATAGAAGAAGATCTATTATAAATTCAAACGAAAGTTGAAGATAGTTTATATGAATATAATATAAATGACAATTATGATATAGAATACAACTATCTTTCAGATAACACTAAAAATTTTCTTAATAAGAGTCAAAGGAACATCTTGAAGTTAAGGGAAATGCTCAAGGAACAAGAAGAGAGTAAAAGGACTCAATTAAAAGAAAAGGAAGAAGAGATCACAAGATTAAAGAATGAAAAATAAGATAAGAAGGTAGATGATGATATTAGAAAAAGTCTTGAAATTATTGTCCATCTCAAGACCAAAATTGAAGAAACCAAATGGGTAGAGGAACTATTGAAGAATCAAATAAATGAAAAGGAAGAGTCATGTCATAAGTTAGAAGCTGAAGTCGTTGATCTTAGAAAGAAAGTAGAGAAGTCAAAAAAATTCTTGAATAGCTCAAAAATATTGAATGAAATCTTGGAAATTCAAAGATCACCAAATGATAAAAAAAAGTCTTGGATACATTAAGAAAGAAGCTACACATGCTGAAGCAAGCACCTTAAAGAAACATGAGGTAAGTCCCTCAATATCAAAGGATGAATACAATGTTGCAAATCAACCATCTAAACAAGGCAAGGGGAATTTCAAAAGAACAAAGCAAGGAGACATCAAAAGAGATGGACACCAAAGCAAAGGTATGCAAGTGTTTTTCATGGTCAATGTTATTCATGTAATGAATATGGTCACAAATATTTGGAATGTAGATCTTATGCAAGAAGAGATAATGGAATACTTCATAACAACACAAGGTGTTGGAGATGTGATCAAGCAGGACACATTGTTGTTCACTGTCACAACATGAGATGTTATAGCTGTAGTGGATTTGGTCACAAATCCTAGGACTGCTGGAACACAAGAAGAAAGCCCATGATGAGGAATTCATATAGCATGACTAGAAGAAGGCATGATGTTAGGAGAAGAGACATTTTTGAAAAGATGGAATCTCAGAGATCAAGTTCTGAGAAGAAGGGACACCTTCAGAAGTGGGTGAAGAAGACTGAGTAGCCAGAGCAGAATGGAAGCCTTAAAGGAACCTCAAGTGTGTCATCTACTGAAGCATGCACGGGTGACAGTGGTATCAGTCGTGTACATATGCTTGTTTTCCTTGAATAGGTCACATATATATGCAATTTGTTGTGTAGCAGGTCATGTATATGTGGTAAATCCTTGGGAAAATGACAATGCACATGGGTTGCAGCTTGATGTGATGGTATAGCTCTGTGTTGTAGGCTCTGACATGGTTTGTTGCAGGTTCTAACACTGTTTCTTGCAAGTTTGCATGATTACATATTGGATTATGTAAAGTGATGATATAAAATGAAAGGCTATCTTGGATGCATGGCACTAACCCATGAGCATGGATTGAGGCATTTTCTGTTGAAGAACAATGTTGGTTATTGCAGTGAAGTTATGGCACCTTGGTTATGTGATATATCTTATGATGCATTATTGGAATCATGATTGATTGGATATCTTGGTGCATGCTTTTGGCATATGGATGGGCTACATATTGGGACATGTAGTTGATAAGTTGATAGTCATGTTGTACATCATTAGGGAGTCATAGCTTGTTGATGCATGATTGGTACACTTCTAGTACATTGGCAGAGGTACCTACTAGCAATTTGATTGGCACATGTTTTGTGATGGATTTTTGCATGAGGACGCATCTTGATTGTGGGTCATCTTGTTGTGGTATGGGTACATGGTTGATATACTCGCTTGGTACAAGTGGTGATGCATGATCAGTGCATGATGGTGCACTCATAGATGATATATGTTTGGATGATGAGTACTTTTCTAAAAGTACACCATTTCTATGACTTGATTAGCATATACTTCGACACATGATGTATTGGATGACATAGTTATACATTTTTGTGGAACTTGGTTCATGGTAGAGACATATCATGAGTGATATGACTCTTGTTTGGCATGTTGGTAGATGCACATGGTTGGCATATTGGTAGATGCACATGGTTGACATATTGGTAGAAGCACATGGTTGACATGTTGATGGAGGCATATGGTTGATATATTTTGGCACATTGTATGGTGTTTATGTACTTGGTTGAAGTACATGAGTAGTATGCATGGTGGGCGCATTTGGGTACATGATGTATTTGGTTGATATTTTGTTCATGATTCTCTATTTCATTGTTTTCATATATTTATTTTCATGATGTCTGGTCTGGCACAATTTTTATGCATGGATAGGTCCAAGGATCGTCATTGAAAGAGAAGTTTATCAATGATCTGGTTGCACAATAGCATTTGCATGTTGTTCATATTGTAGAGAATATAGGGGGAGACATACCCATAGGGGGAGTCATTTTTTTCATGATTCTAGGAGGAGAGATTTATTAGATGCATACCTAGAAAAGATCCATATACTTGAAGAAAAATCAAAGATGCATAATTCTAGGGGGAGCGATGATCATAGGGGGAGCATGAGCAATGTATATTCAACATTACATCAGATTGAAATCCTTTGTTCAAAAGGGGAGAGATTATTAAGAGGAAGATAAAAGGCATTCAGGCAGGGGGAGGAGCCCCAACGAGAGTTCAAGCAGGGGGAACAACCCCAAGAGGAGAATGGCCATTTTCCATTGATGTCAAATGGGGGGAGGTAGTCACATTGATGTGATTTTGATGTGGAGAGATAGTCACATTTGATGTGATTGATGACTATTGATGTAGAGCATGCCTTGTATACATGTTGACATCAATGATTGGTGTTGACATCAATGTTGGTATTTTCATCAATGCCAAAGGGGGAGATTGTTGGATCATGTTATCATTGATGCCAATGGTTTGATTGATTGATGTCAAGTGATTGATTTATTGATGTCAAGTGCTTGATTAATGATTGAGGAACAATGTCTTGATGTAATATGTATTTTCCTTGATGAGAATGGATAGATGAAGATGGATCAATGAGTTTTCATTGATACATGATGAAGATGGATCGATATGGTGCATAGTTGAATTAATGTAATGATGAATCATTATAGTCTTATCATGGTTGACAAGGTAAACAAATGGATGAACTCCAAAGTGGTCCCCTTATGGTGAAATCCCTCATGGGAAGACGCTTTCTGGTTGAGTTATCCTTGAAGTATGGTTGGAGAACCCATGCTTAATTGTGGAACAATGAGATGAAGATCAATGAATTTGTCCATGAAACTATCCTAGATGGATAGTGCTTGGCATGTCATTTCCGGTGGTATGTGTAATGCCACATAACTTCTCATGGTTTTAGAGTTATGTCCTTACAAAGTTGGAGGACCCCCATGAGTTGGCTTGAAGCCCCAAAAGGTCAAAGAAGTCAAAGTCCTTGAAAAGAAGAAATCATTATTTTAATGATAAAGTAAAGTGACAAAGTCAAGAAGGATTATTTTAATAAAGTAATGAATAACTTTCTAATTATGGGAAGTGGTTAACCCTAAAATGAGGAAAATAGGTTAAGTGACCTAGAAGTGGAAGCTACTTGGAGAGTATAAATAAGAGGCAAGGGTCTCTTATGAAAAACACTTTTTTGGGGAGGATCTCTTGAGCATGAATTGAAGATCTATTCTGAGAAAGAGAGAGTATGGAGGATCTCATGAACGCATCAAAGTTTTATCAAAATCTAAGATCATGACGGAAAAAGTATCGGAGGTTCAGAAACCCTAGTTTCTGAGGTATACGCGGGCTGCAGTGGGATAGGATGCATACATACACAAGTTGAAGTAGGATAGTGAGTGTATAGTAGATACAATCATGAAGACTTCTAGTTGAGCTGATGATAGGCTCTTGAAGACTGAAGCAGGTTTTAGATCCGCATTCTATGGGCTCAGACCTGTCATAGAAACTCTGGTATGGTTGCATTGTTGTCTTGATGGATACTCTTGCTTGTTGTGTGGTGAATGCTTAAGGAATTCTTGGTATAGCTATTTTGATGTGGTTTATGTTGGTTGATGGAGTGAGAAGAACTCTTATGATTCAGTGTTGATATGATTTCCATAGTATGTTGATTGCTTATACATGATTGAGTAGCATTCATATTGTATGGTTGAGGATCATGAGTAAGTTGTTGGAGAGATTGGATGTGTTGCGATTGGCCGTGGGTCAGTTTGGACAATGAAAGACAGAAGAGAATGTGATTGCAAGTTGCAGAGGATCTGAGTGTGTGAAGTAAAGAAAATTCCTAGTTCCTCAGAAGTATATGTAGGCTGTAGTATAGACTGGCCACACACATACGCGGGTTGTACTACTGGTAGGGAACATAAATATGCATGTTGCACTACCGACATGTCACATACATGTGACAGATTGATATATATTGAATATTGTTGCCTCATCTCATTTGGTTTTGAGGATGTAAGTCAATTCTTTCATTATAGAGCTGGTGCTCATGTAGAGTTGTACTTTATTCAGTTGTTGCTGATAAACTCCAAGGATTGTAGTCTGTAATAAAAAGAAAATTGTACATACATCTTGTGTTCTTTGTGTTCCTTGTGGTGATGACTTGTTGATGATATATTGTTGATATGTGTTCACATTTAACTGGTTATAAATGAAAACAATGAGTAATGAGTTAATGGTGATTGCTAACTAATGAGGTTTGTGTAAGAGGGAAGTTTTGGGAAAAAGATCCCTACATTGTTCACCCCACCCCCTCTCAGTGTAGCAGGTGTGTCCAACAGAGAACACATCTAAAACAAACACCATATCTGCATGAAATAGGAGGAAGTCCAATCACCATCTATTGATTACACAGTTGTTGCAATGAGCAATAGTTTAGATGACCAAACCGCTCATGCCAAAGTTTTCTCAAGTCATCTCTATGAGCAACAAAAACTGATGAAAAAGATGATGACCCAAAGTTTTCAAAATTGTACAACCTGGTAATATCATCAGCAATTCCAGTTGCAATAACATGCTTAGGATCTTTTATATCCTTGATTACAACTTGGTGAGGTGAAAAATCTACGTTTTTACCTTCACCTGAATGAGTGATTTGATATACTGATAGAAGGTTACAAGAAAGACTTGGAACACATAATACATCATTGAAATGACCATTTTCTACTTGAATTGTTACAAATCCTTCAACACTAAGAGATCTATCATCACCAACAAATATTTTCTTGGTGTTACATTCATTTAGAGAAGAAAATATGTGTATATCCTTAGCAATATGATAAGATGCTCCAGAATCAATAAGCCACTCATCAGAAGAAGACGTAGAAGTTGTATTGAAGTAGAAACTAGAATCATAAAGTGCATGTCCATGAGAAGAAGAAGAATAATTATAATTAATATTGATGTTGTGCTTCTTCATCGTTGCTTCTTAAGATTCCATATTCTTGAAACATTTGGACTCATCACGACCATATTTATCACAAAACTTGAAATGTTTGTCAGTCTTCTTATTTTTATATTTTGCTCCTTTGTCACCATTAGAAGCGGAAGTTGTCTGAGTGGGTTTGGGACCCTTGTATTGCTTGTTGTTATGGTGAGTATGTTTCTTCTTGGGATTCTTGGGTTTATCTTTCTGATGGACGATTAAGGATTTGTTAGAGGTAGCTACAATGTTGATCACTCCAAGTTGTACAAGCTTATATTACTCTATAATCAAAGCATCACAAAAGTTCTCAAGAGTGGGTTTTTGATAAGCTGTCCTTGAAGCCTCTTGCATGGCATAAAAGGTAGATACAAACACAAAATATGCACTACCTAGGTTAGAAAGAATAAGATAGATGCAATGATCTTCTTCTATATTTATATTACATTCTTCACATAAAATTCTGAGTGTTTTAATCTTAGATAGATAGTCTTCAATGCAAGAAAAATCACTTGGATTAAAGTCAGTACTTTATTTTCTAACTGTTGTGCTCGAATAATATTATGTTTACCAAACAAAAATTCAATACTTTCTGAAGATTCTTTGGGTTTATCAATTTGTTGAAGGTGAAACCTTAAATCAGGAGAGATGGAAATTCTGGTTAGTCCACGTGCTTCATCATTCCTATTATCCCATTTGACTTTCTTATCAACATCAGTAGGTTCTATTTCCTTACACAAGGTAATCTGGTACAAGCCGTTACTTCTTAATAAATACTCCATATGGAATTTCCATTGGAAGTAGTTGGTGTTGGTAATCAAAAGATTACTTGAAGGAGCCATATTAAATATGTATATAATATGGATTTAAAAACTGAAACTGGTGATCTAGATGGAAAGATCTCGAAAAATTAGGCGGTTTTAAAAAAATAACATTGAAAACGGACTTCGAATGTGAAAGTTGTGCCCTTTTAAAAAAAAGGCATAAATGGTAACCAAAAGACCACGTGATGGTGTAATCTTATTTATGAAGTGACCCATTTTTATAAAAAGAAGTGGGGTTCACTTTTACAACGAATTAACTTTATAAAAAAAAATTGTATGCAAAATAAATAACTCTAATTAAATCACTTATGGTGATTCACTTTTATACTTGAAGTGAAATACACTTTACAATGGAGCATGAACGTTTTCGAAAAAAATTAACAAAAGAGAGACTTGAACTCAAGACCTCTTACTTAATAAGGGAACTTTTAACCAAATAGGCTAGAAAAACATATTGTATTGTTTAGCAAGAGGATTGTTGTTTTTGTGCTAAAAAAAAAAGAAAAAATTTCGCTTCTCGATGACAACAAGGGTTAGATCTGAAGAACACATGACTCACACTAAGAGGGGGGGGGGGTGAATTAGTGTGCTAATTATTTTAACAATTTCTTTTCACAAGTTACTGGTTAAAACATAATTGAACATATTAAGAACAATCACATCATAATTATAATGAACACAAAGAACTAGATGTTTGTATAAGCTTTGTATAATTTATATGAACATAAATATGAATATATGTGATCAAGGATTTTATTTTTAGCACCAACCCCTCGGAGAGCAACAACTCTCTGCCAAGACCCAGCTTGGCGTAAGACTCAGCTTGTTGCAAGTCCCATCTTGTTGATAGAACCTAATATATCAAACTAGAGTCTATTCAACTCTAGTAGTAGTGATCCATTATAGAATCAATGATCAGAGATATACTTTAAGACACTCATCACCACATTTCATCTTCTCTATTATTCACATTTTCTTTCCTCTGGTATCTTCTTGGAATCTGCTTCAACTTATTTAACTTCTATTTTGAACTGCATTTTATCTTCTCTTTGTTATTCGCATTTTCTTTCCTCTGATGTCTTCTTGGAATCTGCTTCAACTTTTTATCTTCTATAATGGACTGCAAATACACATTCTTCTCACCTCTTTTTCTCATTTATATAATCTTCAAACAGGTGTGAAAATTTAAAACATAGTGTCCTTTTATTTGAACCATTGTACCTTTTCATTTAAAATGATAATCTGAACTTTAATTAATATCATTTTTCCTTTTTATTCTTTATTCATATTTTCATGATTTAATTCTCTTTTAATCATGACTGTGTATCGGTTCATTTTTGTTTGTCATGAGTTGATCACATTTTAATTATCTTTACCATGAATACCTTTCATAAATTGATCACAACATGGATCAATTTTATCCTTTATACTTGTTCACGGATCTCGGTTAATTTCATAGAGACCAGATACCGTGAAGGCACTTCCTTCAAACCATCACATATGACCATGTGTTACATAACCATGGGGGATTTACCAATTATATCGACATGTTATAATTTTCTTTTAATATTCTTATAGCATATGACCAACAATGGTGACCGAATGCTAAGATTGAACAAGTGCTTGAGCACTTTACCAAATCAACGGTCATGATTCAATCTCCTGACGAGATGGACAACTGACGGGATTTCAGTACTTTTCCCTTCGAGTTATTGTGAATTCCAATATTACAACACTCACGATCACAAGATCGCCGAAACAATTGGACGATTCATATTACCCACTGATATGGACGACTGTCGGGATTTCGACGCTTTTCCCATCGATTCTTCATGACTTACTACATTGAAAAATTCTTT
This sequence comes from Picea engelmannii, assembly GCA_009831015.1. Taxonomy (NCBI): domain Eukaryota; kingdom Viridiplantae; phylum Streptophyta; class Pinopsida; order Pinales; family Pinaceae; genus Picea; species Picea engelmannii. The sequence continues at coordinate 46,622 of ML786440.1, read as the reverse complement.
ATTATGATATCACCGACACAATTGGACGATTCACGTTTATCTCGCAGAGATACATCAACGGTACACCTTAAAGTTTGATCTGATCCCTTCTTTCCTTAATCGAACGGTTGTGTCTTAATCAGGCGTTGAGATGTGTGGCTGCCAGGATTTCGGCGTTTTGCCTTCGAATATTTGTGACCTACAACATTTCAACTTCCGATGACTGTAAATCACCTTACGCGTGTCCCTTTCGAAGTTTCGGCATTCGAGACTTCCGAAAACTAGAGTTTTTGCTTACAATGCAAAACTCTGAAGTGAGACTCCCGGGGGTGATGTAAATGTTTACACCACTTGATGACATGTCACAATCCTATTAGTTGTCACGTGTCATTCATATACATGATATACACGTGCCTATAATTCCATATTAACTTGACACTTGTCAGTGTCTGAGTATGCCACATGTCCTTACTTACATGGATATTGCTGACATGGATGCACGCGTCCTGACTAACGTGGCCTGTTGTCGTGGTCTGTCAACGTAGATATCTCGATGTATATTTGATCAATGGTTAGAGGTCTTCCTTGATCCTCTGTGATCCGATGGCCCAGATTCTATCGCGACCTCACATATCGTGAGTTCCTACATTCTTGCATTTGACTTCTCCAACTCACAAGTCAGTGAGATGCCATGCACTTGCCATGTGTCCTTTGGATCAACGACTCTTTTTCTCCTTTGATCGATGGTCTGAGATCTGCCTTGAACCTGTGTGATCCAATGGCCCAAATCTTTTTTCAACCTCGCTTATCGTGAGTTTCATGCAACATTTCTTTTGACTTTCCTGACTTGCGAGTTAGTGAAATTACAATCACTTGCCACATGTCCTCTTGATCCAACAGATCATATCATTTCACTTCTTTAGAGTGTTAACTAACTCCCGGGCTTATCCTCCTTGCATATCCACTGGATCCAACGACTGACGGGTATTCTTGAAGCAGATCAACGATCATGATCTTTCAATGGTCCTCAAGCCCGCAATCACTCAAATGACCGATGTGCATTATATCAGACGATCAACATGGTCAAAATATTTGATCGGACAGCTACTGAGCTTCTCATTATGATCAGATAGATGTTGAGGTTTCTTCACTCTGATTGGACGGCTGCTGAGGCTCTTCATTCACTAACTCTCCTGAGCTTTAATATAGTCAGTTTCTAGTTCTCCTGAGCTTTGATCTCTATGTTTGCTAACCCTCCTCAAATTTTATCATAGGATTGTTGATCCTATCATGATCAACAATAATCATGAACTTCTTTTGCAACCTGATATACTGTGCAATGAGCTCTTCCTTTTGATATTTGGTCTTCATACTTCTCACTCATCTTGTTTTCTCCTCCTCTTGAACTTGTGCTTTTCCTTCTCTGCATAATGTATGGCATCTTCTGCTGACTGATATACTGTTGACATCAATGACAATCTCATCTATCATTTAACAACAAATCATCTGATCGACCGTCGACATCAATGATTGTTGACATCAATGACAATATTTCCAACAATCTCCCCCTTTGTCATTGAGGTCCACACACTAACTTCATATACAAAACTCCCACTGTGTTGATGATTTCCTTTTATGACGTTTTCCTTTATATGAAGTTTCTCTCCCCCTTTGACATCAATGGCAAAGGGTTTCTTCTCCTATGATCTATCTATATAAGTACTTCTCTGAACACTGGTAACTCCTTATGTAATCAATCTTTTCCTGTTATAACATAATGACTCCTTATGTCGTTGATTGCTATCTCCCACTGATATTTTCAATACATATATGTTTTAAGGGTTTTTACAAAAATATCTGCCACTTGTCGTAAGCTCTATATGTTACTAACTGGACTAACCTTGGGTAAATATTCCTACAGACATGTTCTGCCAATCATAGTTGAATGACTTCCCCTACCAATATTCTTTCTCTCTTTCTGACTATTCTCCGCCTTTGTTTCTGAAAAGGTAGATCTTCTTGATAGGGTTTATTTCCCTATTGATTTACTAACTTCTCATCTTAGTTGATTGGGATTTTTTTTTGGGGGGTGTTTCAAGTGAGTAGTCTTTCTTGATAAATTTTTTTGTAGTGATCAAGTCTTTTCAAGATTTAATCTAATTACTTTCTTATTTACTAACCAAAACTTCACTTGAGTTTTTTACTAACTGTTCTCCCCCTTTATTTCTAAAAAGGGTATCTTTCTGACAAGGTTTCTCCTCTTGTTTTTTCTACAGGATGTCATGTACCTCATTTTGTACATCATAATACTGTTGTTGTGGATACTGGAACACTACGCAATTGTAGCCCATCCTTTTTTCAAACAACCCTTGGTTCTGTTCATCGATTATCATCGATCTCTACCAATTGTTTTTATATCATCCACCTTGACATCTGTACTGTCAACAATCTTATGTATCCTAATATTGTAGAACCTGTATGCTTTCTTGGTAGTAGCATATCTAAGAAGAATACATTCATCAGATCTGGCATCAAATTTTTTGAGATTCTTCTCAATCTTTTTGATATAACCCTTACTTCCAAATACTTTCAAGTATTTTACAGAATGAGCTCTCCCAAAACATGGTTCACAAGGAGTTTTACTATTGTTAATCCTGAGTTGACCTCTGTTGAATATGAATATTGATGTGCTTACAACTTCCCTCCAATATCAATACTAATTGATGGAATATCCATCAAATAATTAGCTTCATCTTCAGGGTCCTCATTGGGATAGGGACACTTGGATGCAAAATGACCAACTTTTCCACAGTTAAAACATTTGTAAAGAGGTTTGCCTTTGTACTTCCCTGATCCTTTTTGAAGTTTTCTAATTAAATTGGCTTCTTCCACATCAGATTCTTCATGATGGATGGATTGAGGTTTTTTTTCTTGATTTATCTTTGTGTCAGATGATTTGAAATCCATTTCATCTTTTGTTGATTTATCATGCCCTGTTCTCATTTCATATGTTGTAAAAATTCCATGGAGTTGATCAACTGTGAGTGTATTTAGATCGGATCTATCTTTAATTGAATAAATCTTTGCATCATATCTCATAGGTAATGACCTTAAGATTTTGTTCACAATGGGTTTATCATTAACTTATTTTTGTTGTTCTAGGATTGAAGATTCATCATCAACGTCATCATTGTGTGCACCAAAAGATTCTTTATCCTTGTTTTGAGAATATTCCTTATTATAAGTTTTATCCCCCAAACTCCTATTATTAACTTCATCAATTTCAGGAGAAATATTTTCCTCATCTTTCTTATTTGGTATTTGGGATTTTATTTTCCATATCTTCTTATTTACTCTTGTTGTCATATTCTGTGCAACATTTCTTATTACCTATTTTCTTGAGTTCCAACAGTTATAGGCTTTGTGACCATATTCAACACAACTATAGCATCTCATAGTGTAACAATGTGCAACAATATGTCCAACATAATTGCAGTTCCAACATCTTATATTGTTGTTGAACCTACCAATTTGTTTTCTTCCATGATGCCTACAGTCCAAGGCTTTATGACCATATTCATTACAAGAAAAACATTAACCTTTAAAGACACTCTCATACCTTCTTTGATTCATCCATGAAGGTGTCTCCCGTCTAAACTTGCTTTGAGGACTATGAATAGCTTCTGGATGTCTTCCATGATCACATCTTCTGAATTTTGTAGTGTTGTTTTTATTTCTTGAATGTGTAGAAACTGAGTCATACTTGCTTTTATTTTTTGCAAATAAAGAAATTGTTTCAGACCTGTCTTCATCCTTTTCAACTGAAGGAACTGTGTCAGACCTATTTTCATCTTTTATAAATGAAGGACCTGCATCCGATTTCTTAGGGATACTGATATTTTCCTTATTGTATCCAAGGCCAGATTTGTCACTTGGTGATCTCTGACTATCGAAGATCTCATGCAGGGTCATGGAGTTGATCAAGAACTTGTTTTGGGTGTTTGACTTCTGAACCTTCTTTCTAAGATTCACAACTTCTGCTTCCATCTCATGACAAGATTCTTCCTTTTTGTCCAACTGGTTCCTTACTACAACTTCTCTCCTTTTGTCTTCTTCAAGTTGGATTTTAAGATTGACATATTTTTCCCTTAGTTCCTTTAGATCTACAATGTTTTTGCTTGAGACATCATCTTCCTTCTTTTCTTCTTTTGCTTGACTGATTTCATTTTTCAGTCTGTTGATTTTCTCTTCATTTTCTTCTGTTAGACCAACAAATTTTGTTTTCAATCTTTTGATCTCATCTTCTTTGTTTTCTAACTGAATCTTTTTCTCAGATATGATTTCTTTATTGTATTTGAGATTTTCTTTTATTTCCAGGATATGCTTCTGATTTGCAAGATCATCATTTTCCTTCTCCTTTTCTTTTAGTTGATTAATTTATTTCTTTATCTTCTCGATCTCCTCTTCTTTCTCTTTTAACTCATTGTCTTGTTCATATATTATCTTATCACAGTCCTTGAACATTTCCTTTATTTTCAAGACATGTTTTTGATTCTTTTCAAGGAATTCTTGAGTGTAGTCATGAAGATAGCTATAGTCTAATTCATTATGGTGATAGAGGTATTCAGGGAAACTCCAATCAACCTTTTCTTTGGAATTTGATAGTTCTTCTTCTTATTCTTCCATGGGATAAATGCTAAAATAACATTTTGTTATTGTATACGAGTCTTCTTCTTTACTTGCAGAGGAGGATTTAATATCACTACTATTGCAGTCGAAATATTGTGTACTTTTATTGATGGTTGAGTCTTCATATTCATCCTTGATAGGAATGTCTTATGTGTCTTTATTTTTTATTTGATACATATTTTCTAACTTCAGCCATAAGTCCTTGGCGGATGTGCATAGTCCTATTCTTGTCTTGACTGTATCTGATAATCCATTGAGAATAATCTTCAATGCCACATCATTGTTCTTCCTTGCTCTTCTTTGGATTGTAATTTTGGATAGATTCTTTGATGTAGTTAAGTCCCAGGGCTTGCTTACTACTGACTTCCAAACCTGAGATCCTTTTGACTTCAAAAATTGTTTCATATTTTCTCTCCATGAGAAATAATTTGGTCCATTGAATAAAGGAGCTTCAATTGCGGAGAGAGCCATGTGTCCACCCATTTCTTCAGGATTTGCCTTCTAGTGTTTTAAACTATGTTTGAAGGAACCTCTCTCTGATACCAATTGAAGAAAACAAAACCCACACTAAGAGGGGGGGGTGAATTAGTGTGTGAATTATTTTAACAATTTATTTTCACAAGTTACCGGTTAAAACATAATTGAACAGATTAAAAACAATCACATCATAATTATAATGAACACAAAGAACCAGATGTTTGTATAAGCTTTGTATAATTGATATGAACATAAATATGAATATATGTGATCGAGGATTCTCTTTTTAGCACCAACTAAAGTTTTCAGCACCAACTGAAATAAGGAGCACCAACCCCTCGGAGAGCACCAACTCTCTGCCAAGACCCAGCCTGGCGCAAGACCCAGCTTGTTGCAAGTCCCAGCTTGCTGATAGAACCCAGTATATCAAACTAGAGTCTATTCAAATCCAGTAGTAGTGATCCATTATCGAATCAATGATCAGAGATATACTTTAAGACACTCATCACCACATTTCATCTTCTTTGTTATTCACATTTTCTTTCCTCTGATATCTTCTTGGAATCTGCTTCAACTTATTTAACTTTTGTTTTGAACTGCATTTTATCTTCTCTCTATTATTCACATTTTCTTTCCTCTAATGTCTTCTTGGAATCTGCTTCAACTTTTTATCTTCTATACTAGACTGCAGAGATACATTCTTCTCACCTCTTTTTCTTATTTATATAATCTTCAAACAGGTGTGAAAATTTAAAACATCGTGTCCCTTTATTTGAACCATTATACCTTTTCATTTAAAATGATAATCTAAACTTTAATTAATATCATTTTTCCTTTTTATTCTTTATTCATATTTTCATGATTTAATTCTCTTTTAATCATGACTGTGTATCGGTTCATTTTTGTTTTTCATGAGTTGATCACATTTTAATTATCTTTACCATGAATACCTTTCATAAATTGATCACAGCATGGATCAATTTTATTCTTTATACTTGTTCACGAATCTCGGTTAATTTCAAAGAGACCAGATACTGTGAAGGTTCTTCCTTCAAACCATCACATATAACTGTGCGTTACATAACCATGGGATTGACCAATTATAGCGACATGTTATAATTTTCTTTTAATATTATTATAGCATATGACCAATGACGGTGACCGAATGCTAATCTTGAACGACTTCTTGAGCGCTTTACCAAATCAATGATCATGATTCAATATCCTGACGAGATGGAAGACTGACGGGATTTTGGTACTTTTCCCTTCGATTTATCGTGAATTCCAATATTACAACACTCATGATCACAAAATCGCCGAAACAATCGGATGGTTCATATTACCCACTGATATGGACGATTGTCGGGATTTTGGCGCTTTTCCCATCGAGTCTTCATGACTTACTACATTGCAAAATTTCTGATTATGATATCATCGATACAATCGAACGATTCACGTTTATCTCATGGGGATACATCAATGGTCCACATTAAAGCTTAATTCAATCCCTTCTTTCCTTAATCGAACAATTGTGTCTTAATCAAGCATTGAGATGTGTGGTTGTCGGGATTTCGGTGTTTTGCCTTCGAATCTTTGTGACCTCCAATAGTTCAACTCTCGGTGATTGTAAATCACCTGACGCGTGTCCCTTTTGGAGTTTCAACGTTCGAGACTTCCAGACACTGGAGTTTTTAGTTACAATGAAAAACTCTGAAGTGAGACTCTTGAGGGTGATGTAAATGCTTACATCACTTGATGATGTGTCACAATCCTATTAGCTTTCACATGTCATTCATATACGTGATATACATGTGCCTGTAATTCCATATTAACTTGAAACTTGTCAGTGTCTAAGTATGCCACGTGTCCTTACTTACATGGAACATCTGACATGGATGCATGCATCCTGACTGACGTGGCCTGCTATCGTGGTTTGTCGACATAGATCTCTCGATGTATATTTGATCGACAGTGTCTTCCTTGATCCTCTGTGATCCAATGGCCCAGATTCTATCACAACTTCGCATATCGTGAGTTCCTACATTCTTGCATTTGACTTCTCCAACTCGCAAGTTAGCGAGATGCCATGCGCTTGCCATGAGTCCTCTGGATCAACGACTCTTGCTCTCCTTTGATCAATGACCTGAGATCTGCCTTGAACTTGTGTGATCTGATGGCCCATATCTTTTCGCAACCTCGCTTATCGCGAGTTTCATGCAACATTGCTTTTGAATTTCCTGACCTGCGAGTCAACAAAATTACAATCACTTGCCACATGTCCTCTTGATCCAACGAATCAGATCATTTCACTGCTTTGGAATGTTAAATAACTCATGGGCTTATCCTCCTTACATCTCCATTGGATCCGATGTTTGACGGTTATTATTGAAGTAGATCAATGGTCACGATATTTCAATGGTCCTCAAGCCCACGATCACTCAAATGACTGATGTGCGTTGTATCCGACGATCAACATGGTCAAAATATTTGATTGGACAGTTGTTGAGCTTCTCATTATGATCAAACAAATGTTGAGGTTTCTTCACCCTGATCAGACGGCTGCTGAGGCTCTTCATTCACTAACTCTCCTTAGCTTTAATATAGTCAGTCGCTAGTTCTCCTGAGCTTTGATCTCTACATTTGCTAACCCTCCTGAGATTTAATCATAGGATTGTTGATCCTATTGTGATAAATAATAATCACAAATTTCTTTTGCAACCTGATATACTGTGCAATGTGCTCTTCCTTATGAGCTTTGGTCTTCGTACTGCTGGCTTGTACTGTTTGATCCTCCTCCTGAGCTTGCGCTTTTCATTCTCTGCATAATGTATGAAATCTTCTATTGACTGATATACTTTTAAAATCAATGACAATCTCATCTGTCATTTAACAACAGATCATTTGATCGACTGTCGACATCAATGACTGTTGACATCAATGACAATATTTCCAACAAGATCTCAGTTAGTTTACCTAGAAAATGCATCTTTTCCTATATGTTTCTGATTTTTCAAGATTACACAGGGTGTGGGGAAAAGAGAATACATAGATATAAAAGAGTAGAAACCCAGAAACAAACAATACAGAACCGAAATAATACTCTGATTTTTTTTTAAAAAGGGTGTATTCAGGCTTTATACCTCCGGATCTAACTGAAATGGTCGTATATTGGGAAAAAAAAACCTTCTCGAGTGAAATGAAAATCATTCCTAAATGAAATGAGATCTTCGAACGCAATGGAGAAATCCTCTCTGCCCAGAAATGTATGGAAATGGTAAAAAACAGAGATGAGGAAACCCGGCTTCACGATCTCGATCTACAACATGAGCGGGTCTTCAAACATGCTCTGATACCATGTTTGAAAACATAGGTATTCCAATAGAGGACGAACACCTTCAATAACCACTCACACAACCAGATCAAAGATCAACACACCGATGTTTTGACATGGTAAAACCCCTAGGGGGAAACATCCATGGCCCCAGCCAATGCGGCCACTTGGAGCAGTTTATTAATGCAAAAGAAAAAGATTATAGATACATTTTACAAGACAGTTTCTCACAATCCATCATTGGAAAATGACCCTCCATGCTCTTTAAATATATATCATGGACCAATCGGGTGTTAATCCACAGATCAATGGTCATTAATATCGAGGAGAATATGAACCGTCGGATCACTCTATGTCAGGAATATATCGTGACAATTGGATTTCCTAACTATAAATGCATAATAAAGAAACACATTAAGAAACACAATTTTACCTAACGACACATTAGACCAAGTAGATCTTAACTAACTCCTAAGTTTCTAAATATCCTAACAAAGGGAACATGAATGGATGTATTCCTCATCTCACACCAAGGTTTTCCAAGTTTGGGACATCCATTTGTAGAGATTTATAGTTTAAATCCAAAGGTAATAAAGCTCAAAAATAATCCCATGATACTTGTTATTACACAAATTAAGCTAGAGGTAATAAAGCTCAAAAATAATCCCATGATACTTGTTATTACACAAATTGTCTCTTAGGAAAATCCAACCAAAAGTGTCACTAGTGTGACACAACTGGGAGTAAGAATCACTATCACCTTAGCAATTACTCCCCTTGTTTTAGTGATGGATGATTCCAACAAAAGGGAGTATTCTTGAGTGACCTTGGGGGGATGGAGAGTACACAGAAAGGGTTTGTAAAGGATCCCTCATTTGGTCACTATATGAGAGTCATTAGGGTTTGAAGAATGATGACTTTGGAAGAGGAGAGAGGGAAGTTGATTGATGCCCTGCAAAAGAAATGTTAGAGCCAATATCCCAAGACCAAAAATCATGAATTTAAACCCCCGAACACTAAGGAAAGCAACAAGAAACCTTGTTGTCCCAAAAATTGTAGCAAACTATAAATTATATCAACAAGAAGAGAATGTTAACAACTGCAATAAATCACCATCAAAATCAACACTAAATGTTGGCAAATGAAAGCTTATGAGTAGTAGACAATATTCCAATGATTAAACCACAATTTTGACGGTTAGATAGGTTGTAATGTAAGTGGTATCAACAAGTTTATAACATCCCTAGATGTATGTAGAAAACATCTTCTACAACAACAAGTTTCCACCATATAAATCAGAAAATAAATATGTCAATTTGTATCCCTTAATAAGTAGATTAATTTGCAATATTTCTATCACAATTTTCTGTGCTAAAAAAGTATGTAAACAAGAGTGAAAGAGAGGTTTTTCTGCAACCCTAATGGTTGTAGCTAATTTGTTATTATGACAACAAGTAAACTTGTAAGAAATGAAATTTCTTTAGCATAACAAGATAGCTTAGAGTGAGAGCAATTCATCCACAAATCCAATGATTGTAAGAGAGAAATATTCATGTTTTTCAATGCAAAGACTAGTGCCTTATATATTTGAGAAATGGAGTTAAAACATTAACTATTAAGTTAGAAGACAAGGGACGAAGACCTAAACCTTGAACCCAAACCCTTATGATCCCAAGTCGTCCCCTTTATCCAAATTGTCTATCTTAGCTAATTAATGGGAAACTAGTTTTCAAACCCTAGGGGGATAGACAATCCTAACCCCTAGTCTTGAAACCCTAGCCAAGAATATTTCCAAGGGGATAGCCTATCCTAACACTTGAAAATACCCTTGAATGACCTCACTTAAATCAAAAAATTATCTTTAAGGAGGGGATAGACAATCCTAACCCTCCTAGGGTTTCTCCAAGCAATATAATCAAAGCAAATTGCATAAATTTACCATCAACCCAAAGAAAACCTGCAAATATCATTCACCAAGACCAAGCCTAGATCACAAGCCAATCCTCCAAAGTGCGGTGATTTCACCTCCAATACTATTTGCGAGAGAAAAACTTCTACAAAGAAAATCGCATCACCCCATTTGCAGAAGAAAATAAGAGGGCCAAAATTTTTAGAGAGAGAGAATAATGTCTCAATGATGACTTATGACAAATGAAGTGAAGCTTGCCTTTATTTATAAAGGAAATACAAGCGCACTTCACCCAAATTTACAATCAAATCCACTAATCTAGGTCTAAATTCATGTTTTTACATTGACTTTAACCAAAATTATTTGATTTTTTCCCACATATGCTAAATAATGACCAAAAATGATAAAATAAAGGAAAATAAGTCCCCAAATCCTTATTCAAGGGTGGTTGTTAGGAGAAATAGCCTCCAAAGGATAGGGTGTCATCTCCCAAAGTGTCACATAATCCCACTAGTCCATAAAAGTGAAGGGTACATATCCCACAACTACACCAAGTGCAAGACCCAAGTCGAATCAAGCCTTTCACGCTTGTCATCATGCTCCAAAAGTGAAACATTCTAGCATGGAGGGGTGACATCTTGCAAGCCTCATCATCCTATGCTTTTGTCATGGGCCAATGATGTCATCAAGTGTGCAATGATCATCATTAATTATCGCTAACATGTGGGGCATAACATCCATCCTATGGGATTTTATGCCCCCATAGAGATCCAAAATGCCTTATTACCTCCATGAATGACATCACCAAGAAAGATCCTCATGAAGCAAGACCTTTCATCCTTTGTGGAGAAAGCTAGTGTGGTGGATGATGCACTGTTGTTGATGATGATGGTGAAGCATGGTGAAGAAGAGGGGATCTATGGGATGTGTTGTCCATCCAGCTATTGATACTCCATGTATGCTACATGTGGACCTCGAGACATCATCTCCTTAGTTACCCCTAGGATGGGGGGGTGCGGGGTAACAATCCTAGTATAAATTAAAGTTATAAATTTCCCCATTCCCAAGGGATATGATAGGGGTTTCAACTGTGTTCTTGTAAATCCTTTCACTAGGGCTTCAATTAACTCTACAATTTTTTTTTCCATAATAAGATTGGACAATTAATTCTTTATGCACAAACTAGCTTGTCCCATGAACCAGGGACCATAATGGAAGATATGGTATTTGCCTTCTATGTAACTGAAGTCCACCAAAAAAAAAAGGGCACGTGGATGGATGTATGCCTCATATCACACCAAGGTTTTCCAAGTTTGGGACATCCATTTGTAAAGTTTTAGAATTCAAAGCCAGAGGTAATAAAGCCCACAAATAACCCCATGATCCTAGTATAAATTGAAGTTATAAATTGTCTCATCCTCAAGGGAGATGAAAAGTGTTTGAACTACATTCTTGTAAATCCCTTCACTAGGGATTCATTAACTCTACAATTTTTTTTCCGTAATAAGATTGGACAATTAATGCAAATATATTTTTTATTTGTCAATCCTTACTATTCAACATTTACACTAATTTCTTTTGTTATAATCCAGATAAATAAGGTTGTATAATTATAGTATTAAATTTGTAAAAGGAAAATTTATATTCTTTACAAAATTTAATGACAGTTAAGCATATACTTATTTTATTTTCTGTAACATTTCCATGCAATTTAAAACCTATTTTTCTAGCAATTAATAAAAATAAAAGTACTAAATTTAAAATCCATGATTTGGTTTATGGATTGATTAAGAAT
>ML786440.1:0-34392 GCA_009831015.1 Picea engelmannii | reverse complement strand
GGGGGGGGGGGGTAACAATCCTAGTATAAATTAAAGTTATAAATTTCCCCATTCCCAAGGGATATGACAGGGGTTTCAACTGTGTTCTTGTAAATCCTTTCACTAGGGCTTCAATTAACTCTACAATTTTTTTTTCCATAATAAGATTGGAAAATTAATTATTTACGCACAAACTAGCTTGTCCCATGAACTAGGGACCATAATGAAAGATATGGTATTTGTCTTCTACGTAACTGAAGTCCACCACAAAAAAAGGGCACGTGGATGGATGTATGCCTCATATCACACCAAGGTTTTCCAAGTTTGGGACATCCATTTGTAAAGTTTTAGAATTCAAAGCCAGAGGTAATAAAGCCCACAAATAACCACATGATCCTAGTATAAATTGTCGTTATAAATTGTCTCATCCTCAAGGGAGATGAAAAGTGTTTGAACTGCATTCTTGTAAATCCCTTCACTAGGGATTCATTAACTCTACAGTTTTTTTTTCCGTAATAAGATTGGATAATTAATGCAAATATATTTTTTATTTGTCAATCCTTACTATTCAACATTTACACTAATTTCTTTTGTTATAATCCAGATAAATAAGGTTGTATAATTATAGTATTAAATTTGTAAAAGGAAAATTTATATTCTTTACAATTTTTTTATTTTTTTTTGTGTCTGGAGGAATCAACAACTAGTTGGGCACATGCTCGCGTTACATGTGGTCGTGTTATCCAACTTCTACCACTATAACCTCCAGGTCTGCCCACGAGGCCCCATACATGGCACACATTGTAAGTTGGGGGAATTGAACTCGAAACCTCATGGAACTTCATTTTCAAGGCACTTGCCAATTGAGCTTCCCCCCCGGGGGCAAAAGGTATGAGGGCTTGTCCCAGTTAAGATTTTTGCAGCTAGACCACGTCCTTGCTCGGGTTTGAGCACAAGACCTGACCTTTGTTGCAAGAACGACTTTACCATCTAGCCACCTCCGCTGACCTTTATTCTTTATAAAATTTAATGACAGTTAAGCATATACTTATTTTATTTTCTGTAACATTTCCATGCAATTTAAAACCTATTTTTCTAGCAATTAATAAAAATAAAAGTACTAAATTTAAAATCCATGATTTGGTTTATGGATTGATTAAGAATACATGATAATTCTATTTGATTTAGTCCTTTGTGCATATTATCTTCCTTAGTTTCTTCCTCTACCTATCTGGATACCTGAAATCAAATGTTTTTCCTCCTAGCCAACTAGGAACAACCTTATCAGCTCGCTAGATCTAGAAAACCATGGGGGGTTTCCTAGTCCTCTGTACTCAAAGTCCCAAAACTACAACCCACCAGTATGTCCAATAATCCCAATCAAAATCAAAACCTAGTTCTCACACAATCATATTTCCAGTACTTCCCAGATTCAATGGTTTTTCTTCCCTCTGTTGGCCCTCAACCAAGTTTTGAGGAAACATTGGTCGTGTTTGACCATTTTTTGGGGCTTCGACAGGTTGGTCGAAGATGGAGCACCCAAGCGAAGCAAAGATCATGGGATCCCACCCCTTTTTGTGGGATTTTTAGGTTTTAGGGTTTATGTAATGAGTATGGGATATCGTTCCATGGGTTTACCCATGTTTAGGCCTATTTTGTAATGTATAAATAAGTGATTGAGCGATGTAAGAGGTCGGTCTGGTTTGATTTTGTTGAGTGCAAGTTCGATCTATGTGATTGAAGTTCTATTAGCTTAGTGAAAACATGAATTGTAAGAAGGCTTTGTGCATACTATGTGTTGGGAACTTGCAAAGCTAAGTGCAAGTGATTATAAGAAGGCTCTGTGTTGAACAAAGGAGTTGGCTTTTTGCCTTGACTTGTTGTTGGGAAGGTGAATCTAGTGCATTGTGCACAAATCACCTATCTATATTGTGAGCTAGGCTATGTTGCTTTGTGCACAGGAGTAGAAGACTGTAAGAACATTACAGAATAATAAAGAAGAAGAGAAGAAGATTGGTGGACATAGCCCCACACTGGGGTGAACCACGTATATCTTGTGTTTATGTGATTTGTGCGATGTATTGATGATATTTATGTGTGTACTTTCTTAGTGCATTGATATTTATGTATGATAGATATATCTATGAATGCTTAGTGCCTTATGATGTGAATGAATGTTAGATATGAGCTTATGCTATGTGCTAACAAGTTTAAAGGGATATATATGGATTGTTATTACAATGATCTACATTTAGGGTTTATCCTGCGATGTGAATAAGGGTTAAAGACTAATGAATGTTATTGGCTAAGTGATCTGTTAAGTATTGTGATCATAGATCTATGTCCCATCTAGGTTGTAGACACCTGAGTCCTGCAATCCCCATGGCTCTACCTTAGGTGAGACTTCATCTGCTTCTCAGGTGTTGTCGAAAGGGTCGGTAGTTAGGGTTTTGTTGGTGCGTTGTTGAAGCATTGAACCCTGGGTCTGCCCCTGTGCCGAAAAATGGTTCTGTTGCCAGGACTTGAAACTGTGATTGTTGGGAACTGAGGAAAAGAGAAAGCTTTGTGCGTAGATCTGTCACTGTAGTGTGCAATAGTATACTTGACGTGTGAAGCTCTATGCTAAGAAAGGAATTGGATCTGAAGAAAAGAGGTAAGATCTTAAATCTTTGTGCTCTAGTAAAGGTAAAATAAGTAGAAAATTTTGCTTCAAAAGTATGAATCTAGGTAGGTTTGATAGATTTTGTCCTAGTCTAAAAACTAGGTCACAACTGGGAGAAAGAAGATTTGATTTGAATAAATTTGATAGAGATAGTTAAAGATATGTTATTCCCATGCATAGAATGAATTTTTGGACTAATAAATGGATGCAGGAACCTAGAAAGAATTTTTGCATATTGCAGGTCCATCACTTTGATCCCAGTGCGCAGTACAAGAAATGTTGGGAACTGTTTAAAAGAAAGAGAGAGTTGGCACTATGTTATAACTGCAGAAGACCGAGACATGTTGCTAAGGAATGCCCTGGTACAAGTCCTATTTGTATTTGTTGTAAAGTTGTTGGTCATGAGGTTTTGGATTGTCCAAGAATGATTGCTAAAGTTTAAAAGATGAACATAAGACAAGGAAACTATGAAGAAGGCTAGGAAACTAAGGATATGTTAGAGAAATAGAAAGAATCAGAGACTCTATTATTACAGATGAAAGAAACATCGATTGATCACAGGGACATCAGTTTACCAAAGATCTTAAAAGAGAAGCAATGCATAGAAACAAGAATAGGAGACTTCGACATAGACTGTGTTCTAGATAAGGAAACACAGGTAAATATCATGTCAGAAAGCACTTGGAAGTTTTGGAAAAGCCTACTATGGTTCCTTCATTGGTAGGGATAGGATTGTTTAAAGGAAATATGACAACCCTATGTGGAAGAGTTACTAATGTACCATTGATTTCCCATGGAACATCGACTGAAGAAAAATTTGAGGTTATTAAGTATGTTGAGAACATCGCCCCATTTTCACTCTTGTTAGGAAAGACTTGGATTGAGAAAGATCAAATCAGAAGGAAAGAAAAAAAAGAAGATACAGAACAGAAAAAGAAAGAACTAAAGGAATTCATAACTAGAAAGACAACACGCTTAATACAAGAACAAGAAGATGATTCGAAGTAATAGAAGGCAAAAGAACTAGATAGTGAGATGGAAAGAGCAGAGGAAGGTTTCAAGGACCTATCCATGCAAGAAAGTGGAATACCCACCCTAGAAGAAGTAAGAGAAGAGGTATTTCCTTTGAACCCTTTGAAAGACCCTCAACAGTGAGAAGTTGCTACACTAAGAGAAAATAAGAATGATAATGGAAAAAGGGATCCAGAGACTCAAATTATAGGAAAGAAGGCTAGGAAGCTCAGTAAGAAGAAAGAAAAGTTAGAAAAACTACAAAAAGTTCCAGAGAGGACTGCGCAGAAGAAAGGCTTGCAACACTTGAACCTCTTCGGAATAGAAAAACAACGTAGAAAGGAACTTCTCCAAGACGAAGCTATATGACCGTTGGAGGTGTCCCGACTGTTAGAATGACACTCCAGAATGGATAGAAACACAGTTATTGTCAAAAAGATCTCCATTGGACCGTTGGGACTACGCTACAATGGTTGGAATTGTATTGATTGAGGCATTCTTGCATGTTGGAGGAGTTTGTTACGTCGTTTCTTATTTATCCCGACAAACGTTGTATCAGGACCACTTTTTGAAAACCGAGATATCTGAGCTAGTAGAGAAGTAATTTGCTACCGTGCTATGCATTCTAAGACCTCACCATCGATTCAATTATCTTGAGAGCCCATTCACCTACCCGAGTTATTTGATTATGAGTGTGCATGTTGGACGACTTAAACGTAGTAGATAAATATGTAGAAGAGATCTTGATTGACCTCATGGCTGAGAAAGTCATGTCAGTAGACATACATGCATCATCAACAGGTGGATTGCAAGCTTCCTCGTCGACTGCACGTCGTTCTATCCGAACCGCGACTAAGAAAATAAGCAAGCACCATGACGATCTGGCGAACGTGAAGCTGATCCCGTCAGTATTGCTCGACTACATCCCGCCCTTGGCACAGTTAGTCATGACAGTGTACTGTGTGACTTCAAGTACACGCTAATCATTTTGTACCTTCCAAAGGGGATACGCGTAGTCGGACCGCAGTTGGGACTGATACCAACTCTCAAGATCAGTGATTTCAACCTGGGAGACCGAAAGAATTATGCGATGCTCACACTGCATTGATACCTGACAAAGATGAATAGGAATAAACCCAGGATAGTTCCCTAGCCATGGACTATGGAGATTGTGAGATCGATGATCTTCAATGTGATGAAGATCCCCCACTTCAGCAGACATCAAAAGGTTAATGCGTATGTTAAACTCCTCATGTCGTGCTATCATGGAGGATATATTTGGTTGGATAGGCAGGAAAGTGTGTCGAAGGGATGCAAATGAATTGGGAAAGCTACCTCGTCAACGAACTGGAGAAGGATTGTCGCGAAGTGCAGGACCAAGGCTATGAATTCCACTTTAGCTGGTTGTTGATTCTCATAGCATTTTTCGCTTGGGAGATGCAAAAGGGAGAGACATTCCCGGAATTTGAGCCATCAAAACCATTGGCCATGAGGTTTACCACCTTGTGGTATACGAGCGACATGGAGAAGCAATGGAAATCAAATGTGGTGTTCCACGCCTACTACCTACAACTCACATGATCCATTGATTCATTCCCCCAAATGACCCTGAACACCTTGCATACTTATAGGCCACTAGAGAAGTTCTGTGCATACCACCACTTCATCTACATCACTGTGCATAGGGATGAAAGCAAGGAGGACTTGCAGTCGTACTATAAATTGACTGATGAAGACATGGAGGAGATAACCAAGGAATGGCCAACTGATTTTTTTGTACCAATAGAAGATACATTTCTCTCCAACCCCAACATCATCAAAAGCCCTTTGGTCACCCAAAATAAATATGATGGATCGAGCAGCGCGAAGAGAAAGAAGAAGAAGGAGGAAGTACAAGACATAGACAGTGAGGAAAAGGACAACACATCAGAGGAAACTATGCCTAACTCACCTGGAGGAGGAGGAGGTGACAAAGTAAACCAAGAAGAGGAAGGAGAAGAAGACAAGTAAGAAAAGTGAGAAGTAACACCACCAAAGGATCCCCTAGCAGAAGCTGATACATCAAATAAAAGGAAGGTTTCTTCGCAGAAACCCTCAGCTAGAAAGAAGAGTTGCACGAACAAACCTAATTAGTCACAGAATGTGCTCATAGTGGATGATGTTGACCTCATCATCGCAATTGTAGCAGATGCTTCAGAGGATATATTGTAGGGAAATGAAGCAAAGAAAGAGACAATGTATGACATAATCAAGGCGGAGCTGAAGGGGTACAACAAGCAATTTATTCGAGTTGTGCAGTGTCTACTGGGCCATCGTCATCAGAAGTGTAGAATTGGGGGATGAACCCACCCAATTGGGAAGGATAGTAGATGCGACAGAGGCTCACCTTTGTCGGTTTTAGGAATAAAAAGAGCAGGCCACAGAGGCCTTGAAGCACAAAAAGGAGGAGGCCTTAGAATGAATTAGGGTTGTGAAACAAGAGAAAGATGAAATTAGGGCGAAGTTTGAAGAAGACAAAGAGAAAATCCAGAAAGAGAAAGACCAACTGCTTGTAGAGCAGAATGCAGTCAAGGAAGTTGGAACTAGAGCACTTCGCTCTGTGCCAGGATTGACACAGATGGAAGAAGAGACAACCGAGAGCCAAGTACGAAAGCTTGTCGAGGCCATTCAAAAACTTCAAGCAAGAGTAGCAGAGCTAGAACTTCAAGAAGTGTCAAGCACTCCATAAAAAGTGTGGAACTAGAGGGAAGAAATTTCCAGGAGCACAGTAGAAATAATCAAGGCGTTGGCTTCATAATGTAAGCAACTAAGTAATAGAAGTGCAAATACTTATGAGCGCCTTGTAGAAGACCCAAAACTGAGAACATTAGAGGCACAACTCCAGGAAGTGAACCAAAAGGCATCGAAAGTGCAAGTGCAGCTAAAGATGCTTACTGCAGTGGAAAAGATGAAAAGGTTGTAGGAGTAGCACATAGTCCAACAACATATCACTGCCATCCAGAGCATAGTTATGGAGGTGACACAATGACTCCAGCCGGTGCAGGACAAATCCTGCACCCTTTTTGAAGAGATCAAGGGACAAGGATCATAGTTAGAACAGGTGGTTGCAACAATGGAACAATGCCTAGAAGGGCCTGTCACCGATCAAGTCATTCAGGATTTCGTCAAGAAAGAGGCCTTGGTGAAGCAACAAATTGAAGAAACTCGAGGCCTTCGAAGCAGTGTTGTCCAAATCAGAGTGACTTGACACGAGTCACAGGTGAGTGTTGGGGGCTTGTTGGCCCTCGACCAAGTGTTGAGGAAACGTTGGTCGTGTTTGAACATTTTTTGGGACTTCGATAGGCTGGTCGAAGATGGAGCGCCCAGGTGAAGTGGAGATCGCGGGATCCCACCCCTTTTTGTGGGATTTTTGGGTTTTATGGTTTATGTAATGGGTATGGTATATTGTCCAATGGGTTTACCCATGTTTAGGCCTATTTTGTAATCTATAAATAAGTGGTTGAGCGATGTAAGAGGTCGGTCTGGTCTAATTGTGCTGAGTGCAAGTTCGATCTATGTGATTGAATTTCTATTGGCTTAGTGCAAAGACGAATTGTAAGAAGGCTTTGTGCATACTATGTGTTGGGAAGGTGGATATAGTGCATTGTGCGCAGATCACCTGTCTAGATTGCGAGCTAGGCTCTGTGGCTTTGTGCACAAGATCAGAATACTATAAGAACATTGCAAAATAATAAAGAAGAAGAGAAGAATATTGGTGGGTGTAGCCCCACACTGGGGTGAACCACGTATATGATGTGTTGATGTGATTTGTGCGATGTATTGATCATATTTATGTTTTTACTTGATTATTGCATTGATATTTATGTATTATAGATAGATATATGTATTCTTAGTGCCTTATGATGTGAATGAATGTTAGATCTAAGCTTATGCTATGTGCTAATAGGTTTAAAGGGTTAAATCTGGATTGTTTTTATGTTGATCTACATTTAGGTTTTATCCTGCGATGTGAATAAGGGTTAAAGACTAATAAATGTTATTGGCTAAGTTCTCTGTTAAGTATTGTGATCACAAATTTGTGTCCCAGCTTAGTTGTAGACACCTGAGTCCTGCAATGCCCCCCACCTCTACCTCGGGTGAGGTTTCATCTGCTTCGTAGGTGTTGCTGAAAGCATCAGTAGTTAGGGTTTTTTTGGTGCGTTGTTGAAGCATTTAAACCTGGTTCTGCCCCTGTGCCAACACCCTCCCAAAACCATAATCCTTACTCCCAACACTCATACCCCTTTACCTATTCAAATTTCCCTTTTATTTCCTTCTCTACTACTTTCCTAGACTCCCTTAGGAAAAAACCTAGGAAGGAAAAATCTATGATAAAATACTTTCGTGGAACCTACCCACATTCAATAACTTGACATGCTATCAATTCCCTTAAATAAATCATAAATTATAAAATAACTCTAGATGGGTCTCAAAAATCTAAGTCTTATTAAATGCAATCAACTTGATGAAATCAAATTTCACTTCTTGTTTTTCTTCTTTTTTAATATAATAAATCCCTAAATGAAATAAAATAATATACTAAATTAAAATTTGACCTAAATTGGATCATTATATTATTTTTCATCTATCTCAATGCTTTCAAAGTGGAAAAATTAGAGTAACCGGCTTGCAGGGTCATTTTAATGGTAGGTCCCAGTTTAGAAAATTGGGGTTTGAAACCTTTGGAATCCATTTTGATGAATCAAACGATATGTTTGGGTGTAAAAACTCTCCCAAAAATAGTTCAACCCCTATTATGTTATTCTACACATCAAGAAATTTTCAACAGTGCAAAAATCACATTAATCAGAGCTCGTATGCAAAATTTACGCCTCCTGCAAGTTGACCTACCAGCTTAACCACCATGATACAAGTGGATGCCACGTCAGCCCCCATTAATCATGCATATGGGGCTAGCCATGTATGGAATTTCAAGAATATTCTAGAAGGTCCAAAACTTTATCACAATTAAGGGTTGAGGAATTCAAAACCGTACCCCTAGATGGCTACCGGGCCATGTTAAATACTAAACCACTAAGAGGAGAAGGGGTTCCATTATTTTGAATTATATCTTGTTCCATAGCTAAGAATAACAGCTAAAAGTGGTATTTTTGTGAGCATAACAGAGGAGGAGAGATTTTTTAGTATCCAAACAGGCCATAATGTCATAAGCAACTTCACGGAGAGTACCTCTTTCTTTTTACTTGCATTTGAAGAAAATATAGCAGAGCGACCTCACCTTCTAGATGGGTTTTTTTTTGTAATGGGTTTCCTAGGTTATATCTTGTGTTTATTTGTGGATGGTTTGTGAGTATTTATTTATGTTCTCTATTTTTCACATTTAAACTATTTCATACATTTTAAGAAGAAAACCACTAATTAAAGAGTCTAAGATATAAAGGAAATTAACCTTCATAGTAAAGATTCTAGTATTTTTATTAGATCTGTTGTGACGAACTACCCAATGGGATATCCACGATAGTTTACATATCATATTGGTATGGGATCAAGTTTTCTTGGGGTATTTATGGAAATTTGCAGGAATCTAGGAATCGGTTTAAGAAGAAAGTTGCAGAACCCTAGCCATGGTCAGTGACTCTATTCATAAAAACCCTTGAGATCCAGTAGAGTATAGATTTACGAGGATAGAAGAGAAATTTGTGTACATATCTTACAATATGTCTCTCCTCATGGAGGCTCTAGCAAGAAAACTCGGACCATTGGAATAGTTGGAGGCTCGAACTCAGATATCAGATCAGACAGGAAATCAAGAGATATCGGAGACCCAAAAAAGGAGTTCTAAAAATAACCTTAGAAAGAGAAATTGAGTTCCAGGGCTATAAACCCTTCACGGCCCCTATTCAAGATGGAGGTGAAAGTGGACATAAATCCATACCAAGGTAAAAATCAACTCATTAAAATTGAATCATTGGTTGTAGAAACTAGAAGTTTATTTCAACCATCACCATATAGATGAAGAACAAAATATATCATTTTCCATACTAAAGTTAGAGGGCCATGCTTTAACTTGGTGGGAAAGTTACATGAAGACACTTAGGTTAGAGAGTGATCCACTAGTAACTAAGTGGGAGGATTTCAAAACCCTCATCAAGTCCCAATTCTACCCTATTGGGTATGTAGAGGACCAATGGATCCTATGGAACTACTTTAGGAAGAAGCAAGAGCAGAGTGTACAAAAGTACGCCACCGAGTTTATAAATATGGTCATCATGTTGGGTATCTCTCCCAAGAACCCATATGTACTTCTCAAGAATTTAGGGGGGTCTACATAGCCATTTACGAAAGAAATTGATGCTTTTCAATCAAAGGACAGTGGATGAGGCATGTGTATAGGCACACTATCTAGAAAACATAGGCCATAAGAAAGGGAAACCAAGCAGTTCCAAGTAGAAAGAGCATCGAGAATATTCCAAGGAGGGGAAGAAGAAGTGAAAAGGGGGAAAGGATAAAAATATGAAATCCATTGCACATCAATGCAAGGATCCTAGAAACCATTGTAACCATTGCAATATTGATGGGAACATTGAGGAAAAGTGTCAGAAACTACATCTAGAGTTGAACTCGAAGAACCGCAAGAAGGATGCAAAGAATAAGAATGTTCTAGCCACAAATTCAACTAACTAGGTTTAAATAATCTCTGATGTGGATGAGAATATTGTATGCACATCAGTGCATAAGTAGGTGAATTTGAGTATTCGTCATCACCAAGAAGAGAAGGAGATGACCAAACTCTTCCACATCAAGATATAGGGCAAGAAGACCAAGATAGATGCCTTGTTCAACTCTGGTTCACAGGATAATTTCATAGTAGAAAATCTAGTCATCAAGCCTAGATTGGACGTTGACGATCATCCTAGACCACATCCATTGGGATTGGTAAAAAAGGATGCAAAGATCAAGATAAAAAAAACAATGTAAGATTAAATTTGTTGTAAGTGTTGATTTTGTTGATGAAGTGGCGTTGGATGTAGTACCCCTTGACGATGTGTAGTAGTGTTTGGAATCCCTTACATGTATATGAAGGATGAAATATTCATGTGAAGAGCCAAATTGTATCGACTAATCAAGGATGGGAAGTCATACATCATCAATGTGCATAAAGGCAAGTCAAAGATCTCATTGGTAAATGACAACCAAGCCAATAAGTTGATTAGTTCCAGTAATAAATATGTTTTACTTTTCTTAAGAGAAAATCAGACTAAGGATGAATCGATAAGAGTAAAGGCACCCCTCAAGGGGTGTGCTAAAGAGAAAAAGCATCATTTGGAGGAGTTTCTACATGAATACAAAGGAGTGTTCCAAGATCCTAAAGGGATACCACCAAGAGGGAAGTGGATCACAAAATATAATTATTGCCAGACTCCCCATTGTCAAACATTGGGTTATATAGACGGTTCGTTCTGGAATGAAATGAAGTGAAGAATCAGTTGTTGCGGCTATTGGATTAGGTTTTGATTCGACCGGGAACCACAACTTGTGGGGCACCTATCGTAATTGTACCAAATAAGGATGGGATTTGGTGAATGTGTATCGACTACAGAGAATTGAACAATACTACACTAAAAAATTGGTACCCTCTACCAAGGATCGATGATCTATTATATTAGTTGCAGCCTGCAATATATTTCACCAAGTTGGATATCAAATTGGGATACCACCAGGTATGCATCAAGGAAGAAGACATCTAGAATACTAACTTTAAGACAAAGAAAGGTTTGTATGAATGGTTGGCCATGCCATTTTGTTTATGTAATGCATGAGCTACATTTATGAGACCGATGAATGATGTATTATGGAAATATCTACATTCATTTGTTATAATCTATTTGAATGATATATTGGTTTATAGTTCTACCTAGGAGGAGCACATCTCACATCTCATGCAAGTGTTAGAGACTTTGAAGAAGCACCAATTGGTAGCTAACCTCAAGAAATGTGAGTTTTCTCAGTATACTTTAGTGTATTTGGGGTATGTGTTCGGTGGAGGGGAGATCCATATAGATCCCAAAAATATGGAGGCCATCATTAAATCGTCAGTTCCTACAAATGTCACTGAAATTAAAACTTTTTTTGGGGTAGCCCAGTACTTGCAGATGTTCACAACTTTATTTGTAGTAGTAGTTGCACCACTCCACACCATAAAAGAGAGTGGTAATATTGTCCAATGGGGGAAGAATCAAGAGAAGGATTTCAATGAGATGAAAAGAAAGATCAGTCAAGCACCAATTATCACATAACCAAACTTGAAAAATACTTTTGAAGTGGAGACATATGCAAGTGGGTATACCATGGGAGTAGTTTTGATGCAAGGAAGAAGGAATGCATGATATCATTATAAAATATTTCATGGGGTGGTTCTTAACTACCCTACCTATGAAAAGGAACTATATGCCCTGATTCAAGCTATCAAGAAGTGGAAACACTATCTCATGGGTAAGGATACCATCATACACACAAATCACCAACCACTATAGTATTTCCAAGCCTAGAGTAAGCTATAGCAAACCAGACATTACAAGTGGATGGGATTTTTATTTCATCTAGTCATCAAGTATAGGAAGGGAAACACAAACAGGTTGTCGAACATGATTTCAAAGCCACCCACATCCAATATTACATCTTTGGGAACTCTGATGCACATAGAGCCTCTTACCCATGATGCATACATAGAGGCATACATAGAATATGAGGACTTCAAGGAGGTGTTTTAGTAGCTACATGGACAAATTCATATATAAGAAGGTGATAACAAGGCTAACTATCAATTCCAAAATGAGTTACTCCACAAACTCAATAAGCTCTTTGTCTCTAAAGGTGAACGACTGCAGCTTATCAGATAAGCTCACAAATCAAAGGTTGCAAGAAATTTTGGTGTTGAGAATACAATTGCCAACTTACAAAGTTATGTGTACAACCCTAGAATGAAAGAAGATGTTGTATGGTATATTAGAGAATGTATATTTTGTTTTTCTAGCAAGTGAAATAACAAGAAGCAAGGTCTATACCATCCCTTACATGTACCCACTCGACCTTGTGAAATCATTTCCATGGATTTTGCGGGAGGTTTACCAACAACTAGGAAGGGACATGACTATCTATTTTTGGTAGTTGATAGGTTAAGAAAGATTTGCATTCTCATGCCTTGTAAAAATACCATCAAATGACAAGTAGTAGAAATCATGTTCTTTGAACAAGTCTGGGTGCACTTTGGGATACCAAGGAGAATCATATCATATATGGATACCATATTTCTTAGTACAGTTTGGATTACATTGTGGGAGAAGATGAATACTAAGTTGAATATATATACATCAATCCATCCATAGACAGATGGGAAGATAGAAGTAGACAAAGGTACTTTGGTGCATCTTTTGAGGGGTTACAATCAGAAGCATTCGAAGACCTAGGAGGAAAATATGATCTACATACAACACTCATATAATAGAGTAGTCCACACTTCTATTGGTAAGTCACCTTTTGAAACTTTATTTGGATATTTTCCACCTTCACCTTTAGATGTTGTATATGGATAGAAATGAGGAATGAGGGAATATCTCACAAGAGATGGATTGAGAGAAGAAAAATTTATTTAGAAGATTAGGAAAATCCATTTGAAAGTATGGGAGATATTGAAGAAGTCACAAGAAATATACAAGGCCAAACATGATCAACACAAAATTGAGAAGTCATTCAAAGTAGGAGATAGAGTTTGGTTATAGCTGAATAAGGAAAGACTACAGGGTTCAGGTAAGAAGATCAAGGCTCTATGATATGGGCATTTTGATGTATTGGAGAAGGTAAGATATGATTCCTATAGACTCATTCTACCCCCACACATGTGCATTTACTCAGTAGTGTATGTGGAGAATCTCAAACTCTGTGAGCCTTCCATGTTGGACTAGAAGGAGGAGCAGGTCCTACCTTCCATAGAGGACTTGGCACTAGATGCTCAAGAAGAGTTGTAAAAGAACATAGTTTTGTAGAAGAGGTCCAAAAATACAAGACAAGGACAACATGACCTTTGGCATATTGGGTTGAAATGACAACTTCCAGGAAAAGAAAAGTGGTACTCCAGGAAGAAGGTAGAGGAAAAATTTCCTCGCCTCATTTAGTAAATATTTTGGGGACCAAAATCCTCCCTAAATGGGGATGTATTATCTAGGTTGGATAATTATATTATTTGTCATATATCTCAATTCTTTAAGAGTGGAAAATTTGGAGGAACCAACTTGCAACATCATTTTGATGGGAGGTCCCAGTTTGGAAAATTGGGGTTTGAAACCTTCCAAAGCCATTTTGAGGCATCAAACAACATTTTTTTGGGTCAAAAATTTCCCAACAATAAATGGGATCCCGTGACACTATTATACACATCGAGACCTTTCGAATAGTTTAAAAATAACTTCAATCAGAGCTCATATGAAAAATGTATTCCTCTCACAAGTTGACCTACCAGTTTGACCACCATGGTACGAGTGGATGACACGCCAGCCCCCATTACTCACCCATATGGGGATATCCACATATGGAATTTCAAGAAGATTCTAAAAGGCCCAAAACCTTATCATAATTGAGGGTTGAGGAAGTCAAAACTCTATCCATAGATGGCTATCAGATGATGTTAAATATCAGGCCGCTAGGAGGAGAAGGGGTTCCATTCTTTTGAATTTTATAGTGTTTCATAGTTGAGCATAACAACTGAGAGTAGTATTTTTGTGAGCATAACATAGGAAGGGAGATTTTATATCACCCATATAGGCCACAAAGTCAAAGGAAACTCCACGAAGAGTGTTTCTTTCTTTCTACTTGCATTTGAAGAAACAATACAAAAGTGGCCTCGCCTTCTAGATGGGTTTTCTCCTTTATTGGGTTTCCAAAGTTATATCTTGTGTTTATTTTTGGATAGTTTGTGAGTATTGATTTATGTTCTCTATTTTTTGCATTTGAACCATTTCATACATTTTAAGCAGAAAACCAGTAATTAAAGATTCTGATATCTAAAGGAAATATCATTCATAGTAAATATTTTAGTATTTTTATTAGATATGTTGGGACAAACTATCTAGTGGAATATCCACAACAATTAACAAATCAAAATTAAAATCCAAAAAATTTAATTTCACTATAGACATCAGAGAAAATCCATACAAAATAATGTTATAATAACTAATATATATTATAATAATAATATCGTACATGTGTAAGTTATGTGTGCATAGTTGGAATATACATATATTGTGTGTGTACTAATAATAACAATCAACACATCTAATGCATAATTCATAAATGCTCACAATCAAGTCGATAATACAATAAATTATGTAGTGCATTAATCAATATTTTATGCTAACCGAATAACAATAATTAATTAGTCATGTGATCTGGATTTTATGAGCAGAACAAAATGAATACAAATTATTATGAAAAGATGCTTAACAAAGAATAATAGATATAGAGTAAAACTGGTTTCTATTCAATAAGGAAATAAGCTGAAACTGTGAAATGCAGTGGAAAACAAGCTTGCTAGAATGGTAGTGGTTTATCTCTGAGAAGAGATGTGACGGTTGTGCTCATTCACCAGAAGATGATTACAATGAGGTTCTCAAGGCCTTTTTACAATAAACAGGAATGCCAAAAACTCTAGACATCCAAAAACCTAAACCTAGGAGATGATTTATCACCATATGTTGATGGATTATGCTATTCAATGTGCTAACATTATATATTATCACCATATGCCTGTGTTGATTGGTTGTTGAGAACTAGTTGCAGGTGTATTTCGTTAGGTCAAGTGCTCAATGATGGACTTCATCGAACGTCCGGACAAGGTAGGCCTTTTATCTTATCTTGCTAGCATATTTGTCTATATAGCATACTTGGGAATAGAGTTGATTTCTGCAGTCATTTATGTCTATTTTGGTTTACCCTTTGCCATAGAGAGATTTTCCTCATAACATAATTGGCGACCATACTAGGGATTGAATCTTCTTTTTTGGGGTTTGGAGTGCTTTTATCCTTAGATTTCTCTCATTTATATTGAGTTTATTTTTGTATGATTGCTTGATAGCCTCTGTTCACTCTGGGTATGAGTCTTTCAGCCTTCTCCTTAGCCTAGTTGTGTTTTGACACATATACATGTTTTTTTGCTTGACAATCACATACATATGCGTTCTGTCCTCCTGCAAGCTACGTACATACATGCTTTTCCCTTGAACAGTCACGTACATCAAACCTTTGTTGCTTGATTGTTGGGTTTGGTGGTTGTTGTATAGGTTTTGATGATTTTTTAGTCTTCTTGGATCTCTGTAGTGACTGTTAAGTGTCTGTGGAATGATAGGAAACCTATCTTTGGTTGAATTTTTGGGCCATGCCTTTCTCATCATCTTTTCATTTTGATTGTCCTTGCACCTTGGGATGGGTGTTTTTCTCCTTGATATCCTACTTAGGTTGTCTCTGTCTATACACAGTAGAGTCTTTATATCAAGTTGTTGTTCAGTCCTTACATTTTCATTTTTCTTATATTGAAAATACAAAAATATTAGGCATTTTACATTGATTGGCATTTTGATCTCTTGAGTCTTTTTCATCTATCTTAGTACATGTAAATAAAGATTGCATTTTTTAGAATTGCAGAATTGAATTGAAAATTGCATTTTTTAAGAAGCATATCATTTATTAAAAATTGAAGTTGGGACTTTGCATTGTGTTCATATTCATTTATTTTACTTTCTGAGTCATAACATCACTAGTTTCATGACCACGCCTTTTGATTAAGCAAGGCCATTAAAATTAACGCTATAATTTAAAATATATTAGTAATGATTTTATTTTCTAGGGTGCACCAACTAGCTTAGGATTTAGAGCCTTAGAATAGGATTTTGTGAGTAAACTTGTCCAAGGCTATTAAATCAACACATGTGTCTAACTAATGGAGTGGAGAAATCCATTGTACAATCGGTAATATCAGGAGGCTCCGCTTACACCGGAGTTAAACATGAGGTCGCGTGAGGTCGGTTGAAGGGATATCCCCCTGATACCTTCTTAGTGTCAGGTATATTTCTGGGGATCTATTCATATATGGGGATCTTGCTAGTTCCCTTACCTCCGTGATCAGAGGTGGTGCTTTCAAGGTTTCAGGCTTTGCAATTGCTACCCTGCCCATACGGTGGACTTGACTTATGATTGTTTGCATGTGCATCATTTATACCATGGTTACTTAGTTTCTTGACTTAGGTGCCACATAGGTTACTTGCAGGGGTTATTCCGCAGGTACCCTGGGTTAGATAAGGGTCAGACAACACACAACCTTTATGGAGGATTACCTCTCTGGGGGGATCTAACCGACTGGTTTTTAAGCCCACGAGGGCCCTTAAAACTGATTCCAATACCTCTGATCTTTAGCAGGGAGTCTTAGGCCCCTCTTGGGCGAGGCATACCTACTTTAGGGAGGGAGGCCCCTTTCAGCCACTTTATCCCATTTGTTTGCATATTGGCCTTTTGATTATTTTCGGTGTGCTCTTTGATTTTTTAGTAAACCTTTGAGATTTTATACCATGCCTTGATTTTTCATTATCATGGATAGTGGAGTTCCTTTGGCTCCCTCATTTACTTCTACCACCCCCATGACATTCACACATTTCATGGGGACGAATCCGTCTGCTCTTCATAATGGTATGAAGAATTACGACACTCGGTCCATGCCTTGGGTCTCTAATCATTTTCCTATTGATATGTCAAACATGCTTTCACCCTTTACATCCTCTCCCTAGCCCACTTATGTGAATCCTAGTTTTGTATACAGCGGCACCATGGCCCAACCGTCTACGTCTTCATTTGATGGGAGTCATGTCCATCTACAAACTCTCACCGTGGGAGGTTAGAACCTCCCCTCTTATAGATCTAGTCCTAGCCATATTTTTTCAAGAGTCAGTACTCAAATGGGTGGTTATCCTACTTATTACACCTCGTTTGTGTATCCTTCGTTCACCATGCCAGTTCCTATGAACACTTTTCCCATGATAGGTCCACATATTCCCTCTGGTATTTCATATGGGGGGAACCAGTTTTATGGTTCAGGCTACCCTCTTCACGGAACCCCTTCACATGGGGGACACACATATCCTCACTTGAATAATCCTTATCATACTTTTGCCTCTTCACAAACATATGCTTTAATGATGATGCTCGTACAAACCTCTATGGATAAACTAGGTGGAGGATACTACCTTTCCGGAGAGGAAGAGGGTGTAAACTAGGATCCTCCCTGGTCTGCAAAGTCTCAAAACCAATATTTCCTCAGACCTTGGTCTAAAATTTCACAACTCACCACCACCACTCTAGTCACTTCCAATCATACTGGAGCTCCATCACCAACCATTGCTAGTCATGTTGGGGATTGGTCGACAACCTCTGCAAGTCATGTTGAAAACCCACAACCAACAGTTGTTATTCATGCTGGGGGAATAACTCCAGTCCCCATGAGTCATATCAATATTACATCTCCAACCTATGTCCATCATGTGGGAGATGAACCTCCAGCCTATGCCAGTTGTGTTGAGAGCATGTCACCAACCATACTAAACGATGTTGGGGGCATCCATACGATTGAGAAGCCTAGATGTGTCAGACGTAATCCTATATTCCTTTGCAGGACTTGCGAAGGAAATCACCTTACTCGTTTATGACCTACTACTCTGATACCAGAAGAGTGGTTCTCACCTGGGGGCCCTTCGGGTTCTGAGGCGTCTGTGGTTTCCCCACAACATGTTTCTCATTTGATTGACATGACAATGATGTCGATACAATCCTCGCCTGATACACCCTCATTTTTTAGGGTGATGCATCTCAGGGCCTTGTTGTCACACATCCTATTCAACCAACGGTTGAAGAAGTGTTCATACCAATGCAATTTCTGGTCAATCCAACCCTTTCCTTGGAAGTTGATACGTTCTTCAACCATGTCGTTAGCATTTTTTATACTGTGCCTTCTGAAAAAGAGAGATTTTTTATCTCCCCAAGTACTCTCCCTTCAAGTCCTGGAGAAGTTCCCTTTTATTGGGATGGTCTTGTGGGGTATCCAATGCCTCCTCCCCTATCCTTTCAAGTAAGGGACATTATGCGATATATCATGGAGAATGTAACCTCTGCTCGCACTTTATCATCCTCGACTTGGAGATATTTAGGTTTTCGCAAGCTTGTGTCGACTATTCGAAAGATGCTGACCTTTCATAGAAGTCCATCACGGGAGCCTTGGCCTCCCCCCTGACATGTCACCTAGAAACCTCTCAATGAGTCTGATTTAAGCTCTTTTCCGACTCGTGTATAAAGAGAAAATATTTCCAAGTGAATTTTTCCCTTTCACACTCATTAATTGGACTTGAAAGGTCGTGAGTATTAGTTAATCTCTTTTCCGAATCATTTTCAAAAAGAGAAAATATTTTTGAGTGAACATGTCTCTTTCACACTCGTAAATTGGATCTGAAAGGGCGTCTATTTGGTACAAGGTTATCCCTTTTTCAAACCAAGTAGACAAAGATTATGAAAAAGGACATTTTTTGGCGTTATGTTGTGATTGCATCTCATTCCCTTGCTTGCAGTATTGAGCCTATGACCGGTTCTTGCTTTGCATTATAAACCATTTGCCTCAGCAATTTTGTATCCTCAACCAAGCAGAGCCTCATTTATATTCATTACAACTTGACACCCTATATCCAGGAGGGAACATTCCCCTGAGTGTCCATTCCCGCATGGACCTCCTTGCATTGAGCATAAGTATGTTCCACTGCTGGAACTCATTTTTCTTACTTGTGACACTCGTTTCATCCTCTGTATCGTAGCATTCATTTGACTATGAAAAAACAAAAAATACGGGCGTGAAGGGAGTATTATCTTATATTGGCAGAAGTTATGTCGCCTTTGAACATAGAACAAAAATTTTGAGTCCACTTGTCATTATAATTTTGGGTTTAGCATGGCCTTAGGAAGTTGAGCTCATTACAGAGATTTTACTCCCCCGACTGA
The DNA here is from genome assembly GCA_009831015.1 of Picea engelmannii. Taxonomy (NCBI): domain Eukaryota; kingdom Viridiplantae; phylum Streptophyta; class Pinopsida; order Pinales; family Pinaceae; genus Picea; species Picea engelmannii. The sequence goes on along the minus strand of ML786440.1, from coordinate 14,660 downwards.
TTACTATTCTAGTCCCTATGGAGAATTTTATTGATGCCTCCTACATCTCATGGTTTCATCATTGAGTCTATGCTGCCAGAGTCTTCCATATGTATCATGAACTTGTTCAAAAGATGTCTATTAACCTGTGTCGGCCATTCCTCAGAACTCTTGACTTTGCATGTCGGCCATACCCTCAGTTTGTCTCAGAATCACATGAAGTTGTAGTCTTATTATGCACCCTGGTCCTCCTTTCCTCCCTGGTAGGTAACCTTGAACCCAAAAGTTGACATTTCATGATTGGTCGTTTACTAGGTGGTTTCCCTTGTATTCGACGACAAGACATCTATTCACACATTGGGATTTGTGCAGTGTCTTGGATGTCATTAGCCTTATTGGTGGTTTTCTTGCCTTTGTCAGCAATTTTCCTCATTGGCCACTGGCATCCATCTAGTTCAATCCTCCCCCCTTAGGAAGGAATGGTCTCCATTGTGTTGAGTGCCCCCATTAGATGAGGAATGTTTTTTTGAATTTGGCCCCAGGTGAGCCACTTGCCTTGGTGCAAGAGTTGCTCTTCTTTGACAACTCGATAAAGCTGGATCCTTTGTTGGTGAGTGCCCTTGACATGTTTGTCCACAATCTGATCATTGGATTCATGTTGTATGCAGTCGAGGTTGAGCTTTGTTGGTGTCAATTGTTCTGCTATCTCTAAGGTTTCCAATAATGGTGGGAAATAAGGTCGAAGGAGATCCACATTGAAAACTGGGTGCAGGCCAAGGAGAGTAATGTTGAGCTCAATGCATTATCACCCACATCCTTGGTGTACAACCCATAATGGAGTGGGTGAATCTTTCAATGGTGTCTGGTAAGGCGTTCTTTCTACAAATGCAACCAAAATTTGTCGCCCACCTAAAACTTATGTGGCACCCAGAGTTGATCATGGCGCTGCTTGTACTTATCATTGGACTTATGTAGGATATCCTGAACCTATTGGCGGATGTGTTGGATCTTCTCAATGAATCAGGTGGATTTTCAACTTCAGTTGGAGCAAGAGATGAATCAGTCAAGGTGACCGCAAGGGGTATTGCAACATATATGGGACCCAATGGTTGGAATCCCAACCCCACCTAAAAGGGGTTGTGTCCATTTGAGCTATGCAGGGATCGATTGTAGCTATGTTGGACATAGGTAAGACTCTCATCCCATGTGATAAGGTGCTTCGAATTATACATGTGTAGGATATGCACAATCATTTGATTAACGACCTCAGTTTGGACATCTTTCTAGGGGTTGAAGGCCGTGGATTTTTTGAGCTTGGTGTCCAACAATGACCAAAGGCTCAACCAGAATGTGTTGAGAAATTGACTGTCCTGATCTGAGACAATGGTTTGTGGGATTCCAAAATGTACCCAGACTCATTAAAATAAGAGCTTGGTAGTGGCCTCTATTGTGATGCTCTTCTTGTAGGCGGCTAAAATTGCTATCTTAGAAAAGCAATCAACAACCAAAAAAACACAGTCATTTCCCTGCTTGGTGGATGGGAGGCCTGACATGTAGTCCATGGAGATGGATTCCCATGGCCTATCAGGAGTAGGAAGAGGGGTGTACGGTCCTTGTTTCTTAGTGTTCGGTTTGGAAATAGCACAGACAATGTAGGACCTGATATACTTGGTGACATCCTATCAAAGTTTTGGCTAATAGAAATGTTTTTGCAGCATTGCCATTGTCTTTTCGACACCGAAGTGTCCTGCCACCTGATTTTAGTGGGATTCCCAGATCAGCTTCACTCGCTCGCTTGATGGAACACATATATGGACCAGATGGAACAATATCCCATCCTGAATATGGAAATTAGAAACAATTGTGTTTGTTCCCAACATTTGGTAGATGGTGGAAAAGTTCGGGTATGTCTCATAGAGTTGGGGCCATCCAGAGGTCTCATGGTCGCAATAGTATAGCACTGTGGTGAGTTTCGCGACTGGCGGTCTGTTGAGGCAATCAACGATGTGGTTGGTGATTCCTATTTTATATTTGATGCTGAGGTGGAATTTTTGCAAGTATGTGGACTACTTCTAATAGCGATCATTCTGCAATTTTCCTTGTGTCTGCATGAACTGCAGTGGCTTATGATCAGTGTGGATGGTTGTCTCCTTCCCAAGAATGTAATGTCTCCATTGGCGACAAGCTTGCACAATGGACTACATTTCTTTGTTGTAAGTAGGTTACTTATGGACAACATCTTATAGTGTATCACTATGATAAGCCATGGGGTGGTCGTGTTGAGTGAGAACGACGCCCACAACATAGTTTAAAATATTTGTCTTGATCTCAAAGGGTTATTGCAGTTCTGATAGTGAAAGTACTAGGGATGAGCACAAGCATTGCTTCAAATCATAAAATGCTTGTTGTTGGGACTGGCCCCACAAAAAATTATCCTTACCACCACCCCTGGGTACTCGGTTGAGGGCCCATGCAATATGGGAGAATCCCAACACAAACTTGTGGTATAAATTTGCAAGGCCCAAGAAGATTTGAAGCTCAGTGAGTGTGGTTAGGGGTGGCCAATCATGGATGACTTGGATCTTGGATAGATCCACATGTACACCATGTTGATCAATGATGTAGCCCAGGTAATGGACCTTGTCCATGCCGAAGGAGAATTTTTTCAAGTTGGTGTATATCTTGTGCTGCCACAGGGTGTGCAGAACGTACTGAATATGCTACACGTGTTCTTCCCATGTCTTTTTGTAAATAAGAATATCATCCAGATACACCACTGCAAAATTATTGGTGAATGGTCATAGGATATTGTCCATCATCCTCATGAAAGTGGCTAGAGAATTTGTCAAGCCAAAGGGCATGACCAACCATTCAAAAAGACCTTCCTTGGAATTGAAGGCGGTATTCCATACATCTGTTTGTTCTATCGGGACCTGGTGGTAGCCAGACTTCAAATCAATCTTACTGAAGTATTTTTCCCCCATGAGTTGATCAAGGAGGTCATCGATTCAGGGAATCGGGTACCAGTTTCTGACTGTGATTTTATTCAAGGCTCAGTAATCAATGCAGAGTCACCATGTTCCATCTTTCTTATGTACCAACACAATTGGGCTCCCACAAGGTGGTGATATGGGACATATGTTCCCCTTGTGGATAAGTTCTTGGATCTGCCGCTTGACCCCCTCATTCTATAATACAGAGTGGCAGTAGATTGGCCCATTGGGCATCAGTGTTTCGGAGGTCATATCGATGGGTTGCTTGACATGACAGTGCAGAGGTACCCTGGTAGGTGAGGAGAAAATATATGAGTATTCTTCCATGACCTTATCCACTTGCTTATTTTGTGTGGAGAGGTTGGTTGCGGAGACCCTGGATGTGGCTACAATATTTTTCTCATTCTGAGAGTGAATCATGAAGAAGAAAAAATTCCCCATCTAAGAGATGACCTTCCTGCATTTCTTGGCAAAGATCAAGGAAATAACACTAGGTGGGACTGCCTCCGGTATCCTGTACAATTTCTTGTTCAAAGTAATAATAACACTGCGCGGCATAGACTCATATACAACATGGCGTTTCCATAAATATGGTTGGACAAAAAGAAAATTTCAAACTTCTTGAGGGGAAACATTAGACAATACCTCATCTTTGAAGGGTTTGATGTCGTATGACATGCCACTTTGTTGGGTGACGTGAATGTTGCTTCCTTGGCGGATCTATCTGATGGTGTAGGGTTGTGGGTGCAGTGTTTTCCACAGGGCGAGTCGCTTGAAAACCTCTGATAAGATGGGATTCTTCTGGCTATCTCTATCAATGATGAAGTGTAGCGGGGTACCCTTCACCCACATCTGTGAATGAAAAAGGTGATCGCCTTCCTCTAGCTTGTCTTGTTCACCGGGATGGATCTTGGTGGTAGGAACGGTAGCACTGGGTTCTTCATCAATGATTTGTCTCCCCCTTTCTAGTTCTGACTCAGAGTCAAAACTCACATATGATTCATAGGATTTCACCTCAGCCACCAGCAAGTGCTTTGAGCAAAAAACAACATTATTATTCCAGGGGATCTTATGGAAGTCACACCACTTCTCGGTATCTTTCTTTGTCTTTCTAGTGTCCTTATTTGTTTACGACATGTACTGGTTGTCCTGAGGTGGTCCGTATTTTCTCTGTCCTTTTTTCTATAGGTTGGGGCCACCCTTTCCTAGATTTTGCTATGAGGGGTTCCCAGGCCCAAATTGCCACATCTTTTGTTTGAGATTTTGCTCGATTTTGACGACATATTAGTGGGTCGCGCTCAAGGATAAGATGTACATAAACTCTATTTTGGCATGGATGTATCTATGAAAACCGCCGCGATAGTTGAGCACTAGATGTCGCTCAAAATATTTGATACCCAGCTTGGTGCGCAAGGTATGGAAGATATTTTTGAACTCGGGCATTGCTTGGTCTCTTTCCTGCCGCAGTGTGGTCCATTTTGTATACAGGTCATCATAACTTCCAACATGGTAGTATTTTTCCTTAATAGAATCCCTGAAGGACTCCCAGGTGAGAGTGACTATAAATAATGATGGTTCCTTTGTTTCCTTCTGCTCACAGAAATTTTCCCACCAATCTTTGACATGGGGAATGACTTTGAGGAGCGCAAAAGTAATTTTTTCTCTATTCGAGAAGTTATGGATAGAGAAACACCCTTCTAGAAGATTCAACCATTTCTCTACAACATATTCATTTATCTGACCTTCAAATATATGAATATCAAAGTTTATGTTTACATTGAAGGGGGTGGTGCCTTCGTTTGAGGAATATGTGTTGCATGTTGGTAGCCATCGAAGGATTTGCACAAAACTATCCATCATCGCGTTCTTATTTTGTGTGAGGGATTCCTCGAGCAACATTTTGAAGGGATATCATGTCCCTTCATCTTTATTTTCTCCCACCATGAGAGGTCATGCATTAAGATTGAGACCCAATTCTTTGTACCCTGACCTTGTTGGGGACATGCATTAAGAACGACAAGGAGCAGAACGATATGATACCACTGATATGGATTTTATGAGAAGAATGAAATGAATACAAATTATTATCAAAATATGCCTAATACAAAATAACAGATATACAGTAAAACTGGTTTCTATTCAATAAGGAAATAAGATGAAACTATAAAATGCAGCGGAAAACAAGCTTGTTAGAATGGTGGCGGCTTATCTCTGAGACAATATGTGACGGATATGCTCATTCACTAGAAGATTATTACAATGAGGCTCTCAAGTCCTTTTTACAATAAACAGGAATTTCAAAAACCTTAGATATCCAAAAACCTTACCCTAGGAGATGAAGTGCCAAAAGTCATGTGGGCCCCGTTTGGGTAAGTTAGTACATCAACTTCCTGGGGTCGTAAATTTTGCATATGATCTTCATTTTAGGCACACGATATCCCGTTGGAAAGGTTTATCCGAGGAATACACATGTTGTATTGGGCAAGCCCTGCATATATTTAAATGTGGCGATCCCTAAAAATGTTGTTTAGGGCCTCAAAATGGCCTCGGAAGTCAGGGACACGAAAACTAGAAAAAAATTCTCGAACTGGAAAACTGCCAAAATGAACCAATTGGAATAGGTGGGAGGCCACCGACATCCATATGGATCATCATGGAAATTCAAAACAAATGAAACATTTACCTAGATCATCATAATTGAAATAAGAATTTAAATCAATGAAAAGGGAATAAATTAGACATTAGGTCTATATGACTAAAGTTCAACAATACTATCAACTACACCGAATCACCCTCCCCCCTAACCTAATTCCATTTTCTAGATCTTATCCTTCCTCTGCTGGACTATACTGTAGCATCAACTATATTGATATAAATCCATATAGAACCTATTATCGCACAAACTTTAGGTTGGGAAAATTCCAACCCAATCCACAAGATGGTGATAACTGTGGGAGAGGCTACCCACTGTCACCTTAGATAAACCCTCCCCTAAATTTATTGAAGGATAAATCCTACACAAGGGGGGGATAATGGGTAAACCTAGGGGGAAATGAGATGGAAAGTGAGATTATGGGAGATGATTCCCCTATAGGTTAAACTACTAAGTGGAAAGTGGCTTGGTAACAAGTCTCGGAGATGGTTAATGGTTTCCAAGTGCTTGAGTACCTACGAAAGATAGTTGTACCTGCCTGAGACACAAGAAGAGACAAGTATACAAGCTCAAAGATTGAATGGTCAAGAAATTTAAGATTTTTGTCCCAAACTACAACATTAAACAAGAGTATATATCAACAAATAATAAATCTAATTACTGTATATTTAACCACTCAAAACATCAAATATTTATTGAGAGATGAAGCACAAAACATGTAGATTAATTCCCAATACTTTAGCACAAACTTTAGTGGTATTAGAGGGTTGTTTTATGATTTTTTTAGAGTATGTTTGTAACAACCAAATGGTTGTAGAAAATATTTTCTACAACATCAAGTTTCAACCACTAAAACAAACAAGTAATATGACAAAAGGTTCGCCAATTAGCAGTAGAAAGATAGTGATGGGTTACTAGAAAATTTCCATGGTTGAAATGCAAGTTAAATTTAAAGATAAAGATATAGAGTGGTTTGTTGAATCCCTAATGGTTGTATATTTAATTTATGACAGCAATAATATATCCTTTTCAAAAGAAGGCTCGCTAGTGTCTCAAGCAAGGTAGTAGAGCATAAAATTGATTCCACTTCAAACAATTTGAAAATCTCATAATATCATGTTTACCCAATGCAAGCAATTTTATTTCTCCAATGCATAATTCAATTAGTGCGCTTAAAATATTGTGTAAATGGAGTCTTGGATGATATATTTATATCCAAAATATCCCTATGGGTGTAATCCCTTTTATTCCCTAGGGCATGCAAGTCAAACTAAGGCAAATCTAGGAGGGTGTACACCCTTGTACTCCTCCTAGCAACCTTGGTTAAAATGACTTGTCAACTAGAAATGAGATGAAATATTTGGGGAGGATGTATGCACTTATACTCTTCCTAAGGTTTCAACCAATAAAACTATGAAACAATCAAGAAGCACTAACAAATTGTATATTTTTCTTACCAATTCTAAGAGAGATGCAATATAAAACCCTAGTTCACCAAGTAAATTCCACCACAAAGAAAGAGAGAATGCCTCCAAGCGGTTCACACCACCTTAGCTCCACTATATACCAAGAGATATCACCAAAATATAGTTTCACAAGAGAGAGATATCGAAGTTTCCTGAAGAGGGCACAAATTTTAGCCAAGTATCTTCTCCAAGATGGGAAAGTTATGATATAAAATGAAATGAAATGATTCTTCTTTATACAAAACTCCTAAAAAGTGTTTTTACACTTAAGTTAGGGTAAACCAAAAAATAAGGGAGACATTTCCCTTTATTTTTCCCCTTTACAATATCAAATTCAAATTTTACTTAAAAATTCCACACAAGAAACCCTAAAGATGATGTTAACCCTCTCTAGGGTGACGTTTTGGAAACTCTAGCAAGTTGTTTGAGCTAGGAGGTGAAACATTGTGCCTCCAAAGTACCCCCTCTCATGCGCTATGGTCTCCTCCACCAAGACAAGTCTTCTCTCCATCCAAATTCCAAGTGTCAATCAAGTAAACACCACCACCACCAAAACCCTAGCCCTAGGGTGATGTCAAGCCCTTCAAAGTGGAATTTTTACCTCCAAAGGAAACAATTTGGGCTTGTAGGGGATAGGTGAGACCTTCCATGGTGTCTTTAAAGCCTCCAAATGATTTCATAATCATCCGGTGTTCGGGCCATGGTATCCACCCTATGGGCTTGATGCCCCAAGGAAGCCCAAGCTAGGCTTGTTCTTCAAAAACTGTCCACCAAGCAATGTCCTACAAAGAAAATGAATGCGCCCTCCAACGATATCAATTAAAATGCATCATGATAAGAAAATAAAATAAATAAAATATCCACCTCAGCATGTGCATCAAAAACCACCTCATCAAATTAAACAAGTGCTCAAAGACCCTATGCAACTTGCCAAGTTTAGGTATGGGAGGGTTGACAAAGTGACCTATTGGGTGAATCATTCCCTCAGTTAGGGAGTGTTCCGCAGGTGGACCCCCCTCTAATCCATGTGGATAATATGAAGTGCATGGGGGCAAGAATTTTTTGCAAGGGGTTCATGACATACAAGGGATCGTAGTGTCTCATTTATGGGTGCCTTTGTATAGGGTGTGTTGCACCTTCATTTTCAATCTATAATTTTTCCAAGCCCATTTAATGTCATTAATTAATTAAAGTCTAGAACAACTAGGTACTCCCTATTGTTATAGCCCTAAAATTACCTACCTATGCATACATGGCATTGGCCTTCCTACTTGCACAATTTGTCAAATTATTGTTGAGGATATCTCTTTAAAAACCCATTTTTTGGAGCATGTACATGTCCTGTTGCACTACTATCCACGTACATGTGCTAGCTACATACTAGACAATCTATGTACATATGCTAGTTGCATACTAAACAACCTGTGTCTACTTCCCAAAGTTGCAAAAAGTAAAACGGTGCAAGGAATTTTGTGGAGTTTATGAGCTATCGACGGTTTCCCGACAAATTCACCCATTGTAGCTCGTCCCCAAACCGAATAACTATCCCTTTTTCATATAAAAGGAGGTCTTGGAGTCCCATTCCAACATCAAGCATTAGAATAGATAAACTCTGCCAAAATCCCTTCCCCTTTTAGCCCAATATTTGTAGCCCTTTCTAAGATTTGGCCTCAGCATTACCCGTCCATCCCTCTCCCTATGCAATCCCTTCCCAACTTCTCGAGGATATCAGTTGATTGTGAGAGGTATTACGGGAATAATGCACTTGCAGAAGTAGTAAGAGGATCTCAAACCAGGTTCGCAGAGCATCTGCCAACGAGAAGGTTGTAACTTTTGTATTCTTCACATCTGAATAAAATAATTTCGTTTATGTCCCAAATATTTTGTTTTTGTGCTTATTTGATTAATGAATTCACATGTGTATTTGAACCCTAACACTGATAAGTAGAGATATAATATCTTGTAACTTTATTGTTTAAATTGTTTGCAGGTTAACTTTGGGAGGATACCAACAATCCAAAAAACTACAAAGGAGAAGGAGATCTACACCAGCTGAAAGGACCTAAGGTGCACCCTCTTTTCCTTCTCTTATCTTTTAAGGTCAGATTGTTTGGGGTATTTTAGAAATAGGATTGTATTTTAAGGGAGATCAATTCTCTACTTATACTCCGACCCAAAATAGTAATAGGGGGATTTTCCCCACTAGCAGAATTGACGACTCCACTGGGGATGCTCTCTAGGGTCTTAGTGGGAGATCTTGGTTAGATTTGATTTTCATTTTATTTCTAAGTTTTCTGAGTGTTCTGAGTCAATTTGGGTCTCTGGTCACCTTTCAGGTGCCTACCATCTTCCCTTTCCCAAGTTGTCTTTCCAAATTTTTTATTTTTTTTGATAATTTATAGAGGTGTAGGTGCCTTGTTCTCTATACATCACATGTACATACGCGGTCTGCATTATATATAGCCCACGTACATACGTAGGTTGGATGACATCTATGTTCTTTTGGAGAATTTTTTCAAAATATTTTCCTTTCCTATAGGAAATTTGTGGTTCCTGGGTCTTCGTGAGTTCCATAAGCCTCTATTGTTTGGGGTTGAGACAGTTTGCAAGGCTCAGATTGTTTATGAAATAAATAAATAAATCCTCTTGTCCCTCTGTGTTTCCTTGTTTTTTGGTCTTATTTTTAGCTTGAATTTTTAAGAAAAATTAGTTGTATTTTGAATCGTGTATTCTACAGTTTATTTTAGCATCTTTTGTTAATTTTGCTTTTATTGGAAGGAAATAAAAAAAAAAATAGGTCTCTTTATTTCTTTGCATTTGCTTTGCATTGTTATTTGAAAAATCCTTTCATTTGCTCTTTTGTTTCACTCGAAAGTTGCATTGTGCATTTTTCATTGAAAGGAGAAAAGATTGCATTTTTATTTTTGAAGAGTTGTTCATGCTTTTTGCTTGAAGCTCTTTTTCATTTGTAGAATTAGTGTAAAAAAAAATTTGCAAGTGTTCTAATTAGTTTATTTTTCACAAGAGTCTCAAACAACACAAGTAGCACTTCCGTTCCTTGAGTAAGGAAAGCCCCTAAAATGAATGTGCTAATCTAAAATATATTAGTAACACTTTTCTAGGGTTCACCAACAACTTAGGCTAGGGCCTTGGATTAGGTGTAGAGAGGTAAACTCTCCAAGGCCAACCAAAACTAACTTAGGTGTTTGTGCTAGGGTGTGAAAAGTACACTTTGTAATTACTCAATACAAGAAGCTCCTCTCACACATGAGTTAAACATGAGGTAGCATGGAGGACGATGACGGAAATATCCACTCCTAATCTCGACAAAGCATTTGGGAGAGTGTGTGTTGGGGGTGAATCATGTAGCGTTATTGACCTGAATTGTGCCAAACCTCTGAGACACTTGGATCCATCCAATGCACTCTAAGAGTGATTCTGGCCTTGTTGTGTTTCAAGCCTCAGGAGGATCTTCGAGCTTAGTTACCCTGCCCATACACTCGCTCGACTGTCGACTGTACCCCCCTGGTTGTTTATTACAAGTCGGTGTCCTAGTTTCCATTATATAGGTTGACACACCAGTGACTACAAGGGGTGTATCACGGTACCTGATTCAGAATCTGTACTCTCTGGGAGACACCTGAAGGGACCGTTAGTCGGAGTTCTGGGTAACTTCTTCTCTAGGCCAGTCGTTTTCCTTTGTGAATGCTTTCGACAATCAGGAATTCATCTCCCTGGGTCAAAAGCATTGAGAAGGGTAGTTTGTTTGGTTTGTATAATTTTAGGCTTTTCTTCTTAGTGGTTTGTTATGTGGTCCCTAGTTTTCAATTGTGATTTAGTTAGTCATTCCTTTGGGTCTCTGACCTAAGGTGGTAGACTGCCCACTCTGCGAGTTGTGAGGAATTTTCGGTCTTCCACTTAGAAACATGGAGCCACCTTTTTATAAGCGTTGTTTTTTATACCACTGGTTCACCAGAGTCAGTGTAGGATATTTTTACGAACTTGAATGATCCTGCAAGGGGAGGACCTATGCGTAATCTCTTCATGGAAAAAAATTCTGACGATACCAACCAACGAACCCCTTAGCAAGGGAATTTTTTTTTTTTTCCTTTCTTTGGAAACGGTGGTGTCCCTTTGATGGCCACTTTGTACATTCCTGGGTTGAATGTGGGACTGCTAGTTTGGTTTGGTACCATTCCAAATGTGCAGAATTGTCTTGATTCTTCTTAGTTAAGCACCTTATGTCATGTGCATCATGTTGATGTTCCTTCTTCAACAAATTCTTGTCCTCCTCCTTCTACCTTCTCTAGTGAAATTATATCCACTAGTAATCGAAATTCTAAACGAAATATTAAGAGGAAGAATAAGAAGAACAAATCACCAACCTCTGCAAGTCATGCTGGGGGGTAAATTCTAGTCATTTCTAGTCATACTGGCGATAGGTTTGTATCCTCTGTGAGTCATGTTATTGACCAATCACTAACCTCTGCAAGTCATGTTAGATATGTGCAACTGGAAACCACTACTAGCCATGTTGGGGGCATTAATTCTATTGAGAAACCCAAATGGATAGGACATAATCCTAAGTTCCCTTGTAATCTTTGCAAGGGAGATCACCTTACTCATTTATGCCCTGGCTTTCTAAAGGCACGAAGATTGTGATCCCTGTCAGCAAGATCTTTTGATTTTGAGTCTTCTGAGGTTTCCGCACAGCCTATTCAGCCAATGGTTGAGAAAGTGGTCGTCCTGATGCAATCTTCGGCCGATCTCACTCCTTTTTTGGGGGGTGATGTGCCTTTAGACCATGTTGTCTCACAACCTATTCAACCAGTGGTTGAGAAAGTGGTCACGCCGATGCAATATTTGGTTGATCCCACACTTCTCTCTGAGAGTGTCGAGTCTAACAAAGCAGTCACATCGATGCAATATTTGGCTGATCCCACTCTTCTGATGGGGAGTGATGTGTCTACCGACTATGTTTTTAATATTTTCAGTTCAGTACTTTCAGAACAAGGGGGCATTTTGCTCACTTCTATCACACCCCCTCCAAGTCCTAGGATGGTTTCCTTTGATTGGAATGACCTTACTGAGCCTCACCTTCCTTCTTCTACACATTTTCAAATATGGGTTGAAGTTAATTCAAAAAACATTTACCGATGTATTGTAGATGAAGGAGCCTCCACAAGTATTTTATCCTCCTTGGCTTGGAAATAATTGAGTTCTCCCGAGCTTGTGACTGCTTCGCATGAGTTGTTGGATTTTGATACACACACTAGTGAGTATTTGGGGGTTCTTCCTTGGTTTCCTATATCGTTAGGTGGGAAGATTGTCCTTATCGATGTTATAGTGGTGCAAGGCCCATTATATTTCAATATGCTTCTTGGGCATGATTATGTATATGCTATGAATGTTGTGGTGTCCCCTTTATATGTTCCTAGTGTTCATGTAGACTCTACCCTGTCACGGGTTAATTATGTGGCATATTATCCTCGATGTTCAATTGCTCCTGAGAAGGAAATTGTTCATCGATGTTTTCCTTCTCAATACTTGGTCTCAACAATTGATCCATTAGTTTATCCAATGGGGGCATATGAGCTCTTGCTTCCCCCTCTTCGTCCAAGTGATCTTGATTTTCCTTTCGAGTCTGATCTCGTTGTTTGTAGATCCTGAACCCTTTGTGCTTGTGATTCTTCCCTGATAGACTATGAATTTGGATTGTTGACCCTACTTGTCATATGGAATATGGTTAGTTTTATTTTCCCTTTGGGACTGTCGACCCTCCTCGTTCATGTGATTTCTCATATTTTGGATTGCCTATGGATGAGGTTATCCTTGAAGCCATGACTACGGTTTCTATACCATGGGAAGACTTACACTGTGGTTTGTGTTTTCTTCCCTTTTGGGAGACTTTCCAAGTTGACTATCAAAGAGACTCTTGGTCAGAGTCTAGCAACGGGCTCTACCTGAACTACTACCATGCATGAGTCGTAAGGATGTGTGGTACCTTGTACATATTGTACAGTCTAGGTTTGTTTTTTTCAAGTTTTGTATTCAGTATCACCTCTTATTTTCTGAAGTTTCTATCTATATTAGATTTATTAACTTATGGATGAGTGTTATTAGCCTTATATACAGGATCATAAATTTTTCTTTGAAATTTGTTCATTGTATCGATCTGTTCTGACATGTATTAACTTTGAAACTGGCATATACATTAGGTTTTTCCCTACTTTCATTTTTGCATTATCCGTTTCCTATTTATTTTTGCATTAGGATAGACCCCACTGAATTGTGGCACTAACCTTTATTGTTGATAAGTGTGTCGTACTTTATGTGGTAGAGCCTTTCTTCCATGGGAATCCTAGTTAGAACCTTGTTTTCCATTTGGTGCCCATGCTGAAGTACTTCATAGTCATGAGAGTCCCTTTTAGTCCGGCCATGACTTTGTGTTGAATCCTCATCCTTCTTCTTCATCATATTTTCTTGGCCTTACCCATGGGACTCACTAATGAGTACGGTTTGTTGTCTTTCAAGCTCGCTTAAATTTTGAAAGAAACATCCAACGAGATTGTATTTATTCTTTTCGATCTATCTAGATTACTTGAGAAAAGAATCCCCTCTAGAGTCTTCTTTAATCCCTTTTCAGACTCTCTAAAATTGAAAATATTGTCTAGTGATCTTGTTGCCCTTCACAATGGCCAAACTCAAATTTGAAGGCCCATCTATCTGGCGGTAGTTTACCCATTTTTCGGTCTGGACGACTAATTTTACGAATAACTGATGCTCTAGGAACTTCGGTTCACTAGAAGAGTATTCTCAAGTGTAATTTTAACCCTTTTTTCTGGCCTAAGGGACTAAATTTCCGAAAAAGGGACATTCTCCTTAGTTTTGGTTTATCTCTCTTTTGGGCCTTGGATATTACTTACGAAAAAGGAACCCCCTCGGAGTCCATAGTTAATCTCTTTTCAGAATCTCTAAATATGAAAAGATCATCGAGTGACCTTGTTCCTTTCACACTCGTTAATTGGTCCAAAAAGAACATCTATTCGACGTGAGTTTAACCCTTTTTATAGCAATAGATTATTCCAGAAAAAGGTACACCTCAAGAGAATTTTATGGCCAGTAGAGTTCTCCTCAATTATATTTTATACTTTTTCAGGCTAAGGAGACTAAACCTAGAAAAAGGCTATGAGTCCATTAATCTCTTTTAAGACTCCTTAAAATTTAAAGGATCGTCGAGTGATCTTGTCTCAATCACACTTGTTAAAATGGTTTTGAAGAGACGTATTTTCGGTATAAGTTTAACCCTTTTTCGAACCGATTGGACTAATTGTGAAAAAGGAACTCCTTGGTGTCTTCTTTAACATTTTTTCAGACTCTCTAAACATGAAAAAACCATCGATCTTACCTTCTATGGGATCATAAAAATTCACATGGAAGGAGTCTTGTTGTGTCATGCTTAATCGCATTGCAGGTCTCATCTTTGCATCTTTTTCCTAATTCCAACTCCATGTTTCTCTCAACTGAACCTTTAAACCATTCCTTATACGCAAGCCTTGTGACACTTTT
>ML786439.1:403639-417993 GCA_009831015.1 Picea engelmannii | reverse complement strand
GACTAGTCAAGTGGGTGAAACTAGGAGTTAGTAATGGGTTAAGTTGTTGCATTGAGAAAACATTTAAAAATAATTTAGTTGCAACTAGAAGTGGAGAATTTACTATTTGTAGCAAAGCGAGTTAGAAGTGGAGAATTTACTACCTGTAGAAAAGTGAGTTAGAAGTGGACAAGTGGTTAGATGATCCAGGTGGATATTGGTGGCCACCCACCTATTCCACTTGGACCCCCACGATTGTTTCTTTCAGTTTTTCATTTTCCTTAATTGTAGCATAATTTACTATTTTTGGTAGTTTTTCAGGTCCTGAACTTTCAGAGCCATTTTGAGGCCATAAAAAAACTTTTTTGGGCATGGTCCGGTCGAAACATATATTGTATTCCTCGGATAGATATTTTTAACGATGTATCATGTGCATCAAATGGAGATAGTATGCCAAAGTTACGACCCCGAGAAATTGATGTACCAATTTACCCCAACGAGGCCCATATCCTGGTGTTTCATCTCCTAGGGTTAGGTTTTTTGGATGTTTAGGGTTTCCAATGTTTCTCAATAATAGATAGGCATTCATGCCTCATTTAAAATAGAGTTCAGAGGCTTGTAGCTACCACATCTCTTCTCGGAGATAAGCTACCAACGCCCTAGCTAGTTCATTTCTATTATGTCTGTAAGCAAATTTTAGTTCTTTGATATTAATGAAATGAAGTTTTATTTCCGCTGCATATTTGTATTCATGGTTATTTGTGTATTTTTTTGCGTTCTTGCATAAATCTAGACCAGTGGTATTAGAGCGGTCTTCTCTTTCTCAATCCTTCTTTGCATGTCCCCAATGAGGTCGGGGTATAAGGAGTTAGGGATCAATCTAGCTGAACCTTTGCAAGATCAGCCTCACAAACCCCGATGGCCACCCATGGGGGATGAAAAGAAATACAAGGGAGATGGATATCCTATCAAAATATTACTCAAGGAGGCCCTTGAAAAACAAAGGAATGCGATGATGGATAACTTCGCCTAGATCCTTCAATGATTGCCCACTGACGACGCATATACATCCAACAATCACTCTGGGGGCGCAACCCCTTTTAAGGTACAAGTAAACTTTGACATTCCCATATTTCATGGTCAAATATATGCAGACGTTGTAGATAGATGGTTGAATCTATTAGATGGATATTTGTCGGTTCATGACTTTTCCGACTTGGAGAAGATTATTTTTTCACTGCTCAAAGCCGTCCCCCATGTCAAGGATTGGTGGGAAACCTACTATGAGAAAAAAGACGAGGAGGAACTCTCCCTGTTCTCATCCATACCCACTTGGAATTATTTTCTGAGATGCCATCAAGGAACAATATTATCCCGTGGGGAGCTATGAGGACAAGTACATAAAATGGACTACGTTGCGACAACAAAGGGTCAATATGTGCATGAACTAACAAATATATTCCATACCCTATGCACAAATTTGGGTATCAAATATTTGGAGAAACATTTGGAGTTGAAGTATCGCAATCGTCTACACAAATACATTCAGAAGGAAATGGAGTTCCTCAACATATTCTCACTTGGTACGACATATTGGTGTGATGCCAAGATTGAGTAGAAATTCGAAAAGAAGAAGCAAGACTTTGGATCTGCGAATCAAAAGAAAGTGAAAGGTACCCCCAAAGCATAGAGCAAAGGAAAAATCCAAGACATGATGTCTCAAGACAACCTAATAAATCCATAAGAAAATAAAAACACCATGAATCCAAAGAAGGACACGGGAAAGTGCTATGAGTTCCATAAGAGCTCCACTCACAACACAAGTGAGTGTCAGGCCAAACAATCATTGGTGGTCGAGATGAGGGATTTTGAATCAAATGTATTCTCTGACACTGAATCATAACCCAAGAAGGGGAATGATAGAGGGAAGAAGATTATCAATGCGGATCTCAATGGCACCATTTCCACCAAAAAGATCCAAAAGGTAGAACCATAAGATCTAGAGGAGGAGGAGCATATTTTCCTCTCCCATATGTGGGTAAAGGGTTCCCCACTACAGTTCATCATCGACAGCGGGAGCCAAAAGAACCTCATTTCGATAGAGTTCGTGAAGTTGTTGGGATTGCTGACCACAACACACCCACAATTGTACACCATTAGGTGGCCTCGCCAAGGATGGGATCTCCGTGTCATCCAACAATGTCGCCTTCCCTACAACATCAAGCCCTTCATCGATGAGGTATTATGTGACATTTATACTCTTGATGTTTGTGATGTATTATTAGGCCAACCATACTTGTGGAAGAAACATGTTGTGTATGAGTCTCAACCTTCCATTGTTATTGTTACTTTGAGAAATAGGTTGTAAAGGATACCATAGGTACCACTGCCTGTTGCTATCTCTTTGGTTACTACAAAACAAAGCAGTAAGCTCATTTCCAAAACTGGGAAATTTGTTTTCCTGATGATCCACCCTTAGTGAAAGAATAATACTATGGCCAGGACCTCCAGAAAGGACTCCTTTTCACAACAACAACGAATGGACAAGGTCATGGAGGAGTACCAAGACATCTTCACCTCACCTGCAGGGGTGCCTCTGCACTGTCAGGTCAAGCACCTCATCGATATGACCCCAGGTGCATCGTTGCCCAATGGACTGATCTATTGACACTCTGTTATGGAGAATGATGAAATCAGATAATAGATTTAGGAGATGTTGTATAAAGGTCAAATTTTTCCAAGTTCATCACCCTGTGGGAGCCTGATCATGTTGGTGGAAAAGAAGGATGGGACTTGGAGACTCTGTATTGACTATTGGGCACTGAACAAGATCACCATATGGAATAGGCAACTGATCCCATAGATTGATGACCTTTTGGACCAACTGAAAGGGGAGAAATATTTGAACAAGATCAACTTGAAGTCCAAGTATCATCAAGTACCAATCGAACTATCTGATGTGTGGAAGACTACCTTCAAAGCCAATGAGGGCATTTTTGAATGGTTAGTCATGCCTTTTAGGTTGACGAATGCTCCTGCAACCTTGTGAGGCTGATGGATGACACATTGCAACCATTCACCAACTCAGTTTTAGTAGTGTACTTGGATGACATCCAAATCATAATCTAGACTTGGGAAGAGCACCACCACCACATCTGACAGGTCCTCCAAACATTGCGGAAACACAAGTTGTGTTCCAATTTGGAGAAGAGCACTTTTGGCATGAACCAAGTTCAGTATCTGGGATACATTATTGATGATATTGGGGTGCATGTGGATCCAACCAATATCCAAGTCATCTGGGATTCGTCAACCCCAACCAAGATCCAAGTCATCTTTGTGGGTCTTGCTAATTTCTACCACATGTTCATTTTTGGATTCTCTCATATCACTTGACCCTTGAGTGAAGTCACCAAGGGAGGAGTGAAAGAAAAATTATTTTGGTCAGAATCGGAGCAGAAGGCATTCGTAGAATTGAAACATTGCCTCTGTTGTGCTCCAGTTCTCACATTACTAGACTTGAAACAACCATTTGAGATCGAGACAAATTCCTCTAACAATGCTATTGAGGAATTTCTTACTCAACAGGGGCATCCAGTGGCTTATCACAGTGTGACACTATCTGACATAGTCCGAAAGTATCCCACTTATGAAAAAGAAATGTATTCCTTTGTGCAGTCTTGTCGACAATGGAAGAATTACATTTTGGGGAATGAAACAATCATCCACACAGACCACCAACCCATCCAATTCATACATACACAAGGGAAGTTGTAGAACAATTACCATCAGAAGTGGTCCACATATATGCAACAGTTTAATTTAAACATCAAGTACAAGAAGGGAATCACCAATAATGTTGCAAGATGCCTCAGCCGACCACTGATCATGGAAATAACCACAGTGCTCAACTCTTTTTGGAACGATACTTCAGATCGTCCACTTCTCTATAAGAGAGATCCAGATTTAGGCCAGACATACAAGACACTCTTGGAGGGTAACCGAGTTCCAGATTTTCATCTCCAGGATGCACTGCTATGTCACTTGGGACACCTTTGTGTTCCTTCAAGTGAGCATGCCAATATGATTTGGGAAGTGCACTATAGTCAATTCGCTAGACATTTTGGGGTTGACAAAATAGTGGCACTACTGCAAAAGTATTTTTATTGGCCAAACCTTTGATAGGATGTGGGGAAGTACATCAGATCCTGCACTTCTTGTGCCATTTCCAAACCAACCATCAAGAAGAAAGGCCTCTATACTCTGCTTCCTACCCCTAATTGACCTTGTGAATCCATCTCCATGGATTACATGTCGGGCCTTATTTCTACTAAGAATGGCAACGACTGTGTTTTCATGGTCATCAACAGATTCTCGAAGATCGCCATTATGGCAGCCTATAAGAAGAATATCATAACAGAAGCCACCGCTAAAATCTTCTTTTAATGAATGCGGGTGCAATTTGGGATCCCACAGTTTATCATCTCATATTGGGACAATAGTTTCTCCAATACATTTTGGTCCAATCTCTCATCAATGTTGGACACCAAGATCACCATGTCCACAACTTTCCATCCCCAAACTGATGGCCAGACCGAGGCCATCAACAAGATGATCGTACACATTTTTCGCATATACAAATCAAAGAATACATGCACATGGGATGAGAGCCTCCCCTATGTACAACATAGCTATATCCAGGCCCTCCACAACTCAATCGACCACAACCCCTTTGAGGTGTTCTTGGGATTCTAGCCACTATGTCCCATTGATGTAGCCATACCATTTGTAGCTACTTGGGTGGATTTGGCTCATGTCCAATATGAAGATGCCAAGGTGAAAAACTTCATTTAGTGCATTAATCACATTCACCAATAGGTTCATGACATATTGGATAGATCCAATGCTAAGTATAAGCAGCGGTATGATCAGCATTGGGTGCAACACAACTTCCAAGTGGGTGACAAAGTGTGGCTTATTATCTGAAATTATCTCTTTTTCAAGGCATTGAGTACTTTTTCTGAGGTTTTTCTATGCTATATTGATATTTGGTTCTTAACACTTACTCTCTTCCTTAGGAGCTATAGAACCTTGTGGCTCAAAAGTTATCAAGTTTTATGTCATGGACGTGAAGCCTTGCTTACCCTACCATGTGGATTTTCAAATCCACGTGGAGTATTCCAAGTATACTATCAAACGAGTGATCGTTGATGAAGGTGTTCCCACTTGCGTGATGTCCCTGGTCTGTTGGAAAGCTATCGATTCTATGACCCTTTCCAAGTTGTTGAACATGTTGACTGCATTTGACAATCATTCCTTTCTCCCTCATGGTGTTCTCCCCACCTTTCCAGTCCAGTTAGGTGGGAAGATGGTAAAGGTGGAAGTAGAGATAGTTGATGCACCTCTCGATTATAAATTGTTACTAGGTCACAATTGGACCTATGCTATGGTCGTTGTCGTATAGTTCGTTTTCCGTGTACTTTGTTTTCCTCATCAGGGGGAGATTGTGACGATCGACCAGTTATCCTTTGCGTACTCTAGTCTTAACGCATCTGTTGGACCGTCAATCCCCGTGATTGACAATTTTCAGCCGACAACTGAGAATATTTGTGTCAGAATGTATTCTTCCCTCATGGGTACTTTCAACTTCTCGGTACCAATCCATCATGTTTACGCCATGTATAGTAGGCCTGCTTCAACTGGAAGGTCCATACCTTTCTGCACTTCCTATTTTAGTGATCCATGGACCCTACCTTCTCCAACTAAATTGGGTGAAGGACAGTTTCATGCTATCATGGCTATGCCACTATCAGTAGCAGAGATTGTGTATCAATCCATTCTTGACTCTTATGTCGATCTTGATCCTGGTACCTCACAGACGACTGAGGAGGATCTTGTTCTTAGGCCTGTATGGACCACCTCTTTATATTGTTCACATGATTTCTTAGATGAGACTTTGCCTTCAGATGAAGATATCCTCGAAGCCATGAATGGTTCTGAGAGACCTTGGGATGACATGCATCATCGATCTTATTTTCTCCCAAGTCTTGAAAGAATCAAGCGAGATGATTTTAGATCTACCTTGAGTGATATAGTCAGTCATGTCGTAGTTCCACTTAATACAAACAACATTTATGTCGAAGGAAATATGGCAAGTATTTCTCCTACTATCCCGATCCATATCTCTCATACCCCTGGAAATATTGAGAATGTAAATATAGGTGTGGATTGTTCACCAGAAGATATTCTAATCTACACCAACCTCTTCAAATAATTTCAATATGTATTCGCTTGCTCATACGAAGAGATGCCAGGGATCGACCCTCATATTGTCAAACATGAGATTAGGACTTATCCGTATTTTAAACCTATTCAACAACGTATTAGAGCTATTAATCCTAGGAAGGCCCCTGCTATTAAGGCAAAGGTGGAGAAACTACTTAATGTTGGTTTCATCTACCCAATTCCCTTGACCAAATGGTTATCCAAACCCGTTCCTGTGAATAAAAAGCAAGGAACCATTTGTGTGTGTATGGACTTTCGTGACCTGAATAAGGCTTGTCCTAAAGAGTAATTCTGATTGGCACATCATGCTATATCCCATGCTTTGGGCATACCGAACCTTGGTCAAGACTTCCACCATTTGTTTCCCTTTTCAGTTAGTACACGGTGTGGAGTCGATACTTCCTGTTGAATGTGAAATCCCTTCTCTTAATTTGGAAGTCGAGCTCCTACTTGACACTTCAGATTTAGAACGATGCCTCGTGCACCTAGAGAGTCTTGACAAGAAACGTCGAGATACCTTTATGGCTATCGAAGAAAATAAGAAATGTGTCAAGGTTCAGTATGACAAATCTATCTGTCCCCAGTTGTATGTTGAGGGTGACTTGGTCCTCTTGTATGACCAAGCCTAAGAACCACTAGGAGCAGGCAAGTTTAAACCCATGTGGCATTGTCCTTATATTGTGCGACGTTTTCTAGAAAAAGGATCCTACGAGTTGGAATATTATGAAGAGAATAAACATGTCAAGGCTAGAAATGGGCTCTACTTGAAAAGGTATTACACTTGAGACCTAGGCTTGAGTGAAACCCTTTGTATACTAATGTAAATTTGGCTTATATACATCTTTTTCACCTTCTCTTTTTGTCTTTGGTTTTCTTATCGAGTTTTCCCTTTTGGTTGGCAGATGTCAATGGAGTCTTCGGTCTACCTAGGATTTGCATATGGAGCCAATCGTCATACATGGAACTTGGCTTCTGTTGCTTGGGTTATTTACTCACCCGAGGGTCTGCTGGTGTCTTAAGGTGGCATATGAATAGGGCCATCCACAAACAATGTGGCCGAATATAGCGTCGTCATAGAACTTTTGCGCGATGCCATGTCTTATGGTATTCACTCTCTAGACATTCTCCTGGATTTTCAGTTAGTAGTATGTCAGTTGAATGACCGTTACCGTGTGTGTGATCCTACATTACTCCATCGATTCCTATAGGTACGTCTTTATTACATATTTTCACATCCCTAGAAGTTCTAATCATGTATCTGATGCCTACACTAATCATGTTTTAGATTGACATTTGTCACATTAATAAAGTAAAGAAAATCACTAAATCATTGTACACATTGTAAGATATGAGTAAAGCCAAATATCCCTCTTTATATATTTCAAAAATATATGGTGTTTATATTACAAAATTGGGGATAAAAACCTCAAAATACATATACAACCGATATACACAACCCATGACATCTACGCCTGTGGCACCGAATGTGTATCATGATAGCAAACCACGACCTTTGCGAGACGCCGGAAGAGTTGTACCCATGCTCTAGGTACACCAACAACCTACCACTGCATGGATTCAGGTAGATCCTCTACTTGAACCATAGGAATCCTCTGTGTCAGATGAGACAGGTTTCCCTGCACATTCTGTAGGACTCTCTCCACTTCTCCTCCCACTTCCTCATCTCCCCAGTGCCTTCGTCTATGTTGTAAAAATCCCTCTGTCTGTTCTGGACCCACATCTGCAAATCACATAAGTATCTAGTTAATATTCAAACACCATCCAAAAATATTTTTGGTTCCTTAAATACAAAAGTACAAAAAAATGAAATATGTAAAAATGTTTTACCTATGGTGCCATAAGAAGCCCCTAGTGGAAGCGACATATCTGTGTCTCCTCTAAAATCAATCCCCGCATAGGGATAGTAGTCCAAAGCAATGATTTGTCTCTGCCACCAAAATAAAAACTTATCATTGTAGGGTGTTGACACCTTACCTCCCCACTGTCATTTCATGACTTCGATCCACTGCGCCATAGCTGGATCATGTGGTCCCCTAGGAAGGATCTCCACTCTAGTTCCCATACCTAGGACCTGCTCAAAAAATAAGCTGCAGAGGATATAGGCAAACCCGAAGTTTCGCTTACCCCCCTAATTGCACTCTTTCAACTCACCTTTCATATTGGTCAGCAGTGAGGTACACTAATTGTAGATAGTGGGCCTCGCACACTCCAGTGCATTGTTACACATTATATTCGTCATCCCTATGATTGTTAATGATGTAAACCTATATGTTGCCTTCAGAGGGGTTAGTGGCCTGAGTTCCTAAAGAGAGAAGAGAGAAGAACTTTTCCTGAGAAAAGAAGTTGCATTTTCCTATGTAAAAACCTTATAAAAAGGGATGTTCGCAGGTTGCTATATAGGCAGGGTGCGAGAATGACCCATTCTCGCAGGTTGCACTATAGCCAGGGTGCGAGGTGTTTGTAGGTTGCTCTATAGATAGGGTGCGAGAATTCTAGCACGTGGGAAAAATGAGCGTTATCTCGAATCTTCTAGAAGGAGAAGCTTCTATGGTGAGGTGGCATCCGAATGGTTTGGATCTTACTCGCTTTCATGATTTAGTGGGATCATCCTAACCTCCTCACCTTATCCTCTTCAACCTTATCCTTTTGGAGTGGCTTTGATATTTGATTTGTCAAGATAGATTGGGAGTAGCTATCAGATCTATGGTCTCAGAATCCTTGGAGGAAGAAGTGTGTGGGGAACGAAGGACAGTTGGAAGGGACCTTATGACATCAAGGCAATGGTTGTAATCTCTCTTTCACATTCAATATAATGCAGTAATGTGTTTCTTTCCCATAAAGATTAATTTCTCTTTATTGTATAACTCCTTGATCATATACATAGATTAATTGTTGAATAGCTCGTATTTCCTTCACTTCGATTGGTTTGTAAAGTTTTGATCTTGACTGTACGAGAGCATTGGAGAGAAGCGGGAGCAACAAAGATCAAAGGAAGCAATTACAAGGTATGTTCTTTAATCGTGCCTCTTAGTATATTCAATAGTGTAAATCTAGGGAAAGAGTATCATTCTGTTTTGTTTTGTTCTAGATCCAGGTGGATCTAGGGAGATCGGTTTGTTTCCGCACTTACAGATTTATCCAATAACAAAATTGGCGACCATATTGGGGATCGAATTGTTTCCTAGTTAGTCTATTTTCCCTTTCTTTGATTGCTTGTTTTATGGTCTCTGAGTCTGTGGGAGATCTATCAAGACTCTCTGGATCTGAAAGTTCTCTCAAAAGTTTTGTCTTTTTTCCAAATTTTGTGTTTACAGACATTCTCGCACTGTACCCTTTAGTGGCCTACGAGAATCATCTGAGTTCGCACCCTACTATGTAATCTAGTGCGAGGTGTTTGCAACCTACCTGTGTCTAGCCTGCAAACTTCAATAATGTTCGCACTGCACCCTATATCTAGGCTGTGAACCCATTTGAAATTTGTGTTTGGAATTAGGATATCCTATTTTTTGATGCCCAGTTTTGCTTTGATCAGCTGGATTGAACTTTTGGAGCCTATATTGATCTGTTTATAGTCTGCTTGACATCCTTTGAGTTGCTTTTAGCCACTTTTGCTTTGTTTGGTTTTGAAGGATTAGTCTCTTGCTTTGAGTGTCTTTCAATTACAAAGCATGTGTTTTCTTTAGAATTGTTTAGGGAAAAATCAGATTTCTTTTGAATAGTTCGCTTTAAAAGAAAATTTTTAGTTTGGGTTTCTTTGTTTAAAGAAAGTTCATTATTGCTTTTAGTGAAATTTTTGAAACAAAAAGATTTAATTTCTTGCTTTATATTATATTGGGGGCATCCTTGCATTTGAGAATTTTGATATTGATGAGTTTAATATATTTTGGGACATCGTGCATATGGGAATGATAAATGTTTTCTCCTTCTCGTAGCATAGATTTCATTGAAATGAAAAAATTGCATCTTCATATCTTTGCATAATTTTTTCGAGTCGGTCAAAACACCATATTGTCCACACCATCTTCCTTTTGAGTAACAACAGCCATAAAATAAAGCGCTTATAAAAATTGATTAGACATTTTTATCTTTTCTGGTAGCAAACCTACATTAGATTAATTGTAGGGCTTTGGAATAGGTGTGAAAGATAACTTTCCAAAGCTACAAACAAACATAGTATCTTGTGATAGGGAGAGTTAAATCCACTTCTTACATTTTGTCCTGGGAAGCCCTTCTTACACAAGGGTCAAGCACTAGGTCGCATTGGTGTTGGCAGAGTTACTAACCCTGCTTTGTTGACATCAGTGTAGAGATTGCACGTATTATGGGGGTCACTCGGAGGTATACCCACAATGATGAGTGGAAGCCTTTTGAGTTGATTTTGGGCTAGATACCCTACCCTTGCGTGTGGATCGGACTGACGACTATTCCCCCAAGCTTTACTGTTGTTTGTGGTAACCTTAGTGGCCTATCTTTCTAGGTTCTTTACACGAGGTGACTGTCGAGGGGAAAGTCTTCACGGTAGCTGGAATTGACGTTGGCCAAACTCACTCGGGCTCCTTGGAGGGTATACCCACGATTATGTGTGGGAGCTTGCACCAGGGTGTAAGTCTGTTAAGCAGGTCGTCAACGTAACTTTTCCACCCGCTCTATCTCAACCCCTTCTTACTTTGTTACCGCGATGTTGGATTTCATCACCAACTAGTGCGTTCATTGTGAGAAGGTTTTGTTTGTTTGCTTGCTTCCTAGATTTTTAGCATGTGTTGTTTGTTTTCTTTAGTGGACTCTATATTGGATTTTTGTTTTTCATGGCATCAGTTCCTGAAATGACTAATGAAGGAACCTCTGCTCCAGGGGAACCTTTTGTTTTTCCTTCTTACGGAAACATTGGTCCTCCTCACATCGCTACTTTGAGCCTTCCAGGTCTCACAATTGGATTGTCGGTGTGGTTGTTTTCCACTCAGGTAATCCTGAATGCAGTAAGTGCTTTGGTTGTAAGAAATTCCCCCCAAGAACATCAACCTCATGTTGATCCTTCACTGTCTTCACCAGAAAGATATTCTTCGCCTTCTTCACTTCCAAGGTCGCCTTCCATTCCATCTTCTTCGTCGAGCGAAAGTTCGGAAGCTAGTAAATCGGTGAATAAGAAGAAGAAGAAAAGGAAGAATAAGAAGAAGAAAATTAAGCAAGGATCCAAACCTCCAACCACTGTCAAACATGTTGGAAAAAAAATGGTTACTGTTAATCGTGTTGGCAGTGTTGATGATGTCAAGATCACCCAAACAACCCGTAAGCCCAAGTACCCTTGTAGGCTTTGTAAGGGTATCCATCTTCTTAAGGATTGCCCCGGTCTATCCAAGGTTATATAAGTATGGTCTACACATCCTCGCCAACCCATGTCGTCAGCCTCTGAACAACATGCTGATGACCTCCCCTCAACTAGTCACGATACCGTTGGGAAGAAGAAAAGTAGAGCCAAGTTCCCGTGTATGTTATGCAAAGGGAGTTATCTCACTCACCTTTGCCCGTGTATGGATGAAGCCTCAAAATTACTGGAAGACGTGACTATTTCACAGCCTCAACTTCTAGCTGCTTATCGCAAGCTTTCTCTCAACCCACCTATAGTTGATGGAATGATCAATCTGGTTCCCCTGTCAGTCAGTCCGGTTGATCAAGTGGTCACTCTGGGCACATATTTGGATGAACCAGTAGACCAAGTGGTTGATCCGATCCCATCCTTGGTCAACCCCACTCTCCCGTTAGAGAGTGAAACCCAAGCGGTCGATTCGTTTCCACCTGTCGACCCCATTCTCCCCTTGGAGAATGAAACTCAAGTGGTCGATCTGATCTCTCCATTTGTCGATCCTACTCTCCCGCTAGAGAGTAAACCCGATACTGCCCATGTTTTTCTTGTTGATACAGAATCTCCCGTGCCGGGGGGTATTCCTCATTCTCCCATGGAACCCCCTCCAAGTAATGAGGACATCTGTTTTGATTGGGATGTGCTAACTAGACCTCGTCTTCCCTCTTACATTCCTTTCCAGATTACAGTACAGGTTTGTGGTCGGGATGTTACCAAAATGTTGATAGATGAAGGTTCGTCTATTAGTATTTTGTCCTCTATTGCTTGGAAAGCTTTGGGTTTTCCTCCACTTACGCCAGTTACACAGAATCTGTTAGCTTTTAACAGAAGAACCAATCAACCTTTAGGGACCCTTCCTCAGTTTCCTGTAACTTTGGGAGGGAAAATTGTCTTTATTGACGTCATGGTAGTCCAAGACCCATTGGATTTCTCTTTACTCCTTGGGCGAGATCATGTCTATTCCATGAAAGCTATTGTGTCTACTCTTTTTCGTGTGATATCTTTCCCTCACGATGGACGAGTTGTGACTATTGATCAAATTTCATTCATTGATCCCACCTGGATTGCCTCCCTGAATGGTTCTTGTATGCATACAGTATCACCCCCGCCACAGGTCAATTATGTGGCGTTGTCGCCCATGGCTTCAACTTTTGATGATTTAGATCCAGTAGTTGACATGGTAATCTCTTCGATGGGTTGTTAGAGCCTGATCTCTTAACTCTTGTCGCAACTCTCGACATGGTGTCCTTCCAGAGTGTGTTTCTTCCTTCCAGTGAAGATCTCTTGGAAGCCATGATCGAGTTTTGTCCCTTGACATGGTGTTATTCCAGAGCATTTTCCTCTTGGAATCCATGACCAAGAAGAGGTTTCGAGGATAGTTTTTGCGTCTCTACGGCAACCTCATTAAAAAATGAAAAAGAGGTTTCGAGGATAGTTTTTGCGTCCTTGCGGCAACCTCGTTGAAAAATGAAACAGAGGTTTCGAGGATAGTTTTTGCATCTCTGCAGCAACCTCATTAAAAAATGAAACAGAGGTTTCGAGGATAGTTTTTGCGTCTCTGTGGCAACCTCATTAAAAAATTAAACAACAGTCTTTGAGCATGGTTTTTGATTTCAAGCTCATTAAAAAATGAAACCACTCGAGGATAGTTTTTGCATCTATGTGGCAACCTCGTTAAAAAATGAAACAAAGGTTTCGAGGATAGTTTTTGCGTCTCTGCGGAAACCTCGTTAAAAATGAAACCACTTATGAGGATAGTTTTTTCGTCGCTGTGGAAACCTCATTAAAAAATGAAACCACTTGAGGATAGTTTTTTCGTCTCTGTAGCAACCTTGTTAAAAAATGAAACAGAGGTTACGAGCATAGTTCTTGTTTCTATGTCAAGCTCGTTAAAGAATGAAATAGTTTTTCCCCCTCTCTATTTGAGTCAAGTCCTTCATCTAGTATTTAAAGCTTCATTTCATTCTCCTTTGTAGTTGTATGAAACGAAGCTTGGGGGGTAGTTGCCTCAGCCTATAGACTTCATGCTGAAGTGGAGCCGCTAGTTTCTTAAGCTGGGGGCTAAGTACCAACCATCCATGTGTTTTGCGTTGGGAAGTCACAAGCATAGTTTTCTATGGTTCAAGCTTGTGTAAAAATGAAACCACTTACCTCAAGCATAGTTTCCTCTGGTTCAAGCTTGTGTAAAAATGAAACCAGGTCCAAGCATAGTTTTGTTTAGTTTTTAAGCTTATGTAAAAATTAAAATCTATCCCAAGCATAGTTTTGTTTTGTTTTCAAAGCTTGTGTAAAAATGAAAACAATCCCGAGCCTAGTCTTTGTTCTTTCTCATGCTCATAAATACATAAGAATAAGTTACCGAGCTTAGTCTTTGTTTTTTCTCATGCTCGTAAATCAATGATAATGTAACTGGGTATACTTTTATCACTTTTTCAGACTCGTAAAGGTTATACGAAAAAGGAACCCCCCTGGAGTCCTCTTGAAGCTCTTTTTAGACTCTCTAAGCATGAAAAGATTGCCGAGCGACCTTGCTACTTTCACGCTCGATAAAGTATTTGAAGTACACATCTTTCGAGCAATAGTTTAACCCTTTTTCGGTCTCGTTGGACTACTGTACGAAAAAGGAACTGAGAGAGTTCTCTTTTAAGTGTTTTTCCAAACTCTATAATCTTGAAAAACCTTCGAGTTTACTATCTCTGGACTCGTTAAA
>ML786439.1:380079-403589 GCA_009831015.1 Picea engelmannii | reverse complement strand
ATCCACTCGTCTCCTGATCATACTCCTATAAGATTACAAATTGGTCTGTGATCCTTGTTGTTGAGTCAGTGTTTCCAAGACAGTTGTCGTGTCGTCAATCCATTCAAAAAGATGTCCAACCTGAAAAGCCTTCTATTGCGTCGGCCATTTCTGCAGTCCTTAAGCCTTCTATTGCGTCAGCCATCCCCGAGTCAGTCCTGAATCACTTATTACTCTGATCTACATCAAATCTTTTTACTTGTTTCGTTTCATTGATGTGGGATACATTAAGGCCCTCCTGTGACGAGTCTTTTCCTTTCAACTTCAACTCATTATCCAAGAATTAGACTTAGAAACCAATTGGTACCTTGGAACTTGCATGCCTCAATGGCAGGTTTCCTCGCTTTCGACAGTGGGTTTTCATTATCGACCCCTGATCTAGAGATTTCGTCGAGTGTTCAACCTCATCTCATTGATTCACATTCATTGGATTGTACCAGAGTACCTTGGGAGTAATTGACATTAATGGTGATTTCCCTCGCACTTGTTAACGGTATACACTAATGACCGGTAATCAAGTGGTTTCTACCATGTTCAACTTCAACACATGTATTCACATGGTTAGATTCGTACTATAGAGTAGTGGAGATGAAGACCCTGGATATTTTCTGACAGATCCAGGTTGCATTGGAGTATATTCAGTGTACTGTTGCATAGATCCACATTGTATTTCTGGTGGCTATGTTCGAATTTGAGTCTTTAACACATAGATCCACAGTGTATTTTTGGTGGCTATGTTCAGATTTGATTCATATTGGCATGGATCCACAGTGTATGTTTGGTGGCCATGACCTGTATTACTTGACATGGATCTTTGCATGTCGGCATTTATGCTTTGAGTCATTTGTATTCTGAGTATGGGAATGCCTACCTCAGTGATGATATATTATTGCACTGTATTTCCTTGTTTGTTGGCAGGTTTCCGACCGACTGTTCCTTGTTCCCTACACACACTCAATAAAGTATTTCAGCTATCACTCTATTCTAACTTCATACTTTGGGGGCTCTCTGTTACACATTATTTTCATCATCCCTATGATTGTTAATGATGTAAACCTATCTGTTTCCTTCAGAGGGGTCAGTGGCCTGAGTTCCTAAAGAGAGAAGAGAGAAGAACTTTTCCTGAGAAAAGAAGTTGCATTTTCCTATGTAAAAACCTTATAAAAAGGGATGTTCACAGGTTGCTATATAGGCAGGGTGCGAGAATGACCCATTCTCGCAGGTTGCACTATAGCCAGGGTGCGAGGTGTTTGCAAGTTTCTCTATAGCTAGGGTGCGGGAATTCCAGCACGTGGGAAAAATGAGCATTTTCTCGAATCTTCTAGAAGGAGAAGCTTCTATGGTGAGGTGGCATCTGAATGGTTTGGATCTTACTCTCTTTCATGATTTAGTGGGATCATCCTAACCTCCTCACCTTATCCTCTTCAACCTATAAAAGGAGAGGAGTTCTCATGGAGAAAGTTAGCTTTGGTGAGCTTTTGGTTGGCTTGGAATTATTAGCTTGGTTGGAGTGGATTTGAGATTTGCTTTGTCAAGATAGATTGGGAGTAGCTATCAGATCTATGGTCTCAGAATCCTTGGAGCAAGAAGTGTGTGGGGAAAGAAGGAAAGTTGGAAGGGACCTTACGACATCAAGGTAATGGTTGTAATCTCTCTTTCACATTCAATATAATACAATAATGTGTTTCTTTCCCATAAAGATTAATTTCTCTTTATTGTATAACTCCTTGATCATATACATAGATTAATTGTTGAATAGCTCGTATTTGCTTCACTTCGATTGGTTTGTATTGTTTTGATCTTGACTGTACGAGAGCATTGGAGCGAAGCGGGAGCAACAAAGATCAAAGGAAGCGATTACAAGGTATGTTCTTTAATCGTGCCTCTTAGTATATTCAACAGTGTAAATCTAGGGAAAGAGTATCATTCTATTTTGTTTTGTTCTAGATCTAGGTGGATCTAGGGAGATCGGTTTGTGTCCGCACTTACGGATTTATCCAATAACAATAAAACATAAGTGGTCTCGATGCCTGATGTAGTGAGGCTGATCCTAAGATCTTGCTAAGAACGAGCACAATAATATTTAGGCTGAGGTTACCTATAGCCCAGATGGAGATTTGACTTCCCACCATGGGAGTCCTTGCAACACAGTGGGCCTCGATGTACTCCTTGACCTTCATCCCACTCCCTTCCCCTCGCGACTTGAGGTCCACAACCTCTCCTCAGTGTGAAATTCCGGTCAAGAAGTAGATTTCCTCTACTTTGATCCTTAATGGTTTTCCATCAAGGATAAATCTCTCACTATCAGGATCCCAATAGCCCACCAGCATCTCCAACAACCTCACTTGGGCCCTCATCCCTTTGAGAGCCCAAAAATTGTACAAAACACATCCTTTTAGAGCCTCTTGAGCCACCGGATCTTGATCCACTGCTGCATCTATCTCCTCATGCTCGTGTTTTCTCCATTCCAACACCATCCTACAAAAAACAAATCATTTTTTAGTTTAAAACATTTCTTTTTTGTCATTTTCATACGTATACGCGGTTTATTCACAAACAATTGTGGGTAGGGCCTGATATATGCCCCCTATGGTTCACACAGGGGCATATATCTAGTTGTATATGCGACCTATTCAGAGAAACCCGCGTATACCGAAAACTCCAAATTGCGCCCTCAAAAACTAACAAAATAGAACCTAATTAAAAAATGTAAACCATTGAATTTGAAGAGGATGGGATGAAGAGTTACCTAATCCAGACGTTTCATGATTCCATTTCCTATCGCTCCTGCAATTGTCATTTGAATCCTGGAGGTTTTTTAGTCCAAATTGCACTATTTGTGTAAAAATGAAAATTATACAGTAATTTTTTATTTTATTACTATTTATAAGATATTTTTACCCACTCAATACAATTTTACACTATTGTTTCACCTAACAAACTAATTCAAGAATGGTTTTAAGCTAGTTTTTGTAGTTTTGACTCAATTTTCTTACGGATTTCAACATCATAGTTGACTGTTTGTCTCCTCAGTCAGGTATATTTATAACCTAGCATATAAGATAGGTATCTACTCCATCGTGCATTTTTTCACTATCCTTTGACTACCTCTTTTATGACTTAGATACAAACCCATTTATTGTGACGCATACCCCCCCATCTACTATTAATAACGTCATTAATAAATGGTAGAGACTTCCCAAACATGGGTACCCTAGTTAGAACCTCTTTGTCAATTGGTGCCCATGCTGGGTTTTTCCTTAGGACCGGGAGTCCATTATAATTCAATACATGACTGTATGATCATCCTCATTTCTCATTCATACACATACGGCCTTATTACCCACGGACTCCCAAAAACGAGTCTCAGTTAAGCTCTTTTCCGACTTGTCCAAAAAATGAAAAGATCATCGAGTGATCTGTCCCTTTCATGCTCATTAAAGTTGGATTTGAAAGGTCATGATTCTTAGTTAAGCTCTTTTCTGACTCGCTACCAAAAATTGAAAAGATTGTCGAGTGAACTTGTCTTTCTCACACTCATAAATTGGATTTGAAAAGATGTCTATTTGGCACAAGTATACCCCTTTTTTCACACCAAGTAGACTAAAAGATATAAAAAAGGACATTTTTTTTGCATTGATTTGTGATTTCATCTCATGCCCTTGCTTGCAGTATTGATCCTTTAGCCAGTTCTCGCTTTGCGTTATAAACCTTTGCCTAAGCAGTTTGCATCCTCAACCAAGTAGAGCCTTATTTATATCCTTTGCAATTTGACACCCTATACCTTGGAGGGAACATCACCCCAAGTGTGCATCTCCCACATGCATTTCCTTGCATTAATCATAGGTATGTTCCACTGCTGGAACTATTTTTGCTTACTTATTGTTAGGACCCAGAAATGTCCCTTTTTCATCACATATTTTTCCTATTCAAACTAATCATATCTAAGCTAATGCCTACTATAATGCATGCTAACACCTTTTTTTTTCCCAAGGTATGAATCATTTATCTTTCTTTTATATTTTCATTTACTTAGCATGTTTGATTGGTAATGTTCACATGTTTTACCTCTAAAATGATTCAACTAATGATCAAAATGAATAGAATAGCCAATTCTTAAAGAATGTTCATTGTTGTTACACCAGCCTTTATAGCTATGTGTCAATCTTGGATGTTGTTATAGTTATGTGCCAATCTTGGAAGTTGTTACACGACTTTTACAACAAGTGCCACCAATTCTGTTGTTACACGACTTCTCCAAAAAATGCCACTGATTATGTTGTTATACGACTGCTGCAACAAATTCCACCGATCCTGAAAGCTGCTACACCTACTGTTACATGTTTCAACTTACAATATTAGTTCTAGATATTGTATTAATGATATGATATGAACAACTTGAAAATTGGGGATTCTCAAAGCTCTTCTGATTTTGTTTTTAACTGAATGACTCTGACTTTAAATAGCAGAGATTTTGTAATCAGAGGGATGGATTCTAACTTTGAAAAAGTGAAGTGAAGTAAAGTTTATTGTACACAATATTTTGGGCAAATCAATAGAAGAGTGGATTGAATTTCTTTAGCAAACTGTAGCCTATTTATTTGAGAGGATTCAGTGAGAAGGAAAGGGCCCACCTTCCTCACAGATTCCCCTCTGTTTTGAATTCTATAATAGTTGTTTAATGTGAATGGTTTATCTATTCAACAATTCTAGAATACAGTTGTTGTTACAATCTAGTTCTTTCCTGTTAGATGCGCATAAATCCGTCTCATGATAATTAAAAGTCAATTGCTGAACACTGTTGGAGAACTTCTTTCCCTTTTTCTGCATTAGAGTAAAATCTTGTTTTCAATTAAAAGAAAATAAAAGTGTGGATTACTTTTTGGCAATAAGTAGATTTCCTTCTACAATTAGTAGATAACTTCTTCCTGCAAAAGTAAAATAGAAAGTTAGATTAGAGTAGGTAATATTGAATTCTTATACATTCATTGGTTTAGATTTAAAATTGTGATTTCAATTCTATAGAACTCCAGTTCTGTCAACATAATTGTGTTAGTAATAATTTTTGTTTCTTTTTCCCTACTACAATTATATTAGTGTTGCTTCCATAATCTAGCATAGACTGTGCACAATTATCTTGAAATAACAAACTTCCTTGGGTTGAAAATTTATATTGAACACCTTAACTCTCTATTCATTTAGAAAATTAAAGTGCCCAACATTTTGGTGTCGTTGCCGGGGAAGATAATTATAGATTTTTGTAAGCACATTAGATTTTTTTTTAAGGAATGATTAGTCTACATGAATCGAGGAATGCAAGGACGTATTCCCCAAAATACTAACCCTACAAGTACCAGAGGATGTGGAGAAAGAAATCCTACACTAGTAAGGAAAACATTTGTTGATGAAATAATAGACAGAGTCGATTCTTCTTTAGAATCTATTTTTCACCCTGCAAATCGTCCAAGAAGACGTAATCTTCAGTCATCAGAACTACCCCTTCTTGAAACATCATTTTCATCAAGGGATGGAACTGAATCTGAAGTCCAAGTTGAAGAGTTTTCACCAACAAATCAGCAAGAAACATTGGAGAACATTGAAGCTCAAGGAAGTATAGTTTGAAATAGGGAAAATCCAGAAGAAGCAGTTTATCGGATCATTGGTTGGATAGTAACTAAAGAAGAGTGGGACACTTTTCATATTGAGTGGAGAGAAAGAGAACATATGGAAAATCAAGGGGATAATGAAGAGGAGTTCCTCCAAGAGAACCCACAAAACAATGAAGATCAGGTAAACAATGAAAATACTATCTCTACCCTGGTTTTTCCTATTTCTGATGTTCCCAGACGAGGGATGGCTCCTATGAAAAACATACCTCTCTCAGTTTTACCGAATTTTCATGGATTGTCTACTGAGGATCCGGATGATTTTCTATTTGAATTTGACATTTTGTGTAGAAGCTATGACTACACTACCACTGCACAAAAACTTAAACTATTTCCAGCTACATTG
The DNA here is from genome assembly GCA_009831015.1 of Picea engelmannii. Lineage (NCBI taxonomy): Eukaryota > Viridiplantae > Streptophyta > Pinopsida > Pinales > Pinaceae > Picea > Picea engelmannii. Next base: position 397,538 of record ML786439.1, on the reverse strand, counting down.
AAGGGTAATGTGTTAAGATGGTTTATGAGCTTAGGAGGAGAGAACATTTCAACATGGGTACAGATGAGGCATATTTTCCTGAACAAGTACCACGACTACTGTCGAACAAGAGAATAAAGGGAGGGATTGTTTAAAATGTCTCAGAAGGAGGATGACACCCTTGAAGATTTTGTGGAATGACTCAAGTATAATCTACAAAGGTCTGGACATCCAGATGTAAGTAAAGACATTTTAAAAACTATTTTTCTAAAAGGAGTTAGAGAAGAATGTTCAGATATACTGAATATTCTTGGCAAAGGAGATATATCTAAAGAATCCTATGAAGACAATGTAGACCTCTATAAAAGATGTTCTCGAGGATCTACAAAGAATAGGTCAGCTACCAAGGATACCACTTTTTCAAGGGTATAAAAATCAGCCAATGGAGGAGAAATGAGAGAAAAAAAATAGGTAATCTGTTAGAAAATTTCAAAATAGAGATGATTAACTCTTTTTCTTAACAAATTGACACCTTGCAGATCAAGCAAAAACAAACAGAATCATAGCAAACATTGTGCATTTTCTGTCCAAAATGCAGAAAGAAACATCCACCAAGGGAGTGCCCACTTAACAATGTCCAGGTATGTCTTATTTGTGAATTAGATCATGCTATTGGCCAATGTCCCTCTCTACTGCGAGTAAAAGAATCAATGAAGGCAAATAATGAGGAAGCAAAGGTTCCCTATCTAATTACATAAAGGAGACAATGGAAGCCAAGAGGTCAAGGTATGAACTCTCAATTCTCTCCTGCAACACTTAATTATTGGAACAATCAGCCACTATATGGCCAGACGAATTCTCCCCCTCCACATCAGATGCCAACCCCTTATCAAGATCCAAATGCATGATTACCTATGCCCCATTAGCAAAATCATCATGGAAAATGGAACCCATATTGGAGAGGCCCTCAACAACAAATCAGTTATCAGAACCATCACCAATCAAACCCCTATCAACAACAGTTCCAACCCTAGTATCAGCAGCGACAACTACAGTTACCCCCAAATGCCCCACTGAACAATCCTCCTTTACAACCTCAGATGCCTGTGCAAACTAAAACAAACCCAAATGATAATACCATTCAGAACATAGATATACACAATGAGCTAGCCTTGTTTATTACTCCCATGCCTTATGATGAAATCAAATTAAGATCAAGGAGAATAGTTGAGCCAATAATTGAATATGCTCCATCTTCAGAGTCAGTCAAGGAATCAGGGGAAAAACCATATATTGATATAGAAGAAATTTTCCAACCTATAATAGAGTCAGTAGACCCACCATTCCCTAAGAGGCTGACAATTACCAAACCTATGGAATTACCATCTTTCAATCTCTTAGGAGAATTGCAAAATCTACATGTTAATATTCCACTATTGCAAGCCATCAAAGATGTCCCTATTTATGCCAAGACTGTAAGATATTTATGTATCAAAAGACCTGGACGAAAACCCAGGGATCCCCTCACAGTGCATGTGGTGGGGGATTTGTTTGAACTAATGTTAGGAAAATCCCCACCTCTTAAATATGGCGACTCGGGAAACCCTACAGTCACTGTCAAAATTGGGCATACATCTATGCCCCATGTGATAATCAACTTAGGGGTGATAATTAACATCATGCCAATATAAAATACACAATTGTTGCAACTCAGAACACAAGTTCGACCTACTCCTACCATTCTCGAATTAGCTTATTGTTCTACCATCAGACCAGAAAGAGTAATAGATGATTTAGTCATTTTCATGGATTCATGGGAGTATCCTGCTGATTTTTTCGTGTTGCAACCCAAAACCCGTCTAGGGGGCCACCCTCTAATTCTTGGAAGACCATGGTTAGATATAGTTGATGCTTTTATTGGTTGTAGATCTAGTTCCATGACCATCTTTGATGGTTATAACGCAAAAAACATGACCCTGTATCCTCATGCTACACGTAGTGCAGAACATGAAAATTCTTTATGGATGGACACTGAGGATGAAAGTGCTCCAACAGTGCTAACCATAGGAAAAGACCTGAGTTTCAAGGATGAGACTGAGGATGAATTAATCAAATGATTTATCTGTGACTCCTCTGTTGTTACATGGAACACGCACCACCGATTGATTAGAGTCTTCGACCCCATCATCCAGGAAGACATAAGCTTAGAAATGTTCTTAGAAACCACTAAAAATCAAAATGATTTAGTTGTAACAACAACCACTGTAACAACAAACGTTGTAATAGAAGATGATGAAACAACTGAATTGTTTCCTAAAGTCAGTTCCAAGAACATCATTGTAGAAATTGAACCTAGAAAAACCTTAAACATCAATCTCGATTTATCCACTGCTGAAACTCGTTGATTGATGAAATTACTGATTGAACATAAAGAAGCATTTTCCTGGGATTACATGGATATGAAAGTCATTTCCTCTGAACTATGTACCCACCATATATACATTAAATAAGAATGTCGACCCATTTTCCAACCCTAAAGGAGGATGAATCCAAACCTTAAAGAAATTGTTAAAGAGGAACTCCATAAACTTCTCAATGTTGATTTCATTTACCCTATATCAGATAGCGAGTGGGTCTCACCATTGGTTATTGTTCCTAAAAGGAATGGAAAATGGAGAGTCTCTATAGACTATAGAGCCCTAAATAAATACATGCAAAAGGATCATTTCCCTCTACCATTTATTGATCAGGTTCTAGACAATCTAGCCGCGAAAAAGTTTTTCTCTTTATTAGATGGATTCAGTGGCTATAACCAAATAAAAAGTGCTCCAAAGGACCAAGATAAAACCACCTTTACCATCCCTTTGGGTACATTTTCTTAAAAGTTTCTCCCATTTGGCTTGTGTAATGCACCAGCCACCTTCGAGAGAGATGTAATTGGTATTTTTTATGATATGGTGAATGACTGTATGGAGATATTCATGGATGACTTTACACCTTATGGCATTGATTTCGATGAAGCCTTGAATAATATGGAAAAAGTTCTAAAAATATGTATACAATCTCATCTTTCTTTAAGTACAAAAAAGTTCCATATGATGATGAGCGAGGGAGTAGTGTTGGGACACTTCATTTCTTATGCGGGAATCCAGGTAGACCCAACCAAAATCCAGGTAATTTTGGATATTCAAACTCCGTCAACTCAGAAAGAGGTAAGAAGTTTTTTATGGCATGCTGGCTATTACAGGAGATTCATTAAAAAAAATTCCAAACTGGCTTCCCCCTTGTTTTTTCTATTAACAAAAGATGTTGACTTCCATTGGACTGACAATTGTGAATTGCCTTTTGCAGATCTAAAACAGAAATTGTCCACAGCTCCCATTTTGAGAGGGCCCAATTGGGATCTTCTGTTTCACATTTCTTCATATGCTTTCGATACTGCAATCGGTGTAGTACTAGGGAAATAGGAATACAAAGATCCCTATGCTATCTACTATATCAGCAAGAACATGGATCTTGTTGAATTAAATTATATAGATACTGAAAGAGAATTCTTAGCAGTAGTTTATGAAATCAATAAATTTAGGCATTACTGTAAATTCTAACCTTGTACAATGTCTACTGTAAACATATATTCAGAAAAGAACAGAAAATATACAATGGAAAATACAAACATTACACAAAGATTTTTCCCCTGGAAACCCAAACCGGGAAAACCAACATATATTATATTCATTCAATGTGTAACATTGTTTACAATACAATATACATATAGGAGCCAGTGGCATCCAAAACCCTAACCCAATGACCTGGATTAGTCCAAAACCCTAATTCCTTAACCAAAAATAGAAAACCATCGGCAAAAACCGTGTGCTGAAAAAGCCACCTAAATACATGACACGTTTGTCGAGGTAGGTGTCACATTTCCCGAGGCATATATTTTTTTTTCTAGGGGCTCCACCCCCCTCTAACCCCCCTGCATGACCGGTGCATACGCTTAGACACTACTACTCGTGCATAAAATATAACACATACCCAACAATATCCCACTTGTTGTTTTATTTGCATACAAAGGGTTAATGGGTTACATAGTCAAAAATCCAGGGCAACAATGCCCATGGATCCTCTACACCAAGAGAACTTCTCAGTTCTCACAGATTTTTTTAATGAGTCTACAACATTCTTCAAAGTGTCCACCTTCATCAGTGATACTTTCTTTTCTTCAATCATGTCTCTCACAAAGTGATATTGAACATCAATGTGCTTTGTCTTTGAATGATACGCAGGGTTCTTCGCCAGAAAAATTGCACTCTGACTATCAAACTCTATCCTTAATGCTTGTTGTACCAACCCAATACCTGAACACAATCTTTGTAACCATATTTCTTTCTTACTTGCATGAGTGGCTGCCATGTATTCAGATTCTATAGTTGAAAGTGCCACTACAACCTGTCTTTTGCTCATTCAACTTATTGCTCCTCCAAACAGGTTAAACACATACCCGCTTGTAGATCTCCTATGATCCAAATCCCCAACCTAGTTTTCATCCACAAAGCCATGTATATCGACCACTCTATCCAATCCCAGTCTTCCTTCATAGCACAATCCATAGCTAGCAGTGCCACCCAAATACCTGAAAACCCTTTTTAATACTGTCCAATGCTCCTTCCATGGTTTTGACATATACTTTCTCAAAACTCCCACTACATGTGCAATGTCCGGTCTAGTATAGACCATTTCATACATCAAACTGCCAACTGCACTCACAAATGGAACATGAGACATTTCCTCCTCTTCTTCATGTGTCTTGGGACACTGATCCGTAGATAACTTTACACCAACAGGAATAGGAACCTTGATCGGTTTACATTCCTGCATATTAAACCTCTGCAATATTGTCTCGACATTATTTCTCTGATTTAACCAAAGTTTCCTCTTTTTTCGATCTCTTTTAATTTCCATGCCCAAAATGAAATTTGAAGCACCAAGATCCTTCATGTTGAATTTAGAGGACAATTGAGTTTTCACATCCTAGATAATCTCCTTGTTGTTTCCTATCAGCAACATGTCATCCACATACAAGACCAAATAAATCAAATGATCACCAATTAATTTAGAATACACACAGTGATCCTCTTTTCTTTTTATGAAGCCAAGTCCCAGCATATAAGTATCAAACTTTTGATACCGCATCCTTGGTGATTGTTTTAAACCATACAGGGATTTTTTCAGCTTGCATACCAGCTCCCTCTTTCCTTTCACAGCATAACCTTCTGGTTGCTTCATAAAGATTTATTCTTCTAGATCCCCATGTAGGAATATTGTCTTCACATCCATATGTTCTACTTCAAAATCAAATGCAACAACAACAGATAACAGAAATCTTATAGAGGTTAACTTGGCAATAGGAGAAGCAAATCTCACCAAAATCAATTCCCTCAACTTGGGAATAACCCTTTGCACTAACCGAGCTTTGTATTTCTCCACTTTTCCTTCTACATTCAGCTTCTTTTTAAATACCCATTTTTTGCCAATGGGTTTTCTTCTAGTTGGAAACTTCACTAGATCCCAAGCCTCATTCTTATCGAAAGATGCCATTTCTTCTTCCATGGCCCTTTTCTAGAGATTTACATCCTCTGAATCCACTGCCTCACTGAGAATTCTAGGATCATCATCAGTAATAGACAAAGAAAAATTTGACTGAAAATCAGATGGACTATACCTTTCTGGTATACTTCTTTCTCGATCTGATCTCCTCAATACTGGAGTATGAGGATCTTCTTCTTCTTATTCATGTTCTTTTGTAGAGTCTACTTCATCATCCTTTAAATAAATCTCTATCTTCTCTGGTTCTTCCTTACTTGGTAGGACTTCCCATTTGACAACATCCTTCATTTCTCTAAATACCGCATCTCGGCTATACGCTGCCTTCTTAGTTTCTGGGTTTCAAATATTATAACCTTTGAGACCATATTTATATCCAATAAAGATACATTTTTCAGCCTTCTTATCCAGCTTTCTCCTATTTTCCTTTGGAACATGAACATATGCATCACAGCCAAATACCTTAAGATGTGTGAGAGAAGGTTTCTTACCAGTCCATACCTCTTGTGGAGTCTTGTCACCCAACACTGATGAGGGTGATCTGTTGACCAGATAACATGCAGTACCCACTGCCTCTGCCCAGAATTCTTGCCCTAACCCGACACCACTGAGCATGCACCTTTCTTTTTCCATCAACGTCTTGTTCATCCTTTATGCAACTCCATTCTACTGAGGTGTATATGGAGTAGTATTCTGCCTTGATATACCACACTTCTTACAGAATTTTTCATATTCATTCCTGCAGAGCTCTCCGCCATTATATGTTCTCAGCACCTTAATTTTTTTCTCTATTTGATTCTTAACAAGAGCCTTAAACTCTTTAAACCTGTCAAAGACATCAGATTTCTTCCTGAGGAAATATATCCAAGTTTTCCTCAAGAAGTCATCTATAAATGAGACATAGTACACAGATTTTCCCAATGATGGGACCGACACAGGTCCAAAAAAACACTGTGAACTAGTTGTAAAATTCCTTCTGCCCTCATTGCACCAGAGGGGAATCTTACCCAATTTTGCTTCCCATATAAAAAATGTTCACAGAAATCAAAATCCAGAGAGCAGTTAGACATACCTTCAACCATACCTTTACCTTGTAGTAGTCAAAGACCCTTCTCTCCAATATGCCCCAGTATTTGATGCCACAACATAACCTTTTCTCCAGAGACTGTAGGAGTTCTTTCTTCTTCAAATCCAATATCAAGAACAATGGACCTTTTACACCCATCACTAATAGTTCTTCCTAGCAACTTATACAGAATTCCAAACTGAACTCCCTTCATCAACACCATTGCTCCTCGAACCATCCTGCAAGTTCCCTTTTCAAAAATTGTTTTTACACCTGCATCTTCCATTTTGCTTACAAAAATCAAATTTTTGGCCATACCTGGGATGTGTAGAACACCAGGAACTGTTCTAATCCTTCCATCTATGAGTCTCAACTTGACCTTTCCTCTTCCTATTATTCTGGTTGTCAAATCATTACCTAAGAAAACATTATCTCCATCATACTTTTCATATTCACACAACCACTCCCTATGGGGAGTCATATGAAAGGATACACCAAATTCAATCAACCATGCCTCATGATATGCATGTGTGCTTGAAGAGGCCTAGTACACATCCCCTCCTTCTTCCTTGGAGGTCTTTTCTTATGTAGAATAAGATTCTTCAAATCTCTTCTTTTTCTCAACTTTGGATCTACACTGCTTCTTGTAGTGCCCTTATTTTCCACACCTCCAGCATACCCTTACAAACTTTCCAGGAGATTTAGATCTACCCTTAGACTTAGATCTCCCACTTAAGAAATTAGATCTATTTCTTTCCCGGGAACGTCCTCTTTCAAATAATGCATCTATGCTATGTCCTTCCATATTCTTTCGTCTCATATCCTCCGACAACAAGGATGAGACCACTTATTCAAACTTCAAAGAAGTTGTATTACTACCTATGGCCACAACCGAACTATCCCACGAGTCTGGTAAAGAACACAACAAACTGATACATTTATATTCATCTGAAATTTTAATCTCAACAGATACTAACTGACTTACCACAGTATTGAAGGCGTTCAAATTCTCTACCACTGAGTCTCCATCTCTCATCCTCAATTTATACAACTTCTTTCTCAAGAATAGTTTATTTACTAGGGACCTATACTGATACAACTTCCCATACTTTTCACAAAAATCCTTGGCTGTAGATTCCTCTGACACATTCAGTAATACTGAATCGGAGAGACACAGTCGGATTGTGCTCTTTGCCTTATGTTGCACCTCTTTTGTCACCTAAATGAGCAAAACAAAGGTGCTTACAAGCTTAGTTGGGTTAGCTAAGAAAGACAATAGTAAAGGAAAGGGTTAGAAAAAGAAACATAAAAGACTAAGAAATGAAAGAACAACTAAACTATTGAGCATAAGGACATAAGAACAAAAAACCAATAAGACTCATGTCACCAATGGAAAGGATTATATTAGTGAAAAGAAAACACCAAGAAGAAAGAGGACTTTGGGTCCTTTCTTCCTCCAAGGGAGGGCTCTTGGACCCCCACAACTAAGCTCTTCTTACAACTTTGAAAGAAATGGTGAAAGAATCCCAAGCTAATCCACTCAAGGGGTGAGATGGATTGCCCAAATGTAATGATGCTAGTATGCTCTTGATGAGAAAAGATATTTCCCCAAGAGAATAGCAACATCATAACCTTACAAATGAATTCCTTGAAAATGTAGTGTACCCATGGCTTTGTTTTATTGCACCACTTTGAGGTATTGTGTAACCATCTTATAGTGTGAAAAGGGGTTGTTTAGGGAATTTTTAGGTCTTTGACCAGCCACCCAGTCGGATCCAGCCAAGATTTGGATGTCAAATCAACTTGGAAGCTGAACCAGAAGTTGGTGGGAGGCCGACCAATCTCATAAATGTGTTGTTCTCAGGTGTGCACATATTTTAGCGACCACAGTCGTGCATCGTGTGCATGTTCTCTTTTTGTGCATTTCTGGATGGCGCATGTGCACGCGTGCGCTATGTAGTCATACCACACCTTAATTTTATAACTGGTTGTATAGTTTTGGACCTTTTGGAAATACTTTTTTGGTAATTTTGGTCCATGGGTGAACTCAAAATTGTTTGAAGATGTTGGATTCCTGTAACCATTTGTGGATGAAATTTTAGTGATAACAGATGCCCCATGATGGATGAGGTTAGGAGCATACGTATCGCCAAAATTCATCTATGTTTCTTATACTAAGAGTGTCATTGTAAGAAAGAGTGGTAGTGAGGGTATCAAGAGTGACCCGTTGGAGGGAGAAGGGGACCTGTAGGACCCAACCTTCCATAAGGTATGTAAAATAAATTGTGTACAAATGAGGCGGGCATGCCCCATGCTCGTGTCATGTAACTCAAAAAGAAGGGTGTTGTATAGTAACTGAAACTGTGTGTTGATGTAGACAATTGCAGCACCCTCGAGGGTGGTCATGATAAAGACAGAGGACAATTTTGAGGAGGAACATACTCTGAATATTAGACGATGACACCTGTAAGAAGTATCATGGATTTTGTAGGCATTGATAGCCCATCCAGGTTGAGAGGTCTTCGGAAAATATAAGAAACAACTACAATAGTCGCAAAGTAAGACCCACCGTAGCATGAGAAAGTGTTGAAGTCAAATGCTATGGGGGTTAATGACATTAGGGAGAAATTATGGTTCTCCCTGTACCATCCAAGACCTCTCATTGGAAAGGAAATGAGAGTAAAGATATTGTCGCCCTTCTGGAAACTGTGTTGATCTTGACAAAAGGGACACGCATGTCCAAGAAGCAAAGGGCTTCGTGAAATCTACTAGGTGAAGTTAAGAATTGACGAGGTACATGGATGAAGTCAAGATGTGTGGAGATTCAAGACTTCCCTTGGTTGGGAGTATATGCGAAGTATAAGTGGTTGAAACCGTTCAACAAGGTCAAGTGTCAGGGGGACAACAAGACATGGGATAAGTTGTGCCAGAGGCGGGACAAAGTGAACAAACTCAGAGAGCAGAGGTAAGTGGCCTATGGTATACTCGGAGTATATGGATGATGTCAACAGAAGTAGATGATAAGGAGTTCCCCAACCAAGGGCGACATGGGTTGCGTTTTCCAAAAGAGGGAAGAAGGTCACCAAACGTGACAACAAAAAGAGATGTAAATGCTGGAAACAAAGGATTTTTACAAATACCAAAGGAATAAAGAATAATTTGGGATGAGTGTACAAATATAGAAATGGGTGTCCAAATGTAATATCGTTGGGACGGTTAGGGAACAATTCACTTGGAGAATAGGGGGGAGGTTGGGGGCCCCATACATGGGTTTCTGTATGAGGTAGATGGGATGGAAGGAAATTTCTAGATGGGAAAATTGATTGTGGATGAAATGGAGGGTTAATGATACTATGGAGGTGCAGTCAAAATAGAACCTTGAAGAGATAACATGGGAATCCATGGGGAAAGATATCAAAATGAGGGGAATGAGTATGTGGTTGATTCACGACATGGTGTAAGACTATCGGGACTCCCATCCCTAAAGGGTTGAAAAATAGCATGAGTGTCAAAGTGCCAAGGGGTACTATGAATGGGACAACTCATGTGGGGGAGAGTGCTACCGAGTGACAGGACCCAAAATGCAATGGAGGTGGCGGTACTGCAGAGCCGGATATGGGGACCCTGGGGGAAAATTTCAGAGGGTGTGACTAGAGATGCAATTGAGATTCAGAGGGAATGATTATATGCCAGTGTTGATTATATACCTGAAGGGGTTGCACTAATGTATGATGACAAAGTACCTACACACATGAAAATCAAATACCCGACGTGAACGGTATCTGAAGAGAATCGAACATACAAGAATTTATTTGATAATTTTGAACATGAGCATGCATACCTGGACGGGGTATGAAAAAATGGTGCCCCAGAGGATAAGGATAAAAAATGGCCCAGAGACTGTCTTGATGTAGACGATGGGATGTTGATCCCATGGCTGAAGATGGATCGAAAAACAGACACCCGGAACTCCCGGAATGGGGTTTGGAAGTTTGGTGTTGCCTGTATTCAATGATCATAGGACATTGATATGTAAAATGATCTAAGGACTCACATAGAGAGAAAGGGCACCTCATGCATTCGTTGACTGAAGTCATGACATAGTGGATGTCAATGATGTTTGGTGGGGATGATGTAGTTGGACTGGGTTCATGCTGGAATCTTTGGCGTACTACGACTAATGTCTGTCGGAATTGAGGTAGTGCTGGGCAATGGTGTGTATAATGGCCATATTCTGAACATATGGCACAAGCAAATTTGGTTTGCATCCCTTTTCTACTTGTGTTAGGGGAGGTAGTGGCAGTACTTGCTACAATGATGAATGGTGATGGTGTTTGATTGAGTTGAATTAGGGTACATAACTCGGGTAGAGATGGGAATTTGTTGTTTGGGTGTCCATCTTTTTCACATAGTGCACAAGGAGGTTGGACACATGGGGGAAGTGGAGTTGTTGGATCCTTCCTCTTTTGCCTTCCCCCAACTGTGGCAGGGAGGTTAGTGAGTGGGGGCATAGAGGGTATGGTGGGAGTGAGTATGGGAATCATCATTGGGATTCCTTCTATTTGGGGGGGAAGGGATGGTTGAGGAACCATCTCTGGTGGAAGTAAATACCAAACTAGGATTTCCAACACCATATTAGGGAGACTAATCATTGCGACTACTTGGAAAGCTTATACGCCTAGTGGATGGTTAAAGAAGGGGATTTGAGTAATGTCTTGGGGAACTATTTCCTAAACTGGGATATGGCCTTGGGGTGAGGGGAAATCGTGAACTAGTGGAGCTGACGAGTTCGTAGGAGGCTTGTGAGGGAGGGGTTCTGCAACTAGTGGGATGTTAGATATAAGAGAATTCCTTTGGATGATATGACACATACTTGATTGGAAGGAGGAAGGAGCGGTGGTGCACCATGGTAAGTTCCTAACAATGATGGGTCTTTGAAAATTCTGGGGCCCATTTCGATGAGTGGGTATGCTTCATGATTAGTATGGATGAGAGGGAGAATGATATCGATGTTGGCAGATGGGTTAGGATCATAATGTGAAACTTGGTCAATGGTAATGATCTTCCCGTTATGGGGGAACATCATGGTTAGAAATACGAAAGAGGCAACTGCCTTCATAGCGTACATGTAGCTACGACCGAACAAGATATTGTAATCCGGCGGGGCATCGATAACTTCAATGTCAATAAGAATGGTCTTGCCCCCGAGTTCTACAGGGACATTTTGGAAGAGTCCTTCGAGAGAAGATGGTTGTCTGTCATAAGCTCTTAAGGTAATGGTAGGTGGTATGAGTTCGGGGGAACCAAGTTTCTGCCATATAGATTTGGACATGATGCATATGGATGCGCCTTCATCAATGATGCAATGATGAATTGTGATGTTTCAAATTTTCACTGGGATTTGAAAAGTGATGAGAGCAGGGAGATGAGGCTCTCCATAGTCGATATCAAATGTGATGAGTTGAGTATCCACAGGGTCGACTGCCCCCAAGGCAGAAAGCAATGATTTCCTCTAAGTGGGACAAGTTTGAAGGACTTCTAAGACTGACATGGTAGTCGGGGATTGTGCGAAGTCATCAAACCAACTGTAATTATGAACCTCCCTAGCCTGTGGATTGTGGACATTCCTATGCAATGGGATGCGAGGGATGCGAAGAGGTGTTTCTACGTTAGGGTGAGGGATCATCAAAGGGGGTCCCGTTGGTGCTGGGATTGTTTCTAGGGGAATGGGAGGAAACTCAGTGGGTGCTCGGTATTGATGACTACGTGTTTGCAAAAGGACTTCTATCTCACTGGTGAGGAGGATAGTATGATCTACGAGATTGTTTGGATTGAGATACTGTCCCAACTATGATGGGGTGGGCTGCATGTTTTGTTGGGTGTTCATCACACCCTAGTGCGGAATGGGATTCTGCATCACAGTTGGGGGAGGTTGTTGGATGTATTATTGTGGGGCATGTTGAGGGGTAGGTGGTGCTAGAGGATGTGGTACACTTCCTGAGTCTTTCATTCATTTAAAATCAGCAATTTGAGAGCAATAATGAGTATAATGACCAAACTCACTGCAAAGGGTACAGGGGAAGTTGGTTCGAATACTATTGTTATTTTTCCCCTGACGCCTATTGTTATTGCCCCCTTGGGGGTTCTGATTCCCTTATTTCTAGTTTCCCCCAGTAGGTTTGTTCTATTGGGGGTGATTATCACCTTGACCTGGGTTGTTATTGTTCTTGTTTTTTCCTTTCTTTTTGGCATTATTCAACTGATGGGTTGGATTTTCCATATTCAGTTGTTCAAAATTTTGATATTGATGAATGGGAGAGGGATGAACAAAATTCACCCCAGCGTGAGGGTGTCCTTGTGGTGGAGCCATGGGCTGGGGAGGGTCAAGAAAAGGAAACTATGGATTATTTTGTGGTAATGATCTGTAAGGTACATAGGAAGGCATGGTGCTTTCACTAGTACTTAGAGTATAAGCTGAGGTAGAGGGAGTACCCGAACTTGTTTGGATAGGTGGGTGTATTGTGGGTGTCGGTGGTGGCCCACTGATGGTTGGAGGAAGGGAAACAAGGTATGGTTGTTGATAAGGGGGTGGGGGATAATAAGGGGTTCCTCCATATGCCGACGGATATTGAGGTGTGACATACATTGGTGGTTGTTGGGGTTGTGGACTATGGTGTGTGGTATTACCAATCATTTTGTCTACTAAGTGAGACATCCCAAGTTTGTCTTGGCCGAATGGCATGGGTTTTGGGAGGTCAGGAAGTACTTTGTACAAGTACCTTGATTGTGAATAGATGATGTCGTATTGTTGAGCCTTACTGATGGCTTCTGCTTCTGATTGAGGGAAGGTGGAAGCTACATCTTTATTGAGGAGAGAGACAAGTGATATGAGAAACCAATCAATACACTGTTGTTTGGTGGTTTTGGCTTTGCAAAAACTACGTCGTCGACGCCACTCGCGAATTTGATCAGAGATATGTGTGGTTGAGGTTTGTTTAAAATTAGAGAGTAGTTCAAGACCATTGTCATGGAAGATTGGTAATTGGAAAAAGGTAAAAAAATGCTTTGGCTAAGGACTCGAAAGTCGCATGGGACCCTGATTTTTCGTCTACATACCATTTGGTTGATGGTCCAGTGAGCGTGCATTGAAATAATCATATTCGGATAGAATCATCCATAATGTTGTTGGAAGAGCACCATAGGCGGAAAGTCATGACATGGTTGGCAGGGTCATCCCCTGCCTTTCCTTCAAACTTGGGGATATCTGAAGGTAGTTTGGTAGGCATTGCAAGCCATGTGGGTTCATGCAATATAGGGTCATTTGTGAGTTTTCTTGGATCCGGTATGTTAAGAGAGGCCAAATATGGCATCTGGAGTGGTGGAGGAGGATTAGTTCTAGCCATGGTGTGAGTGTTCTGTGAACCTGACCCTTGAGGGGGGCTAGGTGGGTTGGTACTTCCCCCTTGAGAGGAAGTTGGTGTTGGATCATGTTGTCATTGATGGCAATGGTTTGATTATTTGGGAGATTGTTGGATCATATGTCATTGATGTAAATGGTTTGGTTTGATTGATGTCATTAATTGATGTCAATTAATTGATTGATATGATTCCCTTGATGAGAATGATATACGTCCAAGTGGAAACCAATTGATAAATATGGATCATAAGTATGATGCATTGATGAACATGGATCAATGAGTTGCCATTGATACATGATGCATAGTTTATATATATGATGTAGCGATCAATTGATGCAAATATGAATCATTATTATCTTATCATGGTTGATAAGGTGCACAAATTTATGAACTCCAAAGTGGTCCCCTTATGGTGAAATCCCTCATGGGAAGACGCTTTACGAATTGAGTTATCCTAGGAGAACGGTTGGAGGACCCATGCTTGTATGTGGAATAATGAGATGAATATCAATGAAGTTGTTGGTGAAACTATCCTAGATGGATAGTGCTTGACATGCCATTTCCGGTGGTATGTGGAATGTCACATAACTCCTCACGGTTTGAGAGTTATGCTCTTATGTAGTTGGAGGACCCCCATATGAAGGCTTGAAGCCCCAAAAGATCAAAGAAGTAAAAGCGCTTGAAAAGAAGAAATCAATATTTAAATGATAAAGTAAAGTGACAAAATCAAGATGGATTATTTAAATGATAAAGTAAAGTGACAAAATCAAGAAGGAATATTTAAATGATAAAGTAATGGATAACTTTCTATTCATGGAAAGTGGTTAACCCTAAAATAAGGAAAATAGGTTAAGTAACCTAGAAATGGGTTAAGTGACCTAGAAGATGAAAGTATAAATAAGAAGCTAGGATGTCTTGTAGAATGTATATTTTGGTGAGAATCCTTGTGGATCAATGGAGAGCTTCTTGTGAATATCTTTTGGAGTATTGATGGAGAGCTTCTTGTGAGAGAATTGTATTGGTGTGGATCTCTTGAGAATGATTGATGATCTATTCTGAGGAAGAGAGTGAGAGGAGGATCTCATGGATGCATCAAAGTTTCGGCAATGTGGGAGATCTTGACGACAAAAGTCTCGAATTCACAGAAAACCTTATTTTCTTATGCCCACGTGAGGTGTTTGTGTATAGGGTGCGTGTACATGCGGGTTGGCTGTGTACAGGGAGTGTGGACTGAATAACCTCATGGATATTTATGTTTGATCTAGTGCCAAGCTCTTGGATGGTGAGGCAGGTTTCAGATCTGCATTATATGGCCTCAGATCTATCACTAAGACACTGGTATGGTTACATTATTGTCTTGATAGATGTTATTGTTTGATATGTTGTGAATGCTTAGAGAATTATTGGTATGGATTCTATGATGTGGGTCAATTTGGTTGATTTGATGGATGGAGTGAACAACACTCTTGTGACTCAGTAGTGACATGATTGCTATGGTACACCAGTTGTTTATACATGATTGAGATAGCATTCATATTGATTTGTTGTGGAGCATGAGCAAGCTATTGGAGAGATTGGATGTATTGTGACTGGCTGTGGGTCAATTTGGACAATGGAAGATAGAAGAGAAAGTGATTGCAGGTTGCAGAGGATATGAGCATGTGAAGCAAAGAAAAACCCTAAGTTCTCAAGAGAATATGCTTGTTACAATATACACTAGTCGCATTCACACACATGCTCTAGTGAGCCAGAGCGCATGCACACGTGGGTTGCACTACTGACAGGTCGCGTACCTATTGACAGATTGATATCTGTTGAGGATTGTTGCCTCATCTTAGTTGGTGTTGATAATGTAAGTTGATTCTTGCATATAGAGTTTGTGCTCTTGTAGAGTTGTACTCTATTCAGTTGTTGCTAATAAACCCAAGGATTGTAGTCTGTAATAAAAAGAAAATTGTACATACATCTTGTGTTCTTTGTGTCCATTGTGATGATGACTTGTTAATGATATATTGCTGATATATGTTGTTGATATGTGCCTACATATAACTGGTTATAAATGACAACAATGGGTAATGAATAAATGTTGAATGCTAATTGATGAGTTTTTGTGCAAGAGGGAAGTTTTGGGAAAAAGATCCCCACACTCATTCACCCCTCGTCTAAGTGTGGTAGGTGTGTCCAACAATTGGTATAAGAGAAGGCCTTCACTACAAGCCTTAACAATATTGAAGTACATCCATAGACACACGAATGGATGTTGAAGTTCCAATCCTTGATGAGGAAAACTATTCTACTTGGAGAATAGAGATGAGAGTGTATTTGAAGACAATGGGAGAAACTATTTGGAAGGCAACCATAGGTGGATATGTTTCGTTGAAGAACAAGTCAAAGTTTGCAGATCAAAGGGAAGGAAAGAAGTATGATGCATTGGCTCTCAAGACCATTCTTAGTGGACTCTCAAGCCATATCAAAGAGAGCATGGGACAATGCACTTCCGCCAAGGATATATGGCTAAAGCTAGAGGAGACATATCAAAGCAAGGAAGAGAAAGAAGAAATTGAAGACCACTCCATCAAGATCATCAAAGGTAAAGAATCATCAAAAAATATTGAATGCATTATTTCTAAAAGTGATTTTGAAAACATTTCAAGTGAAGATAAAGAATCAAGTGATAATAGCACAAAGGAAGATCTTGAAGACATTTCAAATGAAGGCTAAGAAGTATGTGTTAATATTGGAAAAAAGGAAGATCATGAGGATATTTCAAATGAAGGTAAAGAACACTCTAAAGCCCTTGAATGCAATGATGATGATGATGAATTTTTCTCTAAAAGTGAAGAAGAAGATGTAGATATAGTTTTTGTAAAGTTTGATGGTATTTATCCCATGGAAAGAATAGAAGGAAATCTATTAAAACTTCAAAAGGAAATTGAAAAGGGTTTATATATGTATAGGAGTGATAATTGTTATACACACTATAACTATCTTTCGGATAACACTAAGAAGTTTCTTAGGAGGAGTCAAAGGCACATATTGAAGTTAAAGGGAATTCTCAAAGAACAAGAAGAGAGTTCTAAATTAGAAGAAAAGGAAGAAGATATCACAAGACTAAAGAATGGAAAAGAAGACATGAATATAGATGATGAGATTAGTAAAAAATTTGAAACGATTGTCCATCTCAAGACCCAAATTGAAGAAGCCAAAAGAATAGAGGAACTATTGAAGATTCAAATAAATGAAAAGGATGATTCATGTTGCAAGTTAGAAGATGAAATTGTTGACCTTAGAAAGAAGGTGGAAAAGTCAAACAAATTCTTGAATAGCTCACGAATCTTGGATGAGATCTTGGAAATTCAAAGACCATCATGTGATAAATCAGGTCTTGGATA
>ML786439.1:329348-352359 GCA_009831015.1 Picea engelmannii | reverse complement strand
ATTTCTGTTGCTATTTCGTATATCATTTCTGTGTATTGTGAAGATTATGCTGGATATTTCACTGTTATTCTGTTATTTCTAGCATTTCGTTTCTGTTCTGCATATTTTATATATCTGGTATCTTGCACAGGATCACATGATACTTTGGTCTTATCATGCACCCTAGCCCTACTTTCATCATTGGTAGGTCACCTTGAACCCAACAATCAACATTTCATCATTGGTCATTGACTAGGTAGTTTCCCTTGTCTTTGACGGAAAGAAATCTATTCACACTTTGGGATTTGTGTAGTGTCTTGGATGCCAATAGCCTTATTGGTGGTTTCCTTGCCTTTGTAAGCAGTTGTTCATCATTGGATGCTATTCAGAGGGTCCTTTTCATGTACCTCTTTCTTTTGGCACATGCGAATGATGCACAGGGTCATTGTTTCGTGAACATTTTCTTCGTCCAATCTCCACCAAATCTTGAAGCTCCTTCTTTGTTCCTCGTGTTGACTGATGAGAGATTCCTCAATGCTCTCATTTCAGCAGGTCTCTTTCCATAGACTTCAACTCATTTATTGTGGATATGGGACCTAGATTTTTATGAGTACCTTGAGGCTTGCAGTCATTAGTGGTAGGCTCTCTCGCCATTGACAGATGGGAATATATCAATGTATATTGATCAATGGATTTCTAAAGTGTTCGACATCGACTCATTTTTCACACTTGTAGGAATGTACTCAGTGCCTTGATACCTAATTTCATTATTGGTAGGTTGTCTTGCATTTTTTAATGGTATACCTCAATGATCAGTAATAAGACAATGTCTCATCATGTTCGACCTCAACTCCTTTATTCACATGATGTAGACTTGCACCTTTGGAAGATAGTGTAGAAGACTTGAAGACATCACTATGAGGCCACAACTTTCCTGAGTTGTTGCTTCCCCCTTCATTGGACCAGTACCTATTTGACTTCATTGATCATGGGAGATCAGATTGTACTTCATGGTATATAGATATCTTCATGTTGATTTTGAGACTGGTTTCACTGGGCCTTGTTCGTGACTATGACAACTTTTGGCATGTAACCACATTTGTATTTTCCTATTCATGGCCATGAACACTTGTTTGGTATATTTTCCACATGGATCTGCATTTTATTCTTGGCATCCATGTATGCAAAGTCAATACATAATGTAATGAGAAATTGAGTTCATCCAGTTGGTTCTCTACCACTCCACTTCTAGGTTATTTATAATGTATTTCGGCCATCACAGATACTCCTCTAATCTCACACATTAGGTGGCATCTGTTATAGCAAGATTTGCCTCACCATTGTTATATTTCATAGAGGGCCTTTTTCCATTTCCCTATGCAGACTTATCATCCCTTTTTGATGAATCCAGAGCTAAAAAATATGCATTTTTCCACATATACGCTCCCTATCAGTTATACAAGATGCACATACACTTGTTGCTCCACTACAGATCACGTATATCGGGATTTGTGCCAAAAAATACAAAATGAGGTTGGGTTTCCATGTCATGATAGAATATCTCTGATCCTTGGCCTTCCATATACTAAAAATGCTCTGACTCGGCCCTTCAGTTGCATTCTGAAGGCTATAGAGCACAATTTCGAGCTATGGAAAAGAGGAGAAAGCATTCAAATTTGAGAGAAAAGTTACTCTGGAGAAATTACTTCATATTGAGTCTGCATCCCTTTGTCCCTCAAGTCTGAACACATTGTTCAACCCCCAAGCTCTTTCCCTATTGTTGAGAGGACCTCATTGCCTCTTTCATATGAACTTTCCTTTGGTGGAGGATTGAAGTGGTGGAGACCCAGTTGGAAGGAACTTGGTTTCTTGGTTTCGAACCATGCCGACATAGAAGTCTGTAATGTTGTCACTTCTGCTCATCAATTATTAATAGAAATACCCCTTTCCCATCCTATTGGTATCTTGCAAATATATGATTATTATCCAAGGCCGTGTTTGTAATGTTTATTAATGGATTATGTTATCTAATTTGTTAATCCCTTTTATATTATCACTATGTACTTTCTCTTCTTGTTTGTCGATAACTTCTTGCAAGTATAAATCTTTGGGTCAAAATGCTCAACAGTGGAACATCATCAAACATTGGATCGAGGAAGTCCTCTTCCTTATATTTCACATTAGTTTATATAGGATATGTTGTAATTGAGTTGATTTCTGCAGTCATACCTGTCTGTTGTGTTTTACCCTTGTCCATAAAAAAATTTCCTCTGTAACAATTGCTCCCCCTAGCTAAACTAACCTTGGGGATACTCCCACTGACTGAACTCTTCTTGAAACTGATCTTCCAACCTGAAATATTCTCTTTATGGTGCTTCCTCATGTAAATATAAGACACATAAGATAATCATTAAAAAGCATTCATTTTTTAGTAGACATTATTTTTTAGTAGACATTACTCTGAACCTCTGGCGTAGATACTCAAAGGCTTCCCGTGGAAGCGGTTTTGTAAATATGTCTGCCACTTATTCTTTTGTTCCTACATATTCAACTCTAATGTTCTTCTCTATAACTTGTTCCCATAGAAAGTGATACTTGATTGGAATGTGCTCTGTATTGGAGTGCATCATCGAGTTCCTTGAGATACTAATGGTTCTTGTATTATCACAATAGATTGGAATGGGATCATCATACTCAACCTGTATATCTGTCATAATTTGTTTCATCGATAGAACCTGTGTACAACATCATGTTGTTGCAATATACTCTTCCTTGGCTATAGATAAGGATACCGATAATTGTTTATTGCTTAGCCATGATACTAAACAGTCACCCAAGTAGAACGTTGTTCCACTGGTGCTTCATCGATCATCAATGTAACCTACCCAATTTGCATTTGTGTAGGCAATAAGTGATAGATCCTTTTCTTTTGGATACCATAATCCAAACTCTTATGTTCGTTTGAGGTATCAGAAAATCCTCTTTACTGCTAATACATGTGATTCCTTTGGTGCTGCTTGAAATCGTGCCACCTATCCAACTACCTACATTACATCTGGTATGGATGTTGTCACATATACTAAGCTACCAATCATTGACCTGTATTTCCTCTGATCTATAGACTTTGAATCATCATCGTTTCTCGACTTTCAACTGGTTTGCATAGGAGTGGTAACTAGTTTGCATACTTCCATTCTGAACCTCTTTAGCATTTCTATGATATACTTAGTTTGAGAAATAAAAAATCCTTGGTTTATTTGACATATATGAATACCCAGAAAAAAGGATAGTTCTCCAAGTAATGAAATTTCAAATTCATTCTGCATATCCTTTGAAAATTTATGGCTTAACCTGTGATTAGTACTTCCAAAAACAATATCATCAACATAAATTTCAATTAATAAAATACTACCTTGAGTTACCTTGATGTAGAGGTTGTTGTCTATGCTTCCTTTCCATAGTTCGTAGGGAGATTTGTCATTGTTTTTTATGAGCATTACTCTATTTTGAATGTGATTTGTTGTATGCACTGCATGTAATATTTGTTGTATGGATCTGAACATTGTACACAGAATACTACAAACTGTACTCTGACCAATACATTTGGTCTTACTAAATTTGGATCTGTTATGAAGAAGTTATGATATTTTTACCCAAAACACATGTTTTAGACAAGTTTCAAGACAAGCCACAAACCCTATTTTCAACGGCGTGTAACTCCAAAAATACAACGACCCACAAGATGAAATTTGTATCACAGCTACTTGGATATGTTTTCTTATGTGATTTTTCTTGTCTCTTGTTATTCTCATACCAAGGATTTTTTTGCAGCGCCCAAATCCTTCATTGCAAATGAATTAGATAATTTCTTCTTGAGCACATTTATATCCTACATATTAGACACTGCAACAAACATTTCATCTACATACAATAGCAAGATAATATAGCTTCCATTTTCTAGCCTTTTAAAATAAATACAGTGATCAGAATGACATCTACTATAACCTTCTTCTGTCATAAACCTGTCAAACTTCAAATACCAGTTCCTTGGAGCTTTCTTTAGACCATACAATCTCTTCTTCAACCTACATACCAAATTGTTCTTTCATTTGACCTCATACCCATGTGGTTGTTCCATATAAATCTATTCCTCCAAATCCCCATGCAAAAAAGTTGTTTTGTCATCTAACTATTCAAGATGCAAATATTCTACTACCACAAAACTTAAAATACTCCTAATTGAAGTCATTTTAACAACAGGAGAACATATTTCATCAAAATCTATACCTTTTTTTTATGCAAACCCATTTACAACAAGTCTATCCTTGTACCACTTTTTACCTCCATCTTCTTCCTTAAACTTGTAAACCCATTTATTATGTAATGCTCTTTTTTCTGCAGGAAACTAAACCAAATACTAAGTATGGCTATTTGCCATGGAATCCATTTCCTCTTTCATTCCTTTCTCCCACTTCTTTTTAGTGTCTACCTACATTGACTCTTCATAACATTCTGGTTCACCGAAATCAGTCAAAAATAAATAAGATAATGAAGGATAGTATCGTTCAAGGGGTCTACTTAAATTGGTATATATTTTAACAACACTTGCCAGAGTTTAAGATACATGTTGATCCTATTGTTGTACATTTTGATTTTCCGGTACCTTTGGAATTTAGTTTTTTAGTGATCTCATCAAGCACTGTGTATTTTGGTTTTTATTTTTCCTGTTTCTTTCCCTGCAACTAATCTGTGTACATGACCTTCTCATTGAATATGAAATCTCTACTCCTAATGATTTTTTTATTTTGATAATCCCATAAGCGATAACCAAAATCATTAACACTGTATCCAATAAAGGTACACTTCTTGGATTTTGTCTCATGTTTTTTTCTATTTTCTTTATCAAAATGGACAAATGAATCACAACTAAAAGTCTTCAAAAAATAATAGTTTACCTTTTTACTTATCCATGCATCCTCTGGAATTCTACCATCCAAAGAGATTGAAGGTCCTTTATTTGTTAAGTAAACAAAAATATATACAACATCTGCCCAGAACTGTAAGGGAAAACTAGCATGCAATCTCATACTCCTTGCACGCTCCATGATTGTCTTTTTCATCCTTTATGACACACCATTTTTTTGTGGTGTTCCTGGAACTGTCTTCTCTCTACGAATCCCATGGTATGAACAATAATCATCAAACTCCTTGCAACAATATTCACCTACATTGTCTAATCTGAGGCACTTCAACCTTTTTCCTGTCTCGTTCACAACCAAAGCTTTACATTTCTTAAAAGTATCAAAAACATCATATTTTTGTCGAATGCAATAAACCCAAGTTTTCCTAGTTGCATCATCAATAAAAGTAACATAATAATGAGATCCACCAAGAGATGATACTTGAGTTGGTCCCCATACATCTATATGCACAAGCTCTAACCTTTTACTCTTCTTTTCTTTTCTGACTCTAATAAATATGACTCCCTTTTGTTTTCCATAAACACAATTCTCATAGAAATCCAAATCAATTTGTTTAAGATCTGGAAACAAATTTCTTTTGTGAAGTATCTACATCCTCTTCTCACTCATGTGTCCAACCCTATGATTCCATAGTTGTATATCCACTCCTTTAGAAGTTAAAGAGATAGAAGAGTCAATATTACCAGTACATAATTACAATGTACCTACCTTCTCTCCTTTTTCTATCACCAAGGATCCTTTTGTGACCTTCCACACCTTATTTGTAAATATGGATATACAACCTTCAATTTCCAAATTTCCTATTGAAATTATATTTTTACTTAGATTTGGAACATGTATTACCTATTTCAGAAACCATTGGTTTCCATTGCTTTGCTTTATTTTTACCTTTCCCATTCCAACAATTTTGCATGGTGCATCATCACCCAAACGAACCTGTCCAAAATCACCTTGAACATAATATACAAAATGTTTCCTATGGGGTATGGCATGAAATGAAGCCCTTGAATCTACTACCAAAGATTCATAAATATTATCTACAAAAAGAATCAAAGCATATTATAACACATCACCTGTTACATTTGATTCTTGATTTTTCTCCTGTTGTCCATCTCTTTGCTTCTTTGGAGCTCTGCAATCTTTCTTCAGATGTCCTTTCTTCCCACAATTCCAGCACTCTATATTTCCAAATATGGATTTTTATCTACCCTTCCTAGAAGTATCGTGGTTCTCTGAGCCCTTTCCTCTATCCTTTTATCTTCCCCTATTCTCCATGTTCAACACATTACCTGATGTCTCACATGTACTTTTCCGTCGCATTTCCTTACTAAGGATAACACCAACAACATCATAAAATTTTAAAGTATTTGAACCAGAGACAAAGTTACGTACATCCATGACCAAGACATTCTAGCTTTCTGGCAATGAGAACAATATTAGAAGAGCCTTGACCTCGTCATCAAAGTCCACTTTTGCATAACTTAGTTGATTACTAACCGTACTAAATTCATTTAAATGATCTACAATAGGCCCACCTTCTGCCATATTTATATTAAATAATATCTTCATTAGAAATACCTTATTGGACACCGAGGGTTTTTCATATAGTTTATCCAATGCATCCATAAAATCATTTGTTGTCTTTTTTTTCAAAATATTGAAAGACACTGGCACTCTCAAGCTCAATTGTATCATTCCTAGTGCCTTTCTGCCAAGAACCTCCCATTATTTGTGCTTCATGGTCGTCAGATTCTTTTTTATTCCACCCAATGGTATAAATAGATCCTTCTGATATAAATAATATTTCATCTGCATCTTCCATAATTGGTATTTTTTTTCGTTAAATTTATTGACGCTAAACTTTCCATCTTCCACCATTGCTCCCACTCAAACCAGGAACCCTCTTTTCCTGCAAGTTACCTTTCGCTCTAATACTAGTTGTTAGAAAAATAGGATCATGGAGCAATAAAAAATCAAAATAAATGTGGAAATAAAACATAGAAGATACATAACACAATAGAGACACATATATACATGGTTCACCCAGTGTGGGCTACATCCACCAGAGAAATTATCAGGTCCTTCCTTTATTATTATCCAACAAATGAAGGGATACGACCTACAACACACCCGTTGTAACTTCCTCTTCTTCTCTCATAGTCTCCTCACTCAGAATACAGTATTCACAATGATTCATAGCCACAATACGTTTCCCTCATAAAAGAGGGTTTCCTTCTAGGGAAACAAACACTAACATAACTTCTACCGTCAGATCTGCGACCTTGTAATGAACGGTCCATATTTATAATGAAATTACAATATACATTTACAAGGAAATTTTTCCTTCATGGGATTCTCCCCCGAACCCCCATTGGGGAACGCTGTCCCTTGAACCCCCATTTTCCCCAGACCCCATAGAGGGGGTAAACCCCCTCTGCACTCCCCCACGTGGAGGAGTGTACATTCTTCCGGGGTGTAAAGTCTTCATGGGGTATAAACATGGATCAAAACAAATACCTATGAATCAAGAAGATAATCAGGCTCCATAACCAACAATAACCTCTTCTCAAATTCATCCATTTTCATTCTTCCCAATTTGACTTCAAAGAACTCTCTCATATTCCTTTCATAGTAATGCTCGTAAAAATATTTCTCTTAGAAATATCCTTTGAACTACCTCCATGAGAAATCATTCTCATCAAGGTGATTGGCTTTCTTAAGTTGATCCCACCACATGGTTGCATTTACTTGCAAGTGGTAGGTTACAATTCTAGCTTCTACCCTAGAGAGGTAATCATGTAGTTGGAAATATTTATTCATTTCCAACATCCAAGCCTCGCCATCTTCTCCCTTCCTATGCTCACAATTGAAATTTGGTGGTTTTATTTTCATGAGTTCACCTTGTGAGATGTATGTCTCATTCCTTCTCATATTCTTCTTGAAAGGAGAAATGCTTGGGAATTTCCCCGACCTTGAATTTCATGAGCTCTCCTTGAACTTTCATGAGCTCTCCTAGTGGATTTCTCTAAGGAATGGTAGTGCCTACTCATACTTCTTGACTTCCTGTCATTCCCATGATCATCCCTTCTGCTATGGGATCTGGATGCTATCAATTTTCTAGAACAAGTTTCTTTCTTTGTGCCAGAGTATTTGTTAGTTTTCCTCTAAAAAATATTTATACTTTGAAGAATCACTTTCTAATATTTCATGATATTTTCATTTTCAACCCTATATCTCTACACTTCTCTTTGTAGGTTTCTCATAGTTATGGGATCTTGAGTGCCTCTTCTTCCATTAGATGATGTCTCAACATTTCCCATGTTGATATACAGACCTTTGATCTCCTCCCCATGGTTGTAGGATCCATGGGCATCTTCCATAACTCCTTTCCTCATATAATAACAAAAAAAAAATTCATGTACCTCCAATCCTGGAATAAATTTACATGTAATAATTATTGTTAGTGCCTACATACTATAATACACTTCATTAATTAGAATATAAGTTATTATTCATCTCAATTTACAAATAAAAAATGCACTAAGTCAAAATTTGATTCCTTAGATGAATTCCTCTCTGAAACATCTCTCCAATGACTATACTCATGCCTCATTCTGAGTTTTGAGGAAAAATCTATGATATTAACAAGTTGTAATTTGCAATGATTGTTTTGTTTTCACTGCTACAAAATTGATTTATTACTTTCTAGAAACTTTTATTTCCCAATTCAAAATTATGGGTGGATAGATGGCTTCTCCTTTTCAATACCTTTCCAATGACTATTTTTTTTTCTCAAATATGAGCTCTGAGCTTAAAGTTATGGTCTGAGGAAGTGTAGATTATTTTCTCATTTTATCCCTATATGCTACAATGTGTGTCTTCTTTCTCTTCATTCACATATTTATTTACCTAGATTCAAAATATCGTTCCATCTATGACTTTAATGGTTCATAAGTTTTCCATAGACTAATTTCATGCCTCAAATGGACTTCTTATCAAAGTTTTATTCCCTATGTGTTAAGCAATAATATTGGCTCATTACCCCTTAATTAGGGCATATTACATTAGTAATGTTATTTTATTTATGTTGGCTTTATTCAATTAGTTGTAATTATACCTCCTAGTCTCCTATATATACCAAGGAGACATTGTCATTTGGAATCATCTTGTACTTGAACATTTATGTAGGGTAAAAGGAGGCTGCCCCCTCGAAGAGGCTTTTTATCTGAAATTATCTCTTTTTCAAGGCATTGAGTACTTATTCTGAGGTTTTTCTATGCTATATTGATATTTGGTTCCTAACATATGGTATTAGAGCTCATGGTCTTGGGGTTTCGCTGCTACATATGAGACACCATGTAATTTTTTATATAACTTTTTTTTCTACAATGATTCAGAAGGAACGACTTGGAGGATATTTAGTAGACAAATCAAGGTACGTTGGGTTCAAATTTCAGCTCCTGAGGCCTTCTACTTTAGGAGATACAACCTTTATAAGATAGGGTTCATGAATCATCCTGAATTGAGTCATTGCGGAATTTTCGCTCTAAATTTTTTTCTGTAACGTTTCAGACCCTGACCTATGGAGGATATTAACAGAAATTAGTGAGGTATATGTGGTATAAATTTCATCTTCTGGGTCATCATAAATTTGTATATACACCCTGTCTAAAATAGGGTATCTGACTAGTCTCAAGCAGGTGTTCTAGGTAAAACAATCATAATTGATTCCTAGAGTATCCAAATTGAGTGAGACCACTTGCATTGGATAGTGGAAGGCCCTTAGTAGTTATGGTATGAGTTTCAAAATTTATATCAATTATTTGTGTGGCGCACGCTATACAAGTGAGATCTCCTGGAAAGTCCAAAAATCAACAAGTTGTGGGGAAGTTACCGTAAATTCCACTTGGCACATCCAATTTCTATCAGACCTATGGCATTGAAGAGAAGAAATATCAAAGACCTACAAAAATTAAAGTTCATACTCAGAAGGGCGAAAATTTTGGAGATACAATAAAAGGAAGATTGTCTAGTAGAACCACCTCAAAATCAAGGTTTAAAGTGATACTTGGCCAACATGCCACCAAAAAAGGGAACTTCTCCACCAAAAAAGCCTCTAAACAATCCTACTTGGACTCTTGATGAAGGTGAAGAAATGCGTAGGGACATAAATGATTTACAAAAGAAGAAAGTAACAAAATATGAACTATAAGAGATGATGGATTCAACAGAAGCTAAGTTTGAGGCAATAAATACTAAGATGGACACTTTAAAAGGAGAGATCATGGAAAGATTGAAAATTTTCCGAATAGAGAGGACACCTAAAAGTGAAAATGTATCCCATGAAATTCATGATGAGGACACAAGGAAGGTGAATCAAGAATGGAGAAACTCCAACTTTGGGTTGAAGACCAACCACGTTCCTAAGAACAATATGAGGAAGTTTGATGGCAAGGACCCAATCACATGGATACTTCAGATGGAGCAATTCTTTGATCTACATAATGTGCCACATACACAAAACGTACGAATTTCTTCTTTATATTTAGAACCCAATCAATTTCTATGGTATCGATGGCTTTGTCCTCACAAATCACTCGTGAACGATGAGATGCAAATAATCGCTGTGATATTTGTGATTGCAAGCAATTACATTTAAGATAAATCTAACTATAACAACATCCTTTTAATCATTCAACAAAATTAAAGAAAAATCTTATCATTTGGGTTGAACGAATGATCACTCTTTTCAATATCTGAAGCATCAAAATGTGGACGATATTTTAAACAAATTATCCCAATGCCATAATAAATTGTGAAGACTAAAGCTAT
Organism: Picea engelmannii; assembly: GCA_009831015.1. NCBI lineage: Eukaryota > Viridiplantae > Streptophyta > Pinopsida > Pinales > Pinaceae > Picea > Picea engelmannii. Next base: position 341,566 of record ML786439.1, on the reverse strand, counting down.
CAACAACTATTGATTTATCAGGATAAACAAACCATGAACAAAAACAACATTTACAGAGAGATAAAGCCAAAATGTAAATATATGTTCCATCCAAATTTGTGAATAAATTGTCCACCTTCAGCCCCAGGCCAAGATACCATGATTACAAAAATTACAAGTATTTAAAGAGTATAGAAAATCTAAATGTCTTATCTTTTCGGATAAGATTAAATATCCAAAATGATTTTTTGATTACAAAATAGAGGGAAATATAACCACTCCATATCACACTATATCTCTTAAAACTATAAAAATTTTGTTCCTGTTTACACAAAAAATGAGCCAAAGATATGGCTAATAAGCCCAAAAATGCTTCATATCATTTGGTCACCATAGACTTCCAGATATCCTGAAAGAAAAGGATGAAATAAAGAAATTTAGATATAAATTTAACCAATATCTTCCAAATTTTGAATAAGAATAGACTGACTACAAAATATGTTGATTATGTAGCTAGTCTATTTTAGCAACGAAATCTAATTTATTCTATAAACAGAAAAAGTAATAAAATAGAAACACAATTTAAGATAAAAACAAATCTTTACCTTCAACTGAAAACTCAATTTGATTCACAGGATCTCAGAATTAACCATTGTTGTTACACTCTAAACATTCTTTACTATTATGTTCCCAGTCGTTTTCAAACGCTTGCCTTGCCTTTGAACAATGGACTTTAGCCTATGATTTTCATCCGTTAGTGAGTCGACCTGAACAGTGAGGGTTTTGATTTGTGATTGTAGAATAGGTATGTCTGTATAATATTTATCGATCCAAAAAAGACAAATTTCACACCGTGAATCTGTGATAGTCATTTGAGAATATCCATGGTCGTGTGCCAAAACGTTTCCACTATTGCCTATGGGTTTATTATCAAACTTGATACCTGGAAATCCTTGACTATGCTTCAGGTAGGGTGGCAAATTATCTATGAAATTATAAGCCTGGTTGAGATCTAGTTTGAGGCAAGGAGGGTCTTCTTTGGCCAAGAATATCACAATCTTAGAATCGGAGCTCTCATGGATCTCAATCATTTTGATTAAGGTCACATGAGATTTTGGTTTATTTCATAGTTTTATTGAGATTAACCTACCTGCCCTTTTATTTTTAAACCCTATATTCATGTCACCTTTAGACGGTTTGTATGAAGGTCTGTTTGCATTCTTAGCAGAGGCGTTAGGATAGGCGTGTTGTTCATGGCTATGCAATTCTAAGGTTGTCTTCTCACCATATTTTTGTTCAGGTATAGGTTCACTGAGGGTGGCCGTAACACAGGCTTCTGTAGATGAAGGAACCGCTCTGTCAGTGGCAGGGACTATGGTTTCTTCCAACATGGTTTTATCAACCTTTACAATATTGGGTGTAACGAAACCATTTTGGATTAGGAAGGCGTTCCAATCATCATTTTGTAACTTCAATTGATGAACCAACATTATCTTTATCAAACTGTGCTTAATGGGATGGAATTTAAAAGGTGTCTCTTATACCTTTTCGTCATTTTATACAGGCTTCTCCATAGCTAATAGGGCATATTTAACTGAAACCCGATAAAACAAGACCAAAGTATGTGATATAGGAAAACAAGACCAAAGTGACCCTCGCATGTCATGAATTGTCTCAGGATTGCTAGAAAACCATGCCACCAGGTTTTCAACAAGGACACAGACATACCTTTATCACAGCAGTTGATTTTCCTAGAGGTGAAGAACATGCTCCACAGTACCTCCTCAACCTTGTAATTTTTAAACCATTTTTTCCCGCTCAGTGGAAGACCCATTGCTTGACCTAAAAATTCCTCTGTGACCTCGACCTGAATGTCTCCTACCTTGGCTTGGAAACCATCAAAAGAAAGGGAAAATTCCTAAGCATTTCGCAAGTTAAAACCCTAAAATTTCTCAAGAAATTCAATCTAGCCTTGACCCTTAAGATCCTCCCTTGCATCATCACACGGTAAAAGGGCTTGCAAACCATTGGGTTCAATATTGACAATTGGGGCCATGAGGATTCGAAAGGAAAACAAAAAAACACAGTGAGTATGGAAGGTTTCTAGGAGAAGACCAGAGAGAGATTTCAGACCCAAAACTCATCAATACCGTAGCGCGTATGAACAAAGGTTTTGCAATACAAAATGAAAGGTGTTTTGCGAAATGAATGCCATGAGTACATGAGAAAATTGAGACTTAGCTTGAAATGATGGGCTTATCATTGTCGGACTGCCACATCCCATAGGGTACAGGCCACGACGAGGTTCATTAAAAATTTATCATTGCGCAACAAGGTGGAGTTGGTTTCTAAAGTTTAGGAGAGGAAATGTTTGAGAACCAAAGTGTAGTGACAAGGATAGGAATTCCCAAGAGCCAAAAAAATATATATCATAGTTTAAATTTAATGTATACTTGGTGTTTCAAATAAAAATTCAAAGCACACTTCACACGTGAGGAGCCAATTTAAAGCAATAAACAAGATGAGCTTCATAGCAGAAAACAAAAACCTTTATTAACAAAAACTGTAGAGCCATCTACCATTCATAAACTTTAGATAAAGCGGTAATACAATCATAGATTTTAATGCTTTGTTCATTCTTTCAGTCATGAACGAAGCACAAAAACGAAAACACTAGGAATAACTGAAACATCATATTCGTAGTTTCAAAAATTGCTTATGAAAAACAATAATCATATGACCCCAGGTAGGCAACTACATAATTTATTATTTGATGCTTTAAAAATTTGAAAATATGCAGGGTTTCCAACAATGGTGACTTGCTGGGAGAAGCAGTTATCTATGTATCACCGACGAGTTCAGGTTAGAAATGTTTGAATGATTTCAGATCAAAGAACAACTGAAAGACATTTAGGCATCTTTGATAATCATTACGTGGTCCAGCTTAAGATATCTTTTGCTGAAAAATGAAATCTGGTGATAGACTTCACAAATGAAATCCACGATGTTTAAGTTAATGGCTCCAATGTTGTTGACAGGGCCACTACTTCCAGCAAGCATCCATAGCCTCGACAGGGATGTCAATTAACCAAATCTGACACCTCTATCATGCCCAAGAAATTTCAAATCAGAATGAAGGATGCTTATCATCAAAATTTTCACCTGAGAATTTTCTCTAACCTGACATCGATTTGCTGCCAGTAGGCCCGTTTAGTACCCCGACGAAGTTGTCTTGGCATCATGCATGCATATACCCGCTACCAGCAGACCTATTCAGTATCCCAGTGGGTTTACAAACACTTCCCACAACTCTCAAGAATTTTTTCACAACTTGATATAAATTTAAAAATATTCATAAGAGCGGGTTCATGCTAAAAATTCCAGTTTTTACAAGACTTGTTATTTTCTGGCTTTTTTATTATAATTTTTTCTTGCTAACCTTCATCATGGTCTGAAAATATTTCACTGATGAAGCTAATTTTTTAAGGACAAGAAGGCATCCTCGAGTTGCTTTCTTAAAAGCAGGGACAACGTAAAGAGCTTTTAATGATAGTCGTGTTTTCTCTCAAATGCAAATTGAAACCAAAAATCAATTCTGAACAAAAAAACCATCTTTAACTAGTCTACGTTTTTTAGGAAAATACATCATTTGATGCTCCGACAGTCCTTGACAGTTGTTTTAAGATTAATCATTTTGTTATCCCTTTTGAAATAGACCGTAATACAGGCATGTTTGACCCAGAAAGACAATAAACAAATAAAAAATAAAAAATAAAACGAAAAAAAACCAAAACAGAAAAATATGTACAAAGGGTGTATCTAGGTTTTGTCAGGCGAAATACCTTTTGAGAGCTTGGCCATTCACTAGGAAGATGTCTAGTTGTCCCTCTAAATTATGCAGGCAGAAAGAACTAGGAGCTAGTTTTTTGGCGATTAAGAAAGGTCCCAACCACAAGTTTTGGAACTTGGTATGTTCCCCTTTCCCCTCATGAGGTTTATCCCACTTGAGGACAAGATCACCTACCACAAAATTCTTGTCTGAGACAGAACTCGAATCAAACCATATTTTGAAAATATATTGATGTTGATCCAATTTTTGTTTCGCTTGAGCTCTTACCTCTTCTAACTTCAGCAAAGCATTAATCTGACTTTCTAGGGGAGGACAATATGTTGGAAGATGCGTTGTTGTCATTGATGTCAACCCTTTTCATGGGTTTTGGACCGCAAGATTGATAAAGGTATTTGGACATGAAGGAAAATGCACATGAAGATACAACACCCATGGATGGATAGTATACATCATGTTGTTTCAGGTGGTATGTGGCACATCACATGGATCCTCATGGTTGAGGAGAAATGAATTTTTGAAGATGACAAAGTGAATTGAAGAAGGAAGTACATGTAGGCCCTGAAGATAATTAAAGAAAGGAATTACAAAATAAGAAAGTGTCAGGTTGGCCCTAATGTTAAAAGGAAGTGACATAAATTGCATAAATAAACATCATTATACATTCATTTGAAATAAGTCAAATTTCATAGGTGATAAGAAGAAAAGAAGGCCGGATTTCAAGGGAGGATGAAGTCTTTTGGTGATGTGTTCTAAGGTATGTTATTTTCAGGTCATCTTACCATTTTTTCTATACTTTTTTTTATAAATCAATTCATATGGGGAAATTGCTATGGAATTGAGAAGCCATATCAAGGTACCTCTGGTAAAAATTTCAGCTCTTGATTCACTATAATTATGGAGATACACTCCATGGAAGATAGGGTTTGTGACCAGTCCTGATGCTAGTCAATAAAAAGGTGTTCCAAGTAAAAAAGTAATAATTTTTTCATACATAATACAAATATAGTGGGACCACTTCCATTGAAAATAGTACAGACTGTAGTTTTAGAAACGGATGTTAAATATTGAGCGCAGGGCATGTTGTACAAGTTGGGTCTTTTGAACAGACCAGAATATAATAAAGTCTACCATTCTTTCTATAACCTCTTTTTGGGGAGGATTCAAGTAGTGAAAATTCGAGGAGATTCATAGAATACATTGAGTAATATTATCTACAGGATCAAATTACTCCAAGAATTGAAGAATTGCAGAAATTGAAGAAGTCTCGGGAAGCATTATCAGGTTCTATGTGATGATTGGTTGATGGTGATGATTTAATGTAAAGTTTTATTATCTCTCATATATTCTTGGGTGGAAGGAAGGGGAAATGATGGAGATTTCAACTCTCTCTTTATATTGGAGGATTGTATCTTCCTCTTTGAGGTTTATCCCTCCCTCTACATTTGGAAGTTGTAGCTACCTTTGGAAGTCATTACCTCCCTTGAACAATAAACTATTGATTATTTCTCATATATTGTGCATGGTGTATTATGGTCTATTGGTGTAACTCTTATACTATTGTTCATTGATCATTGAATATAGTTGAATGGTTTAAGTATAAGTTGAAAAAGGTTTTAAATTGTACTTGATACTGATTCACCCCCCTCTCAGTATCAACAATTGGTATCAGAGAGGGTTACCTTCAGTACAGTTTAACCACTAGAAGGAATATCCTATGCAGAAATGGAAGACAACATTCCAAATGGGATTCCACAATTTGATGGAATTAATTTTGAATACTGGAAAAATAGAATGGAATCTTACTTGAAAGCTCTTGGGGAAGATGTTTGGCTCTCAGTTGCTTCAGGATATAATGCTTTGAAGAAACCAAATACTGCAGCTCAGAAGGAAGCAAAAAGGAACAACAAACTGGCAATAGATACCATCCTAGATGGATTGACAAATTCAGTGAAATCCAAGGTGGGATCATGTGCATTAGCAAAAGAGATTTGGGACAAGATACAAGACCTTTATGCAAGGAAAGAAGCAGAAGAAGAAGAAGAAGTTGAAGAAGATTACAACATATCATATTTCAAAGAAGAAAATAGAGGTCAGTTCTTTTTCTTTAATTGTGAAGGAGTAGGACATGTTGAATTTGAATGTCCTCATCCAAGGATTGAAAGAGATGACAATGAAGAAGAAGAAAATCATGAAGTAGAAATGATTCAACAAGAAGATGAGAATCTTAAAAAATTGAAGCATGTTTAGATTGAAAATAACAAGCTCAAAGACATGTGTAGAAAACTAAGAAGTCAATTGGTTGGTTGTGAAAAGACAGTTGTAATCTTGAAGAAACAATTAGAAGACTTTGAGAAACTAAGAGAATAAACCATTTCCTTGAAAACTCTACTCGAAGAAGAAAGAAGAATAAGAGAAGTAAGGAATGTCCAAATGAAGAAGAAAGAAGAAGATTGTGAGAAACTTGAACAAGAAGTTGTCTCATTGAGGAAGAGCTTAAGAAACTCTCAAATGCCAAAAGACTTAACACATCTTGGATGCATGGGTGAAAATTAATACAAATAAGATGCAAATACCAACAAGAAGGTTGAAGAAAGAGCTACACAGACATTTGATGAGAAGTGGACCAGGATACCAGAAAGAAGGAATGATTACAAAATAGATGAATATCCAAGAAGACCTCCTACCTTTAGGAATCAAAGAAGATTCAATCAGTATGAAGGAAACTACAGAAGAATAGATCATGAACCCAGATGGAATACATCACAAAGAATCCCACTTACTCCAAGGTATCAAAATTTCTTTCTTGGTCATTGTTATACTTGCAAAAATTTTGGACATAAGACAATTAATTGCAGAATCAATGAAAGGAACAAATACGCAAGAAACCTGAATGGTGTAAACATAAGATATGGAAATAATCATGGATTTGTCAATAGAAGTTATATTTCATTTTACCCGTTGATGGACAAAATTATTTTATGCTACAAATGCAATTATCTTGGTCACAAAGCACGATATTGCAGATATATGAATGAAGATGTCCCTATGCCAAACACAATATGGAGAAGGAAAGAGATTCCAAACAATGAATATTGTCGAATAGCATTGATCGCTGAAGAATGCAAAGAATAAGATGAATGGTACATAGACAGTGGATGTTCTTCACACATGATCGAGGATCGAGACAAATTCATCAGCTTGAAGAGAAAGGGTGGCAATGTTGCATTTGGAGATGACTCATCTGCCAAAATACTTGGAGAAGGTGTAGTAGATCTTGGAAAAAAAAATGTAAAAGCAAAGAATGGTCTATTGGTTGAAGACTTGAATCATAATCTACTCAGTGTTAGTAAAATGTGTGATCAAGGATACACTCTTACATTTGATTCCCGAAAATGTAAAATCAGAGAAAATAACTCAGGAAGATTAGTTGCAACTGCAACAAGAAGATCGAATAACATATACATCCTAGACATAAAGAAGAGAGAGAAGACGAAATCCACACAAAATGATTCTAAGGAAGAAAATGTCCCAAAGACCAAAAATAAGGATGAAGTATTATTGAGTGCCACATGTTCAGGGGGAGCAACCCCAAAGAAGAGAGTTACATTTTTCCATTAAACTCAGGGGGTGCAACCCTAACCTTTTCCATTGGTGTCAAAGGGGGAGAGAAATTGGGATCATGATGATAGGGGGAGCATGAGTGTTGTCATCAATGACAAAGGGGGAGATTGTTGGAAGATTGGTTTTTGTCATTGATGTCAACCCTAGTCATGGGTTTTGGACCGCAAGATTGATAAAGGTATTTGGACATGAAGGAAAATGCACATGTAGATACAACACCCATGGATGGATAGTATACATCATGTTGTTTCCGATTGTATGTGGCACGTCACATGGATCCTCATGGTTGAGGAAAAATGAATTTTTGAAGATGACAAAGTGAATTGAAGAAGGAAGTACATGTAGGCCCTGAAGATAATTAAAGAAAAGAATTACAAAATAAGAAAGTGTCAGGTCGGCCCTAATGTTAAAAGGAAGTGACATAAATGGTATAAATAAACATCATTATGCATTCATTTTAGATAAGTCAAATTTTAAAGGTGTTAATAAGAAAAGAAGGCTGGATTTCAAGGGAGGATGAAGTCTTTTGGTGATGTGGTCTAAGGTATGTTATTTTCAGGTCATCTTACCATTTTTTCTATAAAAAAATTTCTATAACGATTCAAATGGTGAAATCGATATGGTATTAAGAATACATATCAAGGTACCTCTGGTAAAAATTTCATATTTTTATTCACTATAATTATGGAGATACACTCTATGGAAGATAGTGTTTGTGACCAGTCCTGAAGCTAGTCAATAAACAGGTGTTTCAGGTAAAAAAGTCATAACTTTTTCATACAGAATCCAAATGTAGTGGGACAACTTCCATTAGAAAGAGTATGGACTTTAGTTTCTTGTGTACAATTTTCAAAATTATATGTTACATATTGAGCGTGGGGCATGTTGTACAAGTTCAATCTTCTGAACAGACCAGAATTGAATAAAGTCTACCATTCTTTCTATAACCTCTTTTTGGGGAGGATTTAAGGAGTGAAAATTGGAGGAGTTTCAAATAATACATTGAGTAATATTATCTACAGGATCAGATTACTCCAAGAATTGAAGAATTGCATAAATTGAAGAAGTCTCAGGAAGCATTATCAGGTTCTATGTGATGATTGGTTGATGGTGATGATTTAATGTAAAGTTTTATTATCTCTCATATATTCTTGGGTGGAAGGAAGGGGAAAGGATGAAGAGTTCAACTCTCTCTTCATATTGGAGGATTGTATATTCCTCTTAGAGGTTTATCCCTCCCTCTACATTTGGAAGTTGTAGCTACCTTTGGAAGTCATTACTTCCCTTGAACAAAAAGCTATTGATTATTTCTCATATATTGTGCATGGTGTATTATGGTCTATTGGTGTAACTCTTATACTATTGTTCATTGGTTATTGGATATAGTTGAATGGTTTAAGTATAAGTTGAAAAAGGTTTTAAATTGTACTTGATATCGATTCACCCCCCTCTCAGTATCAACACAATCTTCTTCCTGAACTTTCTAGGATAGTTGGAGAGAGGGAAGTAGAACATGCGAAGGAAGAATTGCTTCCCTTCTGTAAACGAGAAAGAAGGCAGAATTACCAACAACGGTTTTTGGGGTCACCCTATCAGCCCATATTGCATTGAATAGTGTGTTGTGCCAATTTTGTGGTTTTCAGAGACTATCCTCTTTATGATCTTGATCAGGTTTTTGTTTGTCGATTCAGTTAAACCATTTCCTTAGGGGTAATAGCTGGCAGAATATTTCAGTTTTATCCCTTTTTCTAAAGCAAAGACACTCATATCGAGGGCTGAAAAATAGGAATCATTATTGAAAACTAGACATTCAAGAATACCGAATCAAGTAATGATGTTTGAATTAAGGAAAGATATTACCTGACTGGTGTTTACCACTTTTAATGGTGCAACCTCAAACCATCTAGTAAAATAGTCTGTTATTGTAATGATGTATTTATGTTATTGTGAGGAAGTGGGGTTAATTGGGCCAATGATGTCAAGACCCCATTGCTGAAAAGGGAAATCCACCGAGATGGGTTGCAGCAGGAATGTTGCCTTCTGTACTCATCCAGAAGCCTTTTGACAGATTACGCATTTGCAACATAATGTATGGGCATCTTTGAATAGCATGGGCCAATAATATCCTTCCCATAATACTTTGTGAGAAGTAGTGTCGCCATTGAAGTGTCCATGAGCTTCTCCTACATGCAACTCAGATAAGAATTTGTTTGCTTCATCTCTTTCTAGACAACGCATAAGGATTTCATCAAAAATTTTGCGAAATAATATACCATTCACAATATGGAAAGGTGAATATTTTAATCTCAATGCTCTTCTCTTTTTTGGATTAAGGTGACGAGGAGTTGAACTGTGTGTTAGATAAAACTTAATCTCATCAAACCAAGAATTGGTAGGATCTTGTACATAGCAGATTTGACTTTGATTATGTTGATCTTCAAATAACACATAAGTTTGACTTTGTTGTTCTTCAACTGAATCAACGACTAATTTACATATACCTTGGCCTCTAACAATTTGTGAAGGGGTGATCTCAAGCTCATACTCTTGTAAGGATGTCATCTAGTTTGCCCGTTTTTCACCTAGTTCTTTCTATACTAACAAATTTGTGACAACAGGGCAAGGTACAATGACTTTAGTCCTAGATTTCAGTAGATATGATCGAAAATGTTTTACTGCTTTAAAAACATCGTAAGACTACTGATCAATAGCTGGATAATTAAGCTCTGCTCCCTTGAATGCTGAGCTCATAAAGGCAATAGGAATTTCGTTGTTTTCAACATTATTTTGGGTTAGCACAGTGGCATAAGATCAATCGGAGGAAAACGTGTAAAGACTAAAATCTTGTGAAAAGTCAGGGCTCATTAGGGATGGAGCCTCCACTATGGCTTTTTTGATTGAGTATGTTAGTGTTAGAAATCACTCCTGGATTGTGAGAGGAGCAGATCCCAATGATGCAATGAGAGCGCACGACCACCTCCTCGTCGTGCCCCCTGCTCACAGGATCGTTTTCATTCATTCATGAGCTGAAGCAGCTCTTTCAATTCCTCCGTGGAATCTCTACTAAAACCCGATCCACAGGTCCTTAATTCACCCACACGACTTTTCTGCACTAAGCCATGATCTTCCCCGACTTAGTTTCGGGTTTCGGGGTTTCGTGATCCCCATCATCAAGAGTTCCTATCCTCTTGAACTCCCAAACTCCGATTCTCCGATGCACTCCTTTCGGCCTTAGTCCCTCCTGGCTATGCCCTGGTCCATGTGACCGCTTTCCATAAGACTACAACCTTATGTCTTTCAGGATTCGAGGTTTTGCGACTCTTGATGTCACAAACCTCTATCCTCGCAATCTCCCGATCATCGATCTGTCGATATGGCACTTTACGCGTTAGTCCTCGTGGCTAAGATCTTGGCCCATATGACCGTTATCCCTGTGACCGCAGTCTTTCCTCTCTTCGGGGTTTTCGAACATCGCAATGTTGTAATGCATAAAACTTGTGCCCACGGGATTCCCGATATCCCGATGCACGATCTCCCGATGTGGTTCTCCTATCAAGTCTCCTCTTCCAAATCCCTCTCTCGCTGGCACGCGCCCCCTCAAGATGGATGGTCCTAATCGCCTCTCATGATTTTGCGGTTCCAATTGTCCCAGACGCCTCATCTCCAGGAATCACGAAATATTGATCTCTGATGCGCTGATATACTGACAGTTGGCCCCTCGATGGCGCTTCCTGCTTCTGGTCAGGGTTTCAGACTTTGCGACTCCAAAGTACAAGAGTATCCTATCCTCAGGACCTCCAAAACGTCGATCCTCGACTTTCTTCAAATCTTCACCACGTGTCTCCTCAACCGGATGGCTCCAATCTTTCCCGGGACCTTTACCATGGAGATTCCCGATCTCCTATCGTCGTGACTCCCGATATCGCGAACGTCGATATCTCGACGCCTTCAAGACTCACCTCTACGAACCCATGCCTGGATCTCCGAAATGGATGATCAGGCGATACTCGGCCTTCCTCAGATGGATGGATGTGATGCTTTCACTATTTCGGGACTTGAAATGTTCCGGCTTTCTCGACCTAAGGACCTCTGATTCCCCAAGTGTCGATATCCCGATGCCCGTCTCTCGTCGGGACTTCTGCCTAGTGTGGGTGTTATAACCCTAAATTGCACCACACATGCTTACCTGGCATCAGGCCAACTCATATCCCTTCTTTGACCAAAATTACTGAACAACTCTTCTAAAAACTCCATTTTTAAAAGTACATGCTAGCTGGCCCACTACAACCCACGTGTACAAAAAAGTACATGCTAGCAGGCCCACTACAGCTCGCGTGTACCTTCAGAATCACAAAAAATGGAAAGTTTCCGATGGGACAAAAAGATATGGGTTAGTTAACTGAAACTCCCGGCCATACATGGCCGAGGGTTCGTCCAAAACCCTAGCTCCTTCTAGCCTATAAAAGAAGGGGTAGGGGTACCATTTGGAAGAGGAAAATTATAGTGAAGAAACTTTGCCCATTTGCCGAATCCATTTGTCCCAACCCTTTGGCCTTTCCTCAAGCCTAAGGAGAATTAATGCAAAGCAGTTGGAGGACAAAAGAAGAGGAGGAGCCCAGGATCACGATCAAGGAGCGGTGGTCGGTCTCGACTTTGATTGTAAGTTGATTCATTTTGAAAATAATAAAAGAATACTTTTCCCATCCCAATGCATGAGTTATCTATGATTTGTATAATTTATGCTTAATTTCTAACCCTCAAGTAGAAA
>ML786439.1:284550-310876 GCA_009831015.1 Picea engelmannii | reverse complement strand
TGACCTCACACATTAGGGGGCATCTGTTATAACCCTAAATTGCACCACACATGCTTACCTGGCATCAGGCCAACTCATATCCCTTCTTTGCCAAAAACTATTGAACAAATCTTCTAAAAAATCCATTTTTAAAAGTATACGCTAGCTGGCCCACTACAGCCCGCGTGTACAAAAAGGTACACACTAGCAGGCCCACTACAGCCTGCGTGTACCTTAAGAATCACAAAAAATGGAAAGTTGCCAACGGGAAAAAAAGCTATGGGTCAGTTAACTGAAACTCCCAGCCATGCATGGCCGAGGGTTCATCCAAAACCCTAGCTCCTTCTAGACTATAAAAGAAGGGGTAGCGGTACCATTTGGAAGAGGAAAATTATAGCGAAGAAACTCTGCCCATTTGCCGAATCCATTTGTCCCAACTCTTTAGCCTTTCCTCAAGCCTAAGGATAATTAACGCAAAGCAGTTGGAGGACAAAAGAAGAGGAGGAGCCCAGGATCAGGATCAAGGAGTGGTGGCTGGTCTCTACTTTGATTGTAAGTTGATTCATTTTGAAAATAATAAAAGAATACTTTTCCCATCCCAATGCATGAGTTATCTATGATTTGTATAATTTATGCTTAATTTCTAACCCTCAAGTAGAAAAGTAGCATGAGTGTGTAGTGTTTTTTCTTGATTGCAGGTTAACTTTGGAAGGAGTAGCGCAAATAAGCAGGCAAAGCGCAACAGAGGATCTACACCAAACATAAGTAAAAAGGTTAGTAGTTCCTTTCCATCCATGTATCGTGAAAGAGGGGTTTAAGTTTTGGGTGGTAGGTTAAGAAGTCATTTCTTTACAATCAAAATCTACACGCAAATCTGACCCTAGTTTGCTAGTCTGTAGGGCATTCTTCCCAACAACAGTGGGAAGAGTTAAACCCCATGCACCTCCTATCCAATCTGACGACTGACGGGTATCTGTGTGAACATCCGACGGTCCACAATCTCCCCTTCTTGTGTGCTCCTCCTGTGCGTCTTCCTGGACATAGAAACCAATGGTCCAGATCTCTTCCTTCGCCGATCCGACAGTTGTTGTGCTCTCTTGAGCTTGTGCACTCCTTATTCCCAGACTTGGGAGAATTTCAAAAGCCAAAAGGTTTCAACCTTTTCTCCCTTTCACCTCTGCGAACTCCTCACTCTGAGTCCTCGCCAGCGCATGTAAAAACATTGTTCCTCCCAAACTTCTGGGAACTATGGACTCCTCCAAAGAGTTCTTCAACCTCTGCACTCCTTGCAGCCACACTCTGTGCCTGAAAGAACTCGCCCTCCTGAGCTTGTTCCTCCCAAATCCTCAAAGGATTCTGATGTCTGCACTTCAGCAGAGTCTTCATGCATGCACTGTGCTATCTCTCCTAAGATTCTCACACTCTCAAACCCCTAAGGGATTTTATCTTTCTTCCCTTCTCCCAAAGAATAGAGAATGTAACGCCCTCCAGGCTCTATGTTTTCTCAAGCAACCTCTTGCTGAGCCTATCAGGGTGTTCAACAACCCTGTGAAGATCCCTCAGTGGACTCTTCCTCAAATCATAGAACTCAATAAGAGTTCTCTTCTCCTGTGTGCCTGTCTGCACACTGTCTCTATGCCCTCCTTGCAGAGTATCAAATCACAGAACTCAATAAGAGTTCTCTTCTTCTGTGTGCCTGTCTGCACATTGTCTCTATGCCCTCCTGGCAGAGTATCTTCCTCCAGAACTTCCAACAGTTTTGTCTCCTTCTCTTGAGCACCTATGCACTTTCTCGATGCCTACTTGGCAGAGCTCTCAGAATCCTTAGTGATTCTGGTTCTTCTTTAAGAACTCACAGCAGAGTCCTCCAAATGCACCACTGTGCATATGCTCAATGCCCAATTGGCATACCTTTCACAGAACTCCTCAGATCTTCTTTATGCAATTGTGTCTTCTCCTACACAGCCTTGCCTCCAAGGTGTTCAGCAACCTTGAGGTCTTCCTCTCTAGCTGTTGACTCCAGTTCCTGTGCCGCAACATGTCTTTGTCTGAACCCGCATTGTTCAGAAATGCATCCTCTATGCACGGCTATCAGAACCCGCAATGTTCTGTCACACCCTCCTGGTGTGAAGCCTCAAAGACCTTCACCTGAAATCAAAACAACCTGCAAATGCATGATAACCGCATACATCCATAGCATACAATGGAACTCTCACAGACATCCACATAACACACAGAAATGCAGGAAAAACTGCTCTTTTTGCATTAAATGGAAAATGCCTATATTTACAAAGAGTTCCTGAGCACATCCTGTAACAAGGTCTCGGCTCCCCTCTTCTACTCTCTACCCATAGATTATCACACAACTACTCTACAACTCTTCTCACTTACTCAAAATGAGATACAAAATCTCTTTTACCTAAGGGGGCTCTTCGAGCGCTTCCCTCCAATCTACCTACCCTGTTCAATTGCATTGAATGGGATGTCTAGTCCACTATCGAATCTAGATCTTATCCATATAGACATTAATGGACGATATTATCTACAGCCTATGCAAAGGCACGGCTCTGCAGCTCACCATATTAAACATTAAATTACAATCAATTCAAGTTTAAATGAGGACTGCGCCTCTTTCTTCATCTTTGAATGCATGCGCTTGACGTGGCTAGCTGGCTGGCTGGCTGATGTGGAGAGATGCTCCTGCATCATACTCCTTAGCTACAAAATTCATGAGCTCCTGCTCATGAGCTTCCCATCTCAACTATGGGAATCCTCCTGGATCCCAAATCATCCTCTGGAGTTGTTCATCCGCTCCATTCTACTGCTTCTTCTGCTGCGCTACTACTGCTACTGCTATGCTCAGCCTCTTCTCACTAGAAGTCTCTGTTGATCCCAACATCAGCCTTCTGATGTCTTCTATCACTTCGTCTAGCTCCTCCAGTGGTTGGCTCTATTCATGCAGTCTCCTCAGCTACAAAACATTTCTGCAATTGGGTAGATCATCATGATTCCCCATGCTTTCCTCTTTATCAGCTTCCAACTTTACATGTTGGATGTGAACATCCTGCACCTTCACTCTCTTTTCTAGGGTTTCAATTTGTCTCCACAGATCAGCAAAACAATTGTTGTCTGCCTCTTCTTCTTCTTCTGCAAACTCCCCTGTTGTAGTATTTTTAGTCTCCTGACCGAAAATACTGAGCTATTCCTCAGAATTCACATCATCCTCTTATGCTTCTTCTATTGTCAGCTTCATTGCTACAACTTCCTTAGCTTCCCGGCTGCATGCATTGAGACACTCCTCCGAATGCTCATCTTCTTCATCGCCTGCTTCTGCTTCTGCTTGGGCAGTCTCAAACACCTTCTCCAATTTCTCTTTGACAGTCTCAGCCGACTGTTCTTCTGTTGTTGTTGCTCCCTCTGCAACACAGACTTCTGCCTACTTTCGGGAAAATGGTAGGAATATTCCAATTCCCCCAATCATCATAAGGCTTCTCATATCCTCCTCTTTTGTCAGCTGCACATGCTTATCTAACTTCATATCCGATCTCATCTGCTTTGTCATCTCTTCTGGTTGATTCTGACTCACTTCTGAGTTCATGAGACCCACATATAGTCTCATCTACTCATCCCTACCCACCTGGAAATAAGGGATTCTTCCGCTGCCCTCCTGGCAGTCTTCGAGATCCCGCAGCGACCTCATTTCATTACCCAGCTGGCAATGTGAAATTCCCTGGCTGTCCTCATGACAATCCATGAGATCCTCAGCTGATCTCAACTCGTTTCCCACCTGGAAAACTGGAATTTCCTCTCTGCCCTCCTGGCAGTTCTTGAGATCCCCAGCTGATCCCAATTCACTGAGATCTCTCCCAGTTTTTGGTTCGCATACCTGAACCATCTCCTCAGTTCCATTGAGGTTTTTAGCATACCTCAACCACCCTCTCAACAGCCTACGCTGTCTTCTGACCATCAACTTATTGACTAGCCATTTTATCTTCAGCTCCTTCATGGGCCATTCGTATACCCATCTCGGATTGGCTTTCTGCTGCATCCGCAGTTCAAGATTTTCTATATCTGCCCTTATTGCATAGAGCTCTTTATCCATTTCTGCAAGATTTTCTTCCTTGCTCTTCTTCCCAGCATGCCTATGGTCTTCAGTATCCATGGCAGTGTCCCTGTCTTCTTTGCTAGAAAACCTGCTACTGTCACTCTGCACTAAGAGTGTTTCCAGCTTCATCCTACAGTCTCCCTGACTGTCTTCTCGATTGCTTCCTACCTACAAACAATCACCACAGAGTCTCCAGTACTCTGTCTCCCTTTGCCTTCTTGCTTCACATGAAATATACAAGTGAATTTCCTGCTCTGATACCACTTGACGCAGTGATAGTGCATGACCACCTCCTCGTCACACCCCCTGCTCACAGGATCGTTTTCATTCATTCATGAGTCAAAGTGGCTCTTTTGATTCCTTCGTGGAATCTCTGCTAAAACCTGATCCACATGTCCTTAATTCACCCACACGGCTTTTTTGCACTAAGCCATGATCTTCCCTGACTCAGTTTCAGGTTTCGGAGTTTCGTGATCCCCGTCGCCAAGAGTTCCTTTCCTCTTGAATTCCCGAACTCTGAATCGCCAATGTTCTCCTTTCGGCCTTAGCCCCTCCTGGCTATGCCCTGGTCCATGTGACCACTTTCCATAAGACCGCAACCTTATGTCTTTCGAGATTCAGGGTTTCGTGACTCTTGATGTCACGAACCTCTATCCTCGTGATCTCTCGATCACCGATCTACCAATACAACACTTTACGCGTTAGTCCTCCTGGCTAAGCTCTTGGCCCATATGACCATTATCCCCATGACCACAGTCTTACCTCTCTTCGGGGTTTTCAAAAATCGCAATGCCGAAATGCATAAAAATTGTGCCCATGAGATTCCCGATATCCCGATGCGCGATCTCCTGATGTGGCTCTCCGATCAGGTCTCCTCTTCCAAAGGCCTCGCTCGCTGGCATGCGTCCCCTCAAGATGGACGGTCCTGATCGCCTCTCACAATTTCATGTTTCCAATTGTCCCGGACGCCTCGTCTCTAGGACTCGCGAAATGTCGATACTCGATGTGTTGATATACTGACAGTTGGCCCCTCAATGGCGCTTCCTCCTTCTGGTCGGGGTTTCAAACTTCGTGACTCTGAAGTACAAGAGTATCCTGTCCTCAGGACCTCTGAAACACCGATCCTCAACTTTCTTCAGATCTCTTCCACTTGTCTCCTCAACCGGACGACTCCGATCTCTCCCAAGATCTTTACCATAGAGATTCTTGATCTCTTATCATCGTGACTCCCGATATCGTGAACGTCGATATCCTGACATCTTCGAGGCTCACCTCTACGAACATGTGCCCAGATCTCTGAAATGGATGATCACACGACACGTGTCCTTCCTTAGATGGATGGCTGTGATTATTTCGCTATTTCGGGACTTGAAATGTCCCAACTTTCTCAACCTCAGGACCTCCGATTCCTCGAGTATCAATATCCCGATGCCTGTCTCTCGTCAGGACTTCTACCTGGCCTAGGAAGAATTAAACCTCGTGCACCTCCTGTCCAATTTGACGGCTGACGGGTATCTGTGTGAACATCTGACGGTCCACAATATCCCCTTCTTGTGCGCTCCTCCTGTGCGTCTTCCTGGACGTAGAAACCAACGGTCCAGATCTCTTCCTCCATCGATCCGACAGCTGTTCTACTCTCCTGAGCTTGCGCACTCCTTCTTCCCAGACTTGGGAGAATTTCAAAAGACAAAAGGTTTCAACCTTTGCTCCCTTTAAGCTCTGTGAAATCCTCACTCTGAGTTCTCTCCAGCGCGTGTAAAAATGTTATTCCTCCCGAACTTCTAGGAACTCTGGACTCCTCCAAAGAATTCCTCAACCTCTGCACTCCTTGCAGCCACACTCTGTGCCTGAAAGCACTTTCCCTCCTAAGCTTGTTCCTCCTGAATCCTCAAAGGATTCTGATGCCTGCGCTTGAACAGATTCTTCACGCACGCACTGTGCTATCTCTCCTAAGCTTCTAACATGCTCAGACCCCTATGGGATTTTATCTTTCTTCCCTTCTCCCACAGAATGGAGAATGTAAAGCCCTTCGGGCTCTCTATTTTCTCAAGCAACCTCTTGTTGAGCCTATCAGGGTGTTCAGCAACCCAATAAAGATCCCTCAGTGGACTCTTCCTCAAATCACAGAACTCAATAAGAGTTCTCTTATCCTGTGTGCCTGTCTTCACACTGTCTCTATGCCCTCCTAACAGAGTATCAAATCACAGAACTCAATAAGAGTTCTCTTCTCATGTGTGCCTATCTGCACACTGTGTCTATGCCCTCGTGGCAGAGTATCTTCCTCCAGAACTTCCAGCAGTTCTGTCTCCTTCTCTTGTGCACCTATGCACTCGCTCGATGCCTACTTGGCAGAGCTCTCAGAATCCTTAGTGATTCTCATTCTTCTTTAAGAACTCACAGCAGAGTCCTCCAAATGCACCACTGTGCATATGCTCAATGCCCACTTGGAAGAGATTTCATAGAACTCCTCAGAGCTTCTATCTGCAACTGTGTCTTCTCCCACACAGCCTTGCCTCCAAGGTGTTCAGCAACCTTGAGGTCTTCCTCTCTAGCTGTTGACTCCAGTTCCTGTGCTGCAACACATCTTTGTCTAAACCCGCAGTGTTCAGAAATGCATCCTCTATGCACAGCTATCAGAACCTACAGTGTTCTATCACACCCTCATGGTGTGAAGCCTCAAAGACCTTCACCTGAAATAAAAACAACCTGCAAATGCATGATAACCACATACATTCATAGCATACAATGGAACACTCACAGACATCCACATAACACACAGAAATGCAGGAAAAACTGCTCTTTTTGCATTAAATGGAAAATGCCTATATTTACAAATTGTTCTTGAGCACGGCTTGTAACAAGGTCTCGTCTCCCCTCTTCTGCTCTCTACCCACAGATTATCACACAACTACTCTACAACTCTTCTCACTTACTCAAAATGAGATACGAAATCTCTTTTACCTGAGGGGGCTCTTCGAGCGCTTCCCTCCAATCTACCTACCCTATTCAATTGCATTGAATGGGTTGTCTAGTCCACTATCGGATCTAGATATCAGCCATATGGACATTAATGGCTGATCTTATCTACATCCTGCGCAAAGGCATGGCTCTACAACTCGCCAACTTAAACATTAAATTACAATCAATTCAAGTTTAAATGAGGATTGTGACTCTCTCTTCAGCTTTGAATGCACGTGCTCGACGTGGCTGGTTGGATGGCTGGCTGACATGGAGAGATGCTCCTGCATCACCCAATTCCCATCATTTTATGTCACCAATAAATTTAATGGGTGATCGAATGGGTAGAGACCCAAGAAGGTATCACTCTAACTCAGGGACTAGGCCTGGTATGTAAAAACAAAGGAGGTCTTGATCTAACTTTCGTCAGTGAGTTGATTGTAAAATGAGTAGGGGGAAGACTTGGTGAGATGAGTGAGAAATATTACCTCGGGCATCAGGCCTTTCAACAGCTTAAGGAAGAAAAGCTTAGAATACAAGATCCTCTTAGTTCTGAGTTTCGGGCAACTGAAGGGTGACTAGACTGGATCCTCCAATTCCAAATCATTCAGTGTTGAGAAAATACAAGAACTAATTAGAGACAATGCAACTATTACAGTGATCCAACCTACATAATCCTATAACAACGCAACTTGACTGGATCCTCCAATTCCAAGTTGTTCTAACACAGTGTAAACATAGAGATGGAAAGAAGATGGCATTCATAAGGCAAGAAGTCTCAAGTGCCAATACATAACCAGAGCAACCAGTGCTTCCTTAAAAATTTACAATCGGGAGCCTAGCTCAACCATCTATCGATTACAAAATGGAGAAAATGCCTACATATACTCAAAACAAAACAACAACAGTGAAAATGAGACACTACATTAAAAACATTGCGTCTACATGTCTTCTGGCAGTCTGTGCATGCAAACTCTGGATGATCATGCACTTATGACAGACACAATCAAACTCCTGACTGTCCTATAGATGAGTTGACCTACTTTTAATCTTTTGCCGAACTTTCCATTTATGGTGGAGACGATGTCTAACCACCTCCAACAACTTCAATAACTGCTTTCTTGGGATCGATAACAATCCTGGTCAATTCTACCTTCTGGGACATGGAGGTCTCCTCATGGTTCCACCTGGATCAACTGAATGGTCTAATGGATAGGGCGTGGAGGATTTAGCATGCTTGGTGTGGAAATGGGAAAGGGATTGATCATGGAAACAACAGGGGTGAGACACATGGCAAGAAGAAGGGGCGAAGGTGACAAGATAAAGTGGTAATGGGGGAAACATTATTTATGGGAGGCTGACGTGGAAGGGAGTGGAACAAATGTCAGAGGACGAGGAGGGGCCAAAGGGAATGGGCCCTGTCACGTGGTTAAGTGGAGAACATATGGCAGGGGAGAAAGCGGTACAAAAGGCAACATGACAGGAAAGGGGCCCTACGTCAATACCCCACCATTCGGGACCCCCCCTTTATTAAAGGCAAAATGGCAGAGGGGGTCCGGAATCGCTCGAGCACCGTTGATATAGGCACCTCGATCTCAACCATTTGAGAGATGTGTGTCCAATTCTAGACCCCCCTGTTAAAGGCAGAATGGCGAGGGGGCTCCAAAATGAAACCTTAGCCACAGATCTCGATCGTTTGAGAGATGTGCGCCCAATTCCAGACCCCCCCCCATTAAAGGCAGAATGGTGAGGGGGATCCAAAATGAAAACTCAGCCGCAGATCTAGGTGGGTATATCTTTGTCGTTCGAAACTACCTGCTCATTAAAATGACGCACCCACCCTCTAAACTTTGAAAAAAATGGGTTTTTCGAATCTCTTTCTTTGCCCAAGGGGACGCTTCTTTCAGGAGAGAAACCCCTACATGATTATGTGCTAACATTAGGCTCCATGGGGGATGGCACGCCCCCTGTGGGTTGCCAAGGACTCTTTTGTAGCTTCAGTGCCTTGCTATTGGGCTATGGAGTCATTATTTAAAACTTAAAGATAAAAGAAAAACAATATATACAACCATAGATGAGACATGTGCGGCTCAAGAAAAACATATTTTCAGGAAATTCCCATTCATAGGGCCATTGAAAACTTCCTAATCCTTCAAATCTCACAACCTGTAGGTATTATTTGAAAATACTTCAGAGATTTTTAAGGGCTCGACCCATAGGGATTCAAATTTGTCGTGTTTTCCCTTGTCTTGTTTAGGAGCATCCCATTTCAGCACCAGGTCTCCTATCTGAAACTCTTTCTTCTTGGCCTTTTTGTCAAAAGCCTGCTTGATCTTTTGTTGATGGTCCTGAATTCTTTTTGTTACCTTTTCTCTGGCCCGCTGAACCTCTACCAGTTGATGAATTCTTTTGATCATATCATCAGACTCCTCTTGATAATCTTGGAAGAACTTTTCTACAGGAATGGATAGATGAGAAGGGAAAACAACTTCTTCTCCATAAACCAATTGGAAAGGGGAGATTCTTATAGATCTCTTTATGGTCACTCAATCGGCCAATAGAAAAAAATTTAACTTTGAATCCCAGGCCTTTTTGTTTTCCTCCAATAGTCTTTTGATGATCCTTATCAAGATTTTGTTGGAGGACTCTGCTAAACCATTTCCCTGGGGATAGTATGGAGTGGATTGAATCAGTTTGATCCTGAATTACTCACAGAACTTGGCTAATGGCTTAGCCTTGAAAGAGGCTACATTATCAGTGACAATTTTATTTGGGCAGCTGAATCTGGTGATGAGGTCTTCTAGGAATCCAATGATTACCTTGTGGGAAGCACTCTTGGTGGGAATAGCTTCTATCCACTTAGTAAAGAAATCCATGGCAGTTAGGATCCATTTGTGTTGTCCACTGGAAGCAGGGTGGATTTCTCCAATAAAATCTAGGCCCCATTGTTGGAAAGGTCCCGAAACAACTACAGGCTTTAAAGGAAGAGATTTAAGTTGTTGCTTTCCTGAAAATCTTTGGCATTTGATGCAGGCTCTAACCTTTCTACATACATCAGTGAATAAGGTGGGCCAGTAATACCCAGCCCTGAGGATTTTGTAGGTTGTGGTCTTCTAGAAATTATGCCCTCCACATAGGTTTCTATGAAGTTCAACAATGATCCTGTCAGCCTCCTGTGGATCCATACATTTCAAAAGTACCCCTAGGGGGTCTTTCCAATACAAAACTTGATCAACAAGGCAGTATCTGACTGCTTTGAGCTTCAGAGCTCTTACCTTGTTTCTTAGCAGGCCATATGGAGGCTGCAACTCTTGCAGAAAATATATGACATCCTTATACCAAGGACATCAAGCCAACAGGGGCTCTGCTTGAGGGTCTACATCAGACAGTTGATCCTGCTGATTTTCTGAGAATTCATCAATGAAACCCACCCCCAAAGATTTGAAATTTTCTTCAGCCAACAGCTTGGCTAAACCTTGAACTTTGATTAATTTGGTAGGCCTTATTTCCAAGTCAAACTCAAGGATCTTGGCTATCCACTTACTCCTCCTCCCATCCATATCAGGCTGAATAAGAATGTCTTTAATAGTGGCAAAGGGGACATAGGAAATGATCTTCGACTGTAGGACATAGGTTCTAAAGGCTTTGAGAGCCTTTACCAGGGCATAGGTCTGCTTCTCCATAATGTCATACCTAACCTTGGAATCCCTTAGGGCTCTGCTAAAATATCCAATAGGCTGCTCTATCCTGACCTCGTTTGTCTTTAATAGAACAAAAACCACTGTTTCAGATGAGGAAAAGGATAAAATAAGGAAATCCTTTGAGTAATCAGGACTGATAAGAATAGGAGCTTCTGTCAAGGCCTTCTTTATATTCTCAAAGGAATTTCACTATTCAAAGGTCCACCTCACTTCATTTTCCTTTCTCAACATGGATGTTATAATCTTTACCAACTCAGCAAAGTTAGAAACAACCCTCCTTAGAAAATTAATCTTACCAAGGAAAGACTGGACTTCTTTCCTAGATCTTGAGATTGCCAAGGCTTGGATTACTTCAACTCTACTAGGATCAATTTTGACTCCTTTTGTTGATACTATGTGGTCCAGTAACCTTCCCTCCTTCATGGTGAACAGATATTTTTTTGGATTCAATGAGAGGCCAAAACTCCTGCATTTCAGAAAAACTTTCCTAAGATGACAACAATGTTCTTTATAATATTTGGAAAAGACTGTTATGTCATCTAGATAGATGACCAAAAACTTAAACTTTTCCCCAATGAAATCTATGTCCATGGCTCATTGAAACGTTTCCCCTGCATTCATCAAACCAAAAGGCATTTTAGCATACATGAATGTGCCCCATGGAGTGGTAAATGTCGTCTTTTCCCTGTCCTTGGGCAGAATAGAGATTTGATTGTAGCCAGAGAAGCCATCAATCATGGAAATCCTAGATGCTCCTGTTACCCTCTGCAATATATGTTCCATCTTTGGTAAGGGGTAATTGTCCTTTCGTGAGCTCCTGTTTAGGTTTATAAAAATTACATAGAGTCTAATTTCTCCACCCTTCTTCCTTACTAGGACCAATTTGGCCACCCACTCTGAATATCTCAATGGAATGATGATTTGGGCATGTAGCATATTCTTCACTTCTCTCTCCATGATAGGCAGCAACATAGGATTAATCTATCTTAGCTTCTGCCTAAATGGCTTTGCCTCCTTGCTCAAAAGGATTTTATTCTCAGTGACAGAAGTGTCATAAGTTTTGAGATCTTCATAGGTCCAGGAAAAAACATCAGCAAAATCCCTCAATAGTTTATCATATTCAACCCTCTGTTCCTTCGTCAGAATCCTTGACAATCTGAAAAACTTGGGTTCATTCTCAGTGCCAATGTTGCACTGAGTTGTATCAACATCATCCTCTGAGATTTTCCCTTTCAGTGCCACATCATTCCTATCAAAAAGTCTTTCCAAAGGAACCAATCCCCTTGGAATATGATTGTTGGGCAGTTGCACAATGTCATGCTCTGCAATCTTACTTAGAAAATTACCACCATCGAGCTTTTCTTCAGAAACAGAGTCTTGGTCAATATGCATATCTAAAAATTCTTCGACAGTCTCCAAGAATATTTTGATCTCAAGATCATCCTCGAACACCTTCCAATGTTTCACATTGTTAGGTATGGAGGGCCTGTATTTTACTTCTACAATGTATTTGAACTTAGGTGGCAAGGGCACTTTGAAAATGCTTGCTGATGTAGCCAAGGAATCTACCACTGTGTTCTTCTCTCTTGGAATGAAAGAAATATTAAATGTTGAGAAGAAAGTGTCGATTAGGTCCCATACCTCATTTTCGTAACTCCTGAGTCGAGGATGCTTGGCCTGATAAGCACTTCTGATCTACTGGACTATCAATTCTTCATCACCGAGCACTGCTACCTCCTGAATTCCCATTTCCTTTGCAACTCTTAATCCTGGACCAAGAGATTCATATTCTGCCACATTGTTGGTTGTTTCAAATTCTAGCTTGTATGACAGAGATATGGTTTCTTGAGCAGGTGACACGAAAAATACTTTGGCACCAGCGCCTTCCCTGGAAGAGGGCCCATCAAAAAACATTTTCCAGACGGAGGTGATGGGGGAATAAAATTCACGAGAAGTGGTGGGATAATTTCTTAGTTTTAGGAGAGGCTCGAGGGAATTAGTGAGTTGTAGCATACTGGAACCTAAATTAGTATCAAGGGAAAAGATAGGATGGTTGGCAGGATTGGATTCATCATTGATTATATAGGCCAGTTGGGCTTCTCTATATAGTCTCCTATGTTCCCGTCTAAACACAGGAACAATAGCATAGGTTAGGTCCATCTGCAAAGTTCCCCCCAATATTTTTATCCAAGATCTTGATAACAACATACCAAACTTGGGGGGGACATCAGCCACTACAATGTCCATAACCACACTTTTCATGGGCAATTGAAACAAGGTTACGACCAGGTCTTTGATGACTCCTGGGCATTGAACTTTCCTAGAGTCAAAGGAATAGAGGTCATGATAGGCTTTGGTGACTTCTAGTCCTAATTCTTCCATGACATTTTTGGGCATGAGGTTGTGGGAAGCCCCTGAATCCATCAAACTATTGTGCAGTACCTTTTCATGTATGTTCAAGGATGTGTAGAAGGGAGGGGATGAATAATTATTGTCTTCTACCATAGGACCTAGAATGACTGCAGGATTTTCATCTTTCAAATTGATGGAGTCTGTGGGAAGGCATGAGTCTTCAGACTATAATATCTCGAAGAGGCGTTTTTTGAACACTTCATGTTTGATCAGTTTGGAGAGGGGCATAGGGATTCTAATTTTCTGAATTTCATGCTCAAATTTAAAGGAATATGTAAGCTTTGGGATTTCTCTTACTTCAAGAACATGACTCTAGACCATTGGAGAGAGGGGTTGGGCCTTCTTACCTTCATTGTTGTCTGTTGCTTCATTAACAGGATTCTCTGTTCTAGG
Source organism: Picea engelmannii (assembly GCA_009831015.1). Lineage (NCBI taxonomy): Eukaryota > Viridiplantae > Streptophyta > Pinopsida > Pinales > Pinaceae > Picea > Picea engelmannii. The sequence goes on along the minus strand of ML786439.1, from coordinate 297,328 downwards.
GAGTTGTTCAGGAACATCAGGTGCTCCTAGCTTTTTCTTGGATCTCAGGTTACAACTTCTTTGGTTGTTGCTAGCCTTGTCTCCCTTGCTAAGCTCATTTAGCTGACTGTCCATGAGATATTCCTCATATGTTGATTGAGTGAGATGAGGAAAAGGAGGAATTTCATCGAAGCAGTGGATTTCAGGATCAAGCCCATTTGTTTCCCCTTCTTCCTCATTAGTCACAAAATTATTTTGAAGAGGGGCCTGAATTTTCTGGTCTTCTCTATCTCTTCCTCTCTGGTCTCTTTGCATAGTTAGGGGAGAAATATTGTTTGGCCTCCTGAAGCTTCCTTTTTTTTCTACATTTTGAGGATTTCTATATGCCTTCTTTCCCTCCACCTTCATTTTCTCCATCTCTGTAGACAGAGACTTCACTATCTTGGTTAGTTCATCCACTTGAGGGTGAGGCGCAAAGGTGCCAAAAGCTGAGGCTTTAGATCTTCCCTTTCTTCTATCTGCATCAGTCTTATTCCTCAGTCTGTCAACTGCCAATACATTGGATTCCACCTCTATGGCCACATCTTTCATTTGAGCTAGAGAAGTAGCTCTTCTTTCTCTCAACAGAAGACAGAAGTCAGGGACGAATGCACTAGCATAAGAAATTTTGGCAGAGGCCTCTATGGGCTTTATCTCAACAGGGATCTTATTATACATCTTATTGAATCTTTTGGAGAAATCTAAGACAAAATCTCCTCCCATTTTCTTCAAACACCTGAATTATGTCATGTAATATATGAAATCCTTCTTATCTCCCCACTGCCTCAGGAAAGCATTATCTAGAGCTTAAATCCCAGCAATAGATCTGGGGGCCAATCTCCTAAACCACTTCCTCACCTCATCGTCCAGGCTCTAGATGAAGACTCTCATCCAGACATCTTCATTTTCAATGTTTAGGTTGTCTGCATAACTGTAGAAAGCAGCTAGGTGCTCTTCTACAGTTATGTCCTCTTCCCCAGTGAACTTGGGCATATATTTCAAGTAATCTCCAGCAGGGAGAGGATTCACAGGTTAAGGTAGGACTAAGGGAGCATATATGGAAGCTACTATGGCGTCCATTCTATTTAGAGTGGGATTAGCACTAGCCATAGGAACAATAGGTATGGGGGAACCAGGAGGAGATGAGGTTTGAAGTGGAAATATAGGAGCTAAACTTATTGAATGGGAGGGGAACTGCAGCAAATCTGGAGAATAGGCTTGCGAGCTCAGAGGCACAGAAACTTCCCTTCCCTTAACAACAGAAATAACAGGAGGATGGGTAGTGAAACCCGGGGTAGGAGAATGTTCATAGGCGTTGGGTCTGAACTAGGGTATCACCTCAGGGGAGAGGGGAGTGACAAGAGTTTCTCCTACTAATTCAATACCAGGAGGATAAAATCCAGCAGGAACATTCCCGAAATTTAGAATACGAGAAACTCCAACAGACGGTAATAAAACAGGACGAAATGAAGGGGTTGGAGTTTCTACAAAATCTTGAAAATCACCAGAAATACATGTTTTAGCAGTAGAAGTACCACCTTCAGTGGACTTTCCCTTTCTGATGATCCTCTCTGGATTAGCTTCAGGTGGCGCTAATGGCAGCTAAGGAGTAGACCTTTTGTGTTTGCCTCTAGAAGCCACGGTTGAAACAATGGAGTCACTTATGGGTTGGAACCAGTGGGGTCGCCCAGCAGAGTCACCTCAGTGGAATCGCTAGGTTCACAATAGCAATCTCAATAGTTATGATATCTAATGCACCTTCAGAATCAGCTAATCATTGTCATTCAATCCCGAGGAAAATATTCAACTTCATCCTCGGAAAAAGCACCAGAAATGTTAGTGTTAGAAGTCACTCCTGTATTGCGACAGGAGTAGAGCCCAATGCCCATCAGTTTATGTCATGGATAAATTTAATGGGTGATCGAATGGGTAGAGACCTAGGAAGGTATCACTCTAATTCAGGGACCAGGCCTGGTATGTAAAAAAAAAAGAGGTCTTGATCTAACTTTCGTTAGTGAGTTGATTGTAAAATGAGCAGGGGGAAGACTTGGTGAGATGAGTGAGCAAGACTGCCTCGGGAATCAAGCCTTTCAACAGCTTGAGGAAGAAAATATCATAATACAAGATCCTCTTGGTTCTGAGTTTCGGGGAACTGAAGGGTGACTTGATTAGATCCTCCAATTCCAAATCATTCAGCGTTGAGAAAATACAAGAACTGATTAGAGACAATGAAACTATTACAGTGATCCAACCTACATCATCCTATAACAGCGCAACTCGACTGGATCCTCCAATTCCGAGTTGTTCTAACACAGTGTAAACAAAGAGATGGAAAGAAGCTGACATTCATAAGGCAAGAAGTCTCAAGTGCCAATACATAACTAGAGCAACTAGTGCTTCATTAAAACTTTACAATCGAGAGCCTAGCTCAACCATCGATCGATTACAAAATGGTGAAAATGCCTACATATACTCAAAACAAGACAACAACAACAAAAACAAGACACTGCATTAAAAACATTGCGTCTGCATGTCTTATGGCAGTCTGGGCATGCAGACTCTGGACGATCGTGCACTTATGACAAACACAATCAGACTCCTGACTGTCATGCAGATGATTTGACCTACTTTTAATCCTTTTCTGAACTTTCCATTTATGGTGGAGACGATGTCTAACCACCTCTAACAACTTCAATAACTGCTTTCCTGGGATCATGAACAATCCTGGTCAATTCTGCCTTCTGAGACATGGAGGTCTCATCATGGTGCCACCTAGATCAACTGAACGGTCTAATGGATAGGGAGTGGAGGATCTGGCATGCTTGGAATGGAAAGGGGAAAGGGAGTGATAATGGAAACAATAGGGGTGAGACACATGGAAAGAAGAAAGGGTGAAGGTGATGAGATAAAGTGGTAATGGGGGACACATTATTTATGGGAGGCTGCCATGGAAGGGAGCGGAACAAATGTCGAAGGACGAGGAGGGGCCAAAGGGAACAGGCCCCGTCACACGGTTAATTGGAGAACAGATGGCAGGGGAGAAAGCGGTACAAAAGGCGACATGATAGGAAGGGGTCCCTATGTCAATACCCCACCATTCCAGACCCCCCCCCCCCTTTATTAAAGAAAGAATGGCAGAGCGGGTCTGGAATCACTCGAGCATCGTTGATCTAGGCACCTCGATCGTGACCATTTGAGAGATGCGCACCCAATTCCAGACCCCCCATTAAAGGTAGAATGGCGAGGGGGATCTGGAATGAAATCTCAGCCAAAGATCTAGGCAGGCAGATCTCGACCATATGAAACTACCTGCTCATTAAAATGATGTTCCCACCCTCTAAACTTTGAAAAAAATGGGTTTTCCAAATCTCTTTATTTTCCCAAGGGGATGCTTCTTTCAGGAGAGAAACCCCTACATAATTATGTGCTAACAGAGTCAAAAGATTGACATTCTTGTGGTCCCTAATGGTATTGCACATCCTTTTTTATCAAGTTTTGTAATGGCCTAACCATTTCCGAGAAACTCAGAACAAACCTTTTGACAAAATTTATCTGACCTAGAAAGGATTGCATAGATTTTTTGGAAGAGAGGGGAGGAAGTTTTGAAATGACTTGAGTTATTTCAAGATCAATTATCATCCCTTCATTGGATACTATGAATCTGAGCAGCTTGCCTTGTTCCACTACAAAGACATATTTTTTAGAATTTAGTGAGATGTCGTACTTACGACATCATTGTAAAACAGATCTCCGATGGGCTAAGTGATCTCCCTTATTCTTAGAGAAAACAATGACATCATTGAGATAGACTACTACAGATTGATTGATTAGACCACGAAAAGCGATATCTATCGCTCTCTGGAAAGTGGCACCAACATTTATAAGCCCAAAGTGAATCTTTCTATATGCATAGATACCCCATGGAGTACGAAAAGTGGTTTTTAGCTGGTTTGGGGGAGACATGAGGACCTGGTTGTACCCTGAAAAACCGTCTCGTAGTGACAATCTTTCAGAACCGGATACCTACTGGAGAATTTTTTCCATCGAAGGAACAGGGTAATTGTCTTTGTCAGATGCTCGGTTTAAGTTTTGAAAATCGACACAGAGTCAGATTTTTCCACTTTTCTTCCTCACAGGGACAAGGTTAGAAATCCACCGTGTGTGCCTTATCGGAAAAATTATCTTTGCATTCAATAGTATGTTTAGTTCCTTCTTGACTCTTGGTTCAAGTTTTGGGTGCATCTTTCTCAACTTCTATTGAAAAGGTTGAGTCTGGGGTTTCATGGGGATGATGTGTTGTATAATGTTAGGGTCAAATGTTTTTAGATCATCATATTTCCAAGCAAAGACATCCTTAAATTCTTTAAAAAGTTTTATAAAGGTTGATTTATCTTTCTCAGAACATCTCGTTCCCAAATTGATGCATTGTGGATTATCTTTAGTTCCTAGATTTACCTTTTCATGGGTCAAGGAAGAACTTTTCATTTTACAATTTACCGATTTTCTAAATTTGTCATGCAAATCATAAAACTTTTCTAATCTTATTACACATTTTGAGATAGAATTTACCAGATATGATGCTGATTCGGGAGACCTTGGGTCTGATATTACCGTAAAATTGCAGAGGTCTTCATTGCGGGTTCCTTCATCGATAATCGCACATCAAAAAGTGTCTTCCATGTGCAGGAAATTGATGATATGTTGATCATCATCAAACACTCTCCAGTTAGTTATGTTGTCTGGGACTGATGGTCTGAACAACAACTCAATAGAAAATGCATTCGGAGAAAGGCCTTCTTCGGGAAAAAGTTTGGAAGCAACATTAGCTCACAAGTCATCCTCAGAATTATTTAATCTTGGACTGGATTTAATGTTAAATGTGGAAAATTTGTGCATTAGATTCCATACCTCAACTTGATAAATTTTCAGGTGTGCCGATAGGAAATGAATGGAATTTCTTATCTATCTGACCATAATTTTTGAATCGTCGAATACCATTAAATTCTATATTTTCAAATCTAGTACCTTTATGAGTTCTTGTAGAAGTGCCTCGTATTCAACTGTGTTGTTTGTGCATTCAAATTCTAATCAGCAAGTGATCAAAGTTTTGTTACCTGCTAGGTCAATGAGCACACATCTTGCACTAGCTCGTTCTTTAGATTTGGATCCATCGAAGTAGAGAGACTATATGTGAGCCTCATCAGTCGTATTAGACACATTAGGTAGAACTGTCGACTGTGTGCATGTCATGAGTTCCGACTGTTATTCAGGGTCAGTGATGATAGAATTTTTTTCCATGAAGTTACCGAAAAAGGTGTTCATTCCTTGCATTTTGGGTGAATTAGCAGAAGCAGTAAATGGTTCATTATCGTCATTTAAATCAGGCACGGTAAGATTGAGGTAATGCTCACAATTGATCTTGATTCTATTAGGCTTCCCATTCTCTGGCAGCGACAAATGGGACCAGTCTATCGCAAAGTAGCCATGCAATTGTTCGGACCAATCCCTGCTTAAAAATAATCCATATACTTCAGGGATGTCAACAACAATGATATCAATAATCTGGTGAACTTTAGGATTAGAGGATAACCTAATAAGGACATTTTTTAATTCACCTATCACTTTAATGTTGGTCTGATCAAGCTGAATAATTTTCAGAATGGAAGGTTTAACTTCAACATTGATTCTTTGGTAGACAGGCCAGGGCATTACATTTGATGATGCGCCAGAATCTACCATGCAGTTATGTACATTCCTATTGAAAATTTCAAAAGTCAACCAAAAAGGTGGGAAATTTTTACGAGTATTAACAACAGAACTTTGTTGTTTTTTAGTCGCAGTCCCTAGAATTATTTTATCTACATTTGTTACACTTTTTACAACAAGGTCTCTTTTATCCAAGGGTTCTAGTGTTGTTTTAGCTGGGACCTTTTGAGGTGTTTTAGGGATGATTTATGCCAGCTTCTTGTTGTTCATATTGTTTTTTTTGTTGTTTTCCACAATGTTCTGAAGCATCTTTTGTAGAAGAAAAGGAAATTTCAACAATTCATAAAAAGAAATATTAGATCTAAGTTTCTTAAGGTCTTCAATCAAATCATATTCTAAACTTGGGGTTGTTGAATTCTGTTTAGTTTCAATTTGTTTAAATTTTTTTTGGGGTGCATTAGTTCCAATTTCAGAAGAGGGTTTATTCTGGGTTTTTCTTCTGGTATTGTAAGGATAAACCATTTCAAAATTGGCTTGAAAGATACAGTTGGAAAAATTCTCAAAGATATTGGGAGAGGATTCATCCTCTTCCATTGTTTCTTGTTCAACCACATCTTCAAAAATCTCAGGGGGAACTAAGTTATCATGTGCTTTAAAGATTGTTTGTATAGTATATTGTAGTCTTTCTAGGTAAGGCCTAAAGTATTTAAGTTGGGCCAGTTTGAGGGAAAAGGTTTTCTAAAAGGGGGTTTGTAAGATCCTTTGCTTGAAGAATCTTCTTCAGCTGATCTCCTTAAATCTATGACTTGATTTGACAATTTTTGGATGACTTTTTTGTAAACTTTCCAAATCCGAACTCTCTGATTAAGTTTTGGTTTGGGGTGGTCTAGAAAGAATTTCTATTTTCTTCTTGGAAGATGGGGTAATCTCTGCCTCATTACTGATATTATCCTTTAGGCTTAGAATATCTTTCTCAATTTGGCTTGCCTCCTTGAAGGCTTCCAATAACATTGCCTTCTTAGACCTTTTTACCCAAATTTCTATATTCTAGTGTAGAGCTTTGGTGCAGTATGTGACGATAAGATTTTCAGCAGGCATTGAATCAACGGGGATTCGATTCTTTAATGTGAGAAAACTTTGATTAAAATATTTTATTTTTTCCTTAGGGTTTATCTTTAAGTTGGATAGTTCAATGACTAAGACTTCGAAAGATTTGTCATCTCTGAATTTCTCGAGGAAACAAGACTTGAATTTATCCCAAGATACAATGGTGTGGGGTTGTTGGGAAAAATACCACGTAGAGGCATTGCCTTCAAACGTATATGGAAAAATTCTACATACTACATCTTCGTGTTCTACACTTCGGAGTCTAATGGCTAGCATGAATTTTTTTATGTGATCCTCGGTGATTTGCTTAGAATCTAGATCGAATTTAGGGAGCCATTTCTCCAGATGTTTAGGCAAAGGATATTGGGGTCCAGGTATGGCCACAACATCTTGATCAAGCTAGGGCCTGGTGGGATTGTTTGGATTTTCCATGGGCATAGGTGGTGTTGGAGGCTGAGATGAAGAACTAGCTTCATCGGATGCCTCTTCTCCTGAAGAGGAAGGCGATGAAGGAGGTAGTGAAGGTGGGATACCAAATCCTTCGACTACAAGAGTGAGGATGTGATCTAGATCCATAGGATTTAGGAGAAGACCAGTGCCTTCAAGTTGTTCTCTGATATCAGAGAAATCTAGAGGTTGATTCAGTGGCTGACCTGGTTGTCTGATATGGGCCAAAGCACCATGTGTCCTTAGAAGTGATTGACGAACAATTTCTTGTACGTTGGACCCTGGAGGGTTTGGTGTTATTGGCTCAACGGTAATTTGTGGATTTTCGTTTGAGGTGGTTATTGTTTGAAAAGTAACATTGTAATTAGAACAACTTCTTGTTACTACAGGGGAGCGGGTGTCTGGGGGAGGAGTCTTGCGACCTCTAGGTGCCATCAATCGGGTTTAGGCCCTCCTTCTAGCGCTATTTGTTGATGGGTGAAAGTGAATTTCCGTCAATTGGAACAATGAGTATGGTCCGGGGTTGTATAAATAACCCAAGTTGTTTGGTATAACTCATTCTGACGGGTTTAATGGCTCCGTTGGCCAATCTAAAAGTTCTAGAAGAAATAAATAGAAGAAATAAAAGAGCTAACTATTAAATAACCATTTAATATATATATGTACATAAGTATATATAACTATTGTAGATAGTATTTAAACAACAGACCTGCCTATCTTATTTATGTGCATGATATACAAGTTGCAAGTTTTAATCTAAACTCACGAAAATCAATGTGAAGATGGTTGCTTTAACAAAAGAAGATAAAGAAAGCACATAAGATATTTTTTGTTTTCTCTTTATTAATCTAAACTAAAATAGAAAAATATACTATGACACGGAAGTATGTGGACGGTCAAAGCCAGACCATATATTAGAGTTTTGAATACAAACAAATGACAAAAGGAAATAAACTAACATATTAATGATTTAATTGGCATGCATCCAAACATCTGTATGATCATAGAATGTCCAGCCAGCCTGTCCAAGAGATAAACCTACAATGAACCTTGAAATTGTTCGGAATAAATGCAAAACAGTATATTGACTATTGAATTTTAATAGAAGAATGATGAGATGCAAATAATCGTTGTAATATTTGTGATTGCAAGCAATTACATTTAAGATAAATCTAATTGTAACAACATTGTTTTAATCATTCAACAAAATTAAAGAAAAATCTTATTGTTTGGGTTGAACGAATGATCACTCTTTTCAATATCTGAAGCATCAAAATGTGGATGATATTTTAAAGAAATTATCTGAATGCCATAATAAATTGTAAAGACTAAAGCTATCAACAACTATTGATTTATCAGGATAAACAAACCATAAACGAAAACAACATTTACAGAGAGCTAAAGATGAAATGTAAATATATGTTCTGTCCAAATTTGTGAATAAATTGTCCACCTTCAGCCCCAGGCCAAGATGCCATGATTACAAAAATTGCAAGTATTTAAAGAGTTTAGAAAAGATAAATGTCTTATCTTGTGGGATAAGATTAAATCTCCAAAATGATTTGTTCATTACAAAATAGAGGGCAATATAACCACTCCATATCACATTGTATCTCTTAAAACTATAAAAATTTTGTTCTTGTTTACACAAAAAATGAGCCAAAGATATGGATAATAAGCCCAAAAATGCTTCATATCATTTGGTCACCATAGACTTCCAAATATCCTGAAAGAAAAGGATGAAATAAAGAAATTTAGATATAAATTTAACCAATATCTTCCAAATTTCGAATAAGAATAGACTGGCTAGAGAATCTCTTGATTCTATAGCTAGTCTATTTTAGCAACGAAATCTAATTTATTCTATAAACAAAAAAAGTAATAAAATAGAAACACAATTTAAGATAAAAACAAATCTTTACCTTCAACTAAAAACTCAATTTGATTCACAGGATCTCAGAATTAACCATTGTTGTTACACTCTCAACATTCTTTACTATTATCTTCCTAGTCATTTTCAAATGCTTGCCTTGCCTTTGAACAGTGGACTTTAGCCTATGATTTTCATTTGTTAGCAAGTCTACCTGAACAGTGAGGGTTTTGATTTGCGATTGTAGAATAGGTATGTCTATATAATATTTATCGATCCAAAATAGACAAATTTCACACCGTGAATCTATGATAGCCATTTGAGATTATCCACGGTCGTGTGTCAGAACGTCTCCACTGTTGCATATGGGTTTATTATCAAACTTGATACCTAGAAATCCTTGATTGTGCTTCAGGCAGGGTGTCAAATTATCTACGAAATTATAAGCGTGATCGAGATCTAGTTTGAGGCAAGGAGGGTCTTCTTCGGCCAAGAATCTCTCGATATCAGAATCGGAGCTCGCATGGATCTCGATCATTTTTATTGAGGTCACGTGAGAGTTTGTTTTATTTCATAGTTTTCTTGAGATTAATCTACTTTCCATTTTATTTTTAAACCCTATACCCATGTCACCTTTAGACCGTTTGTATGAAGGCTTGTTTGCGTTCTTAGCAGAGGCGTTAGGATAGGTGTGTTGTTCATGGCTATGCAATTCTAAGGTTGTCTGCTCAACGTATTTTTGGTCGGGTATAGGTTCACTGAGGGTGGTCGTAACACAGGCTTCTATAGATGAAGGAACCACTTTGTCAGTGGCAGGGACTATGGTTTCTTCCATCATGGGTTTATCAACCTCTACAATATTGGATGTAGCAAAACCATTTTGAGTTATGAAGGCATTCCAATCATCATTTTGTAACTTCAATTGATGAACCAATAGTATCTTTATCAAACCATGATGAAACAGGATGGAATTTAAAAGTTGTCTCTTATACCTTTTCGCCATTTTATACAGACTTCTCCATAGATAATAGGGCATATTTAACTGAAACCCGATGAAATTAATCAACAAACATATGTGATATAGGAAAAAAAGACCAAAAATACCCTCGCATGTCATGAATTATCTCGGGATTGCTAGAAAACGATGCCACTGGGTTTTCAACAAGGACACGGGCATACCTTTATCACAGCAGTTGATTTTCCTAAAGGTGAAGAATAGGCGCCATGGTACCTCCTCGACCTTGGCGTTTTTAAACCATTTATGCCCGCTCAATGGAAGAAACATTGCTTGACATAAAAATTCCTCTGTGACCTCGACCTGAATGTCTCCTACCTTGGCTTGGTAGCGATCAAAAGAAAGGGTAAATTCCTGAGCAGTTCGCAAGTTAAAACCCTGAAATTTCTCAAGAAATTCAAGCCATCCTTGACCCTTAAGATCCTCCCTTGCATCATCACATAGGAGCAGGGCCTGGAATCCATTGGGTTCAATCCTGATGACTGGGGCCATGAGGATTCGAAAGGAAGACAAAAAAACACAGTGAGTATGGAAGGTTTCTAGGAGAAGACCAGAGGGAGATTTCAGACCCAAAACTCATCAATACCCTAGAGCATATGAACAAAGGTTCTGCAATACAAAATGAAAGGCATTTTGCGAAATGAATTTTAGGAGTACATGAAAAACCCAAGACTTAGCTCGAAATGATGGGCTTATCGTTGTCATACTGCCACCTCCCACAGGGTACAGGCCACGACCAGGTTCATTAAAAATTTATCACTGCGCAACAAGGTGGAGTTGGTTTCTAAAGTTTAGGAGAGGAAAATGTTTTTGAACCAACGTGTAGTGAGAAGGATAGGCATGACCAAGAGACAAAAAAATATATATCATAGTTTAAATTTAATGGATCCTTGGTGTTTCAAATAACAATTCAAAGCACACTTCACACTTGAGGAGCCAATTTAAAGCAATAAACAAGATGAGCTTCATAGCAGAAAGCAAATACATTTATTAACAAAAACCGTAGAGGCATCTACCTTTCATAAACTTTAGATAAAGTGGTAATACAATCATAGGTTTTAATGCTTTGTTCATGCTTTCAGTCATGAACGAAGCATGAAAACGAAAACACTAGAAATAACCGAAACATCATATTCGCAGTTTCAAAAATTGCTTATGAAAAACAATAATCATATGACCCCAGGTAGGAAACTACATAATTTATTATTTTATGCTTTAAAAAGTTGAAAATATGTAAGGTTTCCAACACGTTTCAGACCCTGAATTCCGAAGGCTATTCACAGAAATTAGTAAGGTATCTGTGGTAAAAATTCCAGCTTCTAGGTCATCTTAAATTTGTAGATACACCCTATGTAAGATAAGGTATCTAACTAGTCTCAAGAAGGTGTTCAAGCTAAAACAATCATAACTTCTTCCTAGAGTATCCAAATTGCATGGGACTAGTTTCATTGGATCGTGGACAGTTTGTAGTATGTCTGGTATGAGTTTTAGATTTTTGTATCAATTATTTTTTGTGGGGCATGCTATACAAGTGAGATCTCATGGAAAGGACAAAAATTGGAAAGTTGTGGGGAAATTACCATAAATTCCACTTGGCACATCCAATTTTGATCAAACCTATGGCATTGCAGAGAAGAAATATCAGAGAGCTACATAAAATAAAGTTTCATACCCATAAGGGCCGAAACTTGGGAGATACAACAGAAGAAAGATTGTCTAGCAGAACCACCTCAAAATCAAGGTTCAAAAGTGATACTTGGCCAACATTCCACCCAAAAAGGGAACTTCTACACCAAACAAGCCTCCAGACAATCCTACTTGGACTCTTGATGAAGGTGAAGAAATGCGTAGGGACATAAATGATTTACAAATGAAGATAGTAACAAAATATGAACTACAAGAGATGGAAGCTAAGTTGGAGGCAAAGATGGATGGTTTAAAAGAGGATATCATGGAAGTATTGAAAAAATTCGTAACAGAGAAGACACCTGAAAGTGAAAATGCATCCCATGAAATTCATGATGAGGACACAAGGAAGGTGAATCAAGAATGGAGAAACTCTAACTTTGGGTTGAAGACCAACCGAGTTCCTAAGATCGATATGAGGAAGTATGATGGCAAGGACCCAATCACATGGATACTTCAAATGGAGCAATTCTTGAATCTACATAATGTGCCACATACACAAAAGGTACAAATTACTTCTTTATATTTAGAACCCAATCAATTTGTATGGTATTGATGGATTTGTTCTCGCAAATCACTCGTCACTTGGACAATTTTCATGGAATAAATGATAGCACACTATGAGGATACAAGGAGCAATACCTTCTTTAGCCAATTGATGTTAGCACACTATGATGTCTGTGATGTTCTCTTGGGCCAACCATATATGTGGAAGCACCATGTTGTTTATGAGTCTCGACCCCATAGTGTCATTGTTACTTTGGGGCGTCATCTCTACAAAATACCAGAGGTAGTTCCAACTATTGTTCCACCTAAAAAGTGCCGCAAGGTAGTATCTCATACTGCAAAATTCAGCTTCTTCACAATCTGTTCGAAAGGGGAACAGAAGGACATTGCAACCACTACGGTTTCGCCCCCTGCACCTTCTA
>ML786439.1:222281-284500 GCA_009831015.1 Picea engelmannii | reverse complement strand
TCACAATCTGTTCGAAAGGGGAACAGAAGGACATTGCAACCACTACGGTTTCGCCCCCTGCACCTTCTATCCAACAGAAGCAGGTCGACAAGGTTGCAGCAAAGCACAAAAATTCCTTCTTCACACCTTCCTCTCATGTAGCTCAACTTTTTGAACAACCTCAACTTCAACAGGTTTATGATAGACTTCCACAAACCAAGCAGTGTGACGTCTCCAACAATACAAGCAGCTCACCCAGATGTAGATTCAGCAAATGCTTTTCCCTCTCCCCTAGGAACTCAATGAAATGGAGACCATTGCTTCCTAAGGAGGGAGGATTGATCCGGGTGGATATCAGTGGCCACCCACCTTTTTCGACTGGCTCAAAACTGTTTTCTGGCAATTTTGGCAATTTACTATTTTTAGCAGGTTTTAACTTCCGGGGCCATTTTGAGGGCCTAAATGAAGGTTTTTTTTTATATTGAGGTTCTCAATTATATCCAAAGGCATGATTGAGGCCCCAAAATGAATCTCCTCGATGATACCTTTCCAACGAGCTATCACACACCTAAAACGGAGATCGTATGCAAAAGTTACGACCCCGGGAAGTTGATGTACTCACTTACCCAAACGGGGCCCACATGACTTTTGGCGCTTCATCTCCTAGGGTTAGGTTTTTGGATGTCTAGGAATTTTGGCATTCCCGTTTATTGTAAAAACGCCTTCAGAGCCTCATTGTAATCATCTTCTTGCGAATGCGAGTAGCCGTCACATCTCTTCTTAGAGATAAGTTGCCACCATTCTAGCGAGTCTTTCACTCTGTATTTTTACAGTCTCTGTACATTTCTTTGATTAATAGAAATCATGTATTACTATATATGTGTGTTTATGGTTGCATCTCTGATACGTTTCTGTTATATTATTGAATATCTGCAATATCTTTGTGCATTTCTTTATTATATCTCCGCTCTCATTTCGTGTCGAAAATAATCCGGATCATACAATCATTAGGAACAATTGATTTTAATTTTCAAGAACTTTTCATGAAATTTTCATTGGAAGGAAAAGAAATTGAGTTAAGAGGTATCACAGGGAAACCCGGTAAGGTGATAAGCTCTAATGGCATGGAAAAATTATTGAAAAAGGGGCATCAAGGTGTTATTGCTCAACTATGCTCACTAGATGTTCAAACATCTAAGCCATCTATTCCTCAAGATCTCCAAAGGATAATTCATAAGAATTCCAAAGTATTTGAAGATATTCCCAAAGGTCTTCCACCCACTCGAAATCATGATCATGGAATTCACCTAATTCCTAGGAGTGTTCCTCCTAACATCGAGCCATATAGATACCCTTATGCCCAGAAGAGTGGAATTGATCGCATGGTTGAAGAAATGTTAGAGGCTAGCATTATTATACCTAGCCAAATTTCTTACTCTACACCAGTGGTAATGGTATTCAAGAAAGATAACCCATGGCGTATGTGTCCAGATTATAGAGAGCTCAACAAGATCACTATTAAAGATAAGTTTCCCATTCCCGTCATTGATGAATTCTTAGATGAACTACATGGAGCAATCTATTTCACAAAATTGGATCTACGTTCAGGGTATCATCAGATTAGAATGAAGGAAGAAGATATCCCAAAAACAGCATTCCGAACTCATGAAGGCCATTATGAATTTTTGGTCATGACTTTTGGCCTTACAAATGCACATTCCACATTCCAAGGGTTGATGAATTCCATTTTCAAGCCCTTTGTTTGAATATTTGTGTTAGAATTTTTTGATGATATACTTATCTATAGTAACTCTTGGGAGGATCATGTGCGACATGTTGACAAGGTGCTACAACCAATAAAGGAGCAACAACTATATGCCAAACCATCCAAATGTTTCTTTGGAGTAAAGGAGGTAGATTATTTGGGTCATATTGTATCTCATGAAGGTGTTAACGTAGACCCTAACAATATTAAGGCCATGATGGACTGGCCGATTCCCAAAACATTGAAGAATCTTGGAGGATTTTTGGGTTTGACAGGTTGCTTCCACAAGTTTGTTCTGAACTATGGAAGAATAGAAGAACCTTTAATGACACTAACTAAGAAGGATGCATTTTTATGGACGCCAGAGGTAACTAAAGCTTTTGAAAAAATTAAAGAGGTGATGTGCAAAGCTCCTATCTTGACCACTCCAAACTTCACAAAATCCTTTATTGTGGAATTTGATGCCTTGGGAAATGGAATTGGTGTTGTCCTAATGCAAGAAGGAAGGCCCCTATCTTTTGAAATTCGACCACTCAAGGTAAAGGACTTACACAAACCCATTTATGAGAAGGAAATGATGGAAATACTACATGCATTGAAGAAATGGCGTCCTTACTGTTGGAGCTGGAAGTCACTCCTGGATTGCTTGCAGGAGCAGAGCCCGACGCCCATCAGTTTAATGTCACGATTTGTTTAAAAGGGTGATCAAATGGAGGAAAACTCATAACAGTCATCGTATCAGCTCAGAAACCAGACCGGGCATGCATGAACGAATGAGGTCTTGATAAACTCCAAACAGTGGGTTGCAGTAAAGGGTGAGCAGGGGGAAGACTTACATAAGAAGAGTGCAAAGGTCTATCACAGACATCAAGTTCGTAACAGACTGGAGGAGAAAGCATTCGAACACAAAGTCTCTTTATATTCAAATACAAAGAACCAGAGAATACAAAAGTGTCACGACAAATCCTTTATCATAACACAAATGCAGCAATCCACGCGAATCGTTCTACTATGAACTCTCCAACACGAGATGAAACAGAGATGGAAAAAGAAGAACTGTTTGTTTTAAACCAAGAAGTCTCAAACACAGAGGCATTACCAGGAAACCAGAATGGTGCTGAAACTTTACAGTCGGGAGCTTAGCTCTACCATCGATGGATACAAAAATGGAAAAAATGCCTACATATACTCAAAACAACAACAGCAGCGGAACCGAGAAACTGCATTGAAAGCTTTGCGTCTGCATGGCTTCTAACACTCTGTAGCCGCACTCTTTGAATAATCGTGCAACTTATGGCAGACGCGATCGATCTTCTGACAGTTACATCGGCGAATCGACGTGCCTTAAATTCATTACAGAACGTTCCCATTATGGCGGAGATGATGTCTAACCACCCTCAACTGCTTCAATAACTGCTTCTTGGGATTGGGAACGGCCCCGCCAACTCAGCATTTCGGGATACGGAAGACTTCTCACGCTGCCAACTGGAATAACTGAACAGCATGAGGGACAAGCATGGAGGCCATCGCGGAGGATGAGGCGTATGACGGGGGGTGGTGATGTCGGATTACTAGGATGAGAGGGAAATGGTGTGATGCAGGGAGAGCGACAGAGGATGATTCATGGCGTAAGACACCAGGTGGCGGAGGAAGACAGGAGCTAACGGACTCGCCTTAGGGTGAGAGGCTGACATGGAAAGAAGCGGGATGCGTGGCAAGTAACGAGTGGGTGGTGAGAAGAAGGGAAGACCACGCGGACCAAAGAGGAGAGGCGAATGGATGACATACGGCAGCAGGGGAAAGGCGGAAGGAAGGATGAAAGGACGAGAGGAGGGCCCACACTGGTTAAGCATAAGACAACTGAGAAGGGCAGGGTTGCACGAGCGTCGTTGATCTGGGCACCTCGATCGTGGCCGTCGGGAAGCTGCATCGGTGATTCCGGACCCCCCCCCCCTCCGCTTAAAAGTAGAAAGGCGGGGGGGGTCCGGAATGGTATTCGTCGCCGTTGATCCGGGCGTGCTGATCTGAGTCGTTGGAGAGGTGCACCCCCGATTCCGGACCCCCCCCCTCCACTTAAAGGTAGAAAGGCAGTGGGGGTCCGGAATCCAATATGCGCCGTTGATATGGGCGCACAAATCCAAACCGTCCAGAACTGATTCTTGTTTAACTTGGACGCATTCGTGCATAAAACTTAGGACAAGTGGGTTTTAACCCATTCTTTTGTGTTCCAACCCCCTTAACAAGAAATATCGCTAACATTTGGCTCCATGGGGGATAGAGTCATCCCTGTGATGCTCTAAGAACTCTTTTGCAGACTTAGTGCCTTTGTTGTTGATCTATGGAGTCATTTATTAGTCCGAAAAAAACAAAACAAAAACAATATTTACAAAACAAAACGAAACGAGCTGACTGCAGCTCACAGAAAACATTTCTTTAAGAAATGCCCATTGACTGGGCTACTAAAAACTTCATTGCCTTCCAGATCCTGCAATCTGTAAGTGTTGTTGGAAAACACTTCAATGATATTGAAAGGCCCGAACCAGAGGGCATCAAATTTACTATGTTTGCCCTTTTCCTGCCTGGGTGCATCCCACTTGAGCACCAGATCACCCTGCTCAAATTCTTTCTTTTTTCTTTTCCTATCAAAAGCTTGCTTGATCTTCTGTTGACGATTGTAAGCTCTATCCAGGACCTGTTCTCTGATCTGCTGCACCTCCACCATCTGATGAATTCTTCTGAGCACATGGTTAGGTTCCCCCTCATAGTCTTGGAGGAAATTTTCCACAGGCAAGGCAAGCTGAGTGGGGAAGACGGCCTCAATCCCATAAACAAGCTGGAAGGGTAAGAGACCCAGGGATTTCTTTGTTGTCACTCGATCGGCCCAAAGTGCAAATTTGAGCTTAGCATCCCAGGCCCTTTTATTATCCTCTAATAGCTTTTTGATAATCTTGATTAAGCTTTTATTAGAGGATTCTTCCAGTCCATTTCCCTGAGGATAGTAGGGAGTGGAGTGAATCAGTGAAATCCCAAATTGTTCACAAAATTTGATCAGGGTTTCAGACCGAAATGGGGAGGCATTGTCAGTGACAATTTTTCTAGGGCAACCAAACCTAGCTATGATGTCCTCCAGGAAGCTGATGATTGCTTTGTGAGAAGTGCTTCTGGTAGGGACAGCTTCTATCCATTTAGTGAAGTAGTCGGTTGCTATCAAAATCCATCGATGTTGGCCACTTGAGGGAGGATGAATTTCCCCGATGAAGTCCAATCCCCACTGCTGAAAGGGTGCTGAGACCACCTTATGGCTCTGATTTCCCTGTAGACATCAAGAAATAAGGTGGGTCAATAGTACCCAGCTCAGAGGATCTTGTGAGTTGTGGTCTTCCAGAAATAATGGCCTCCACAGAGACCGCTATGGAAATCGCTCATAACCTTCTGGGCCTCTTGTGGGTCCAGACACATTAGTAATACCCCCTGGGGGTCTTTCCAATACAAGGCTTGACCAATAAGACAATACCTAACAGCTTTGAGCTTTAAAGATCTTGCCTTTCTCTTTTCCATCCCATCAGGGGGTCTCAACTCCTGCAGGAAATACAAGATATCTTTATACCAGGGGCATGCTGATAGTGGCACAATGCTTTGGGAACCCATGTTGGATGATTCAGGTTGCTCATTTACAAAATTGATTTCCAAGGCTTTATAATTTGACTCGGCCAGCAGCTTGGCCAAACCCTGCCCCTTTATTAGCTTGGTGGGCTTGATTTCTAGGTCAAATTCTAAGATCTTGGCGATCCATTTACCTCTTCTTCCGTCTATGTCAGGTTGTATGAGGATGTCCTTTACAGAAGATGATGGCACATACGCAATGATCTTTGAATGCAAGACATAAACTCTGAAAGCTTTGAGAGCTTTCACCAAGGCATAAGCTTGCTTCTCCATGATCTCATACCGGAGCTCTGCATCTCTCAGTGCCTTACTGAAGAAGGCAATAGACTGCTCTTGCCCTTGATCGTTTTTCTGCAACAGAACTGCTGCTACTGTATCACAGGAAGAAAACGAGAATATTAGAAATTCTTTAGAATAATCTGGGTTGATTAGCACAGGAGCCTCGGTCAATGCTTTCTTTATTCAGGCAAAAGACTCTCTAGGTTCAGCAGTCCATCTGATTGCATGGCCCTTCCTGAGCATGGTTGTGATATGTTTCACCAATTCAGCAAAATTTGAGACAAACCTCCTCAGGAAATTAATCCTTCCCAAAAATGCTTGGACCTCCTTTTTAGATCTGGGAAGTGGCAGGGCCTGGATTGCCTCTACCCTGTCAGGGTCAATTCTCACTCCCTCTGCTGAGACTATATGGCCTAACAACTTCCCTTCTTGCATGGAAAACAATGATTTCTTGGGATTTAGGGAAAGGCCAAACCTGCGACACTTCAGGAAAACCCTCTTCAAGTGGCAGCGGTGCTCTATATCAGTCTTGGAGAAGACTGTTATGTCATCTAGGTAAATCACCACAAACTTATCTTTTTCCCCGATGAAGGCTATGTCCATGGCTCACTGAAACGTTGCCCCTGTGTTCATCAATCCAAAAGGCATCTTGGCATACATGAATGTGCCCCAAGGAGTGGTGAAGGTTGTCTTTTCTCTGTCCTCAGGCATGACTGATATCTGATTATAGCTAGAAAAGTCATCAATCATAGATATCCTGGATGCACCAGTAACCTTCTGCAATATATGTTCCATGTTGGGCAGGGGATAATTGTCCTTCCTCGAACTTCTGTTCAGGTTCCTGAAATCGACACAGAGTCTGATTTCTTCTCTCTTCCTCCTTACTGGGACCAAATTGGCCACCCAGTTAGAGTATCTCAAGGGGACAATGATTTGGGCATCCAACAGCTTTTTCACTTCCCTCTCCATGACAGGTAGCAACGTAGGATTTATCTGTCTCATCTTCTGCTTGAAAGGTCTAGCCTCCTCTTTCAGTGGGATATTGTGCTCAATGACTGACGTGTCATATGTCTTGAGGTCTTCGTAGGTCCACGCGAACACCTCAACAAACTCCCTCAGCAAATCAGTATATCCGATCCTCTGCTCCTCGGTCAAACTCCTAGACAGCTTGACAAACTTGGGCTCCTCTGGTGTGCCTATGTTGCACTCAGTCATGTCTGCATCATCACTTGAAACTTTGCCCTTTATCGCCATATCATTCCCATCAAACAATCTTTCTAATGGGATCAGACCTTTTGGTATATGATTGCCCGGCAATTGAATAATCTGGTGGTTGGAAATTTCATTCATAAACTCCCTAGGGTGGGTGTCACCTTCCGTGTCAGGGTCTTCATCTATGTGTAATGCAGAAAAGTCATCCACCGACTGGAGAAACTTTTCGATCTCCTGATCATCTTCAAATACCTTCCAATGTTTGACATTGTCTGGTACAGAGGGTTTGTATCTTACTTCCACCTCTGATTTGTCAGCGGGCGGCACAGGAGCTTCGAACAAACTAGCTGAGAAAGCCTGAAAGTCGGCGGGAGCATTTTCTTCCCTCAGAATGAAAGATATGTTGAAAGCCAGGAAGAAATTGTCAATAAGATCCCATACCTCATTCCTGTAATTCTTGAGACGAGGGTGCTTGGCTTGATAAACCTTTTTCACCTGCTGGACAATCAATTCTGCATCCCCGAACACAACCACCTCCCTGATTCCCATTTCTTTTGCAGCCCTTAATCCCAGGACCAGAGATTCATACTCTGCCACATTGTTGGTGACTTCAAATTCTAGCTTGTATGACAGTGGTATGGTTTCCTGAGAAGGGGATTTGAATACCACTCCAGCACCTGCACCTATACTGGAAGAAGCTCCATCAAAGAACATCTTCCAAGCAGAGGTGGTTGGAGAAGGCATTCCCTGGTTAAGACTGAGATGCTTTCTGATATGCAAAGGGGTCTCAGCCTCGTCAGTGACCTGCAATAAGCTAGATCCTAAGTCAGTGTCTAAGGCATAGATGGGATGATTGGTAGGGTTTGCTTCATCACTGACAATGCAGGCTAGTTGGGCTTCTCTGTACAATCTTCTATGCTCTCATCCAAAGACTGGAATGGTGGCATATGTGAGATCCATTTGTAAGGTCCCTCCAAGTCTCTTAATCCAAGACCTTGACAACATCATGCCAAACTTGGGGGGAACATCAACTACCACTATATCCATGACCATGCTTTTCATGGGCAGCTCAAACAGGGAAACTACTAGGTCCTTAATGACTCCCAAACACTGTACCCTCCTGGAGTCAAAGGAATAGAGGTCATGATAGGCTCTGGTGACTTCTAATCCTAGCTCCTCCATGACGGCTTTGGGCATGAGGTTGTGGGAGGCCCCTAAATCCATTAAGAAATTATGCAGCACTTTGTCATGTATGTTCAGGGAGGTGTAGAAAGGAGGGGATGAATCATCTATGTCTTCTACCATGGGACCTAGGACCACTGCAGACCTTTCATCTTGGAGGC
This sequence comes from Picea engelmannii, assembly GCA_009831015.1. Taxonomy (NCBI): domain Eukaryota; kingdom Viridiplantae; phylum Streptophyta; class Pinopsida; order Pinales; family Pinaceae; genus Picea; species Picea engelmannii. Next base: position 276,259 of record ML786439.1, on the reverse strand, counting down.
TTATGAATTCTGTGGAAGGGCTAGAGGCTTCAGATTTCAACAGGTCGGAGAAGCGTTTTTTAAATTCCCCAGGTTTGATTAACTCAGTGAGGGGCACAGGGATTCTGATCTTTTGCATTTCATGCTCGAAATTAAAGGAATATGTAAGCTTTGGAATTTCTCTAATCTCAGGAGAATGATTTTGAATAATAGGGGAGAGAGGTTGGGCCTTCTTACCTCTGTGGCCATCTGCTACCTCATCAGCGGGCTTCTCTGCTCTAGTGGATGACTCAGGAACATCAGGTGTTGCTACCCTCTTTTCAGACCTCAGGTTATACCTGCCTTGGCCACCGCCATCTTTGTCTCCCTTGCTTAGTTCATTTAGCTGACCGTTCATGAGGGATTCCTCATATGCTGATTGAGTCAGGTGAGGGAAAGGAGGAGTGACTTCTACAGAGTGGATTTTAGGCTCAGGCTCGTCTGCTTATGCTTCCTCTTCATCAGCTACGAAGTTGTTCTGGAAGGGAGCCTGAATCCTTTGGTCATCTCTGTCTCTTTCCTTCTCTTTTTGCATAGTTGGAGGAGCAAAATTGTTTGCTCTCCTGAAACCCCCTTTATTTTCGGTGTTCTGAGGGCCCCTATACATCTGCCTCCTTTACACCTTCAATCTCTCCACTTCTTCTTTAAGAAAGTTCATTACTTGGGCCAGCTCATTTACCTGAGGGTGGGACAATGATGGGCCGGAAGTTAAAGCTTCCGACTTTTCCTTTCTCCTGTTTGTGTCAGCCTGGTTTCTCAGTCTGTCAGCTGCTAACATGTTGGATTCCACTTCTATAGTTGCATATTGCATCCGAGCTAAAGAGGTGGCTCTCCTTTCTCTTAATACGAGACATAAGTCGGGGTAAAATGCACTAGCATGTGAAATTTGAGCAGAGGCTTCGGAAGGCTTTATTTCTGCAGGAATCTTGTTATACATCTTATTGAATCTTTTGGAGAATTCAGAGACAGATTCTCCTTTCTGCTTCTTTAGGGACCCAAACTCTGTCATGTAATAAATGTAATCTTTCCTATCTACCCACTACCTCAGGAAAACAGTATCCAGGGCTTCAATTCCAGCAATAGATCCAGGGGCCAGTCCCCTGAACCACTTCCTCACCTCACCATCCAAGCTCTGAACAAAAAATCTCATCTATACATCTTCATTCTCAATATTTATATTGTCTGCATAACTGTAGAAAGCAGCTAGGTGCTCTTCTGCAGTTATGTCTCCCTCCCCAGTGAACTTGGGCATATACTTTAAGTAGTCTCCAGCAGGGAGAGGATTCATGGGATGGGGCAGGACCAAAGGAGCATACCTAGCAGCGACTATAGCATCTATTTTTTTTTGTGGGGGGTTAGCACCAGCCATAGGGACGTTGAGTGGAGGAGAACTCGGAGGAGATGGCGTGTGAACAGGTGAGGTAGAAAAAGAGGTCCTCACAGGAGATGACGGGGAAAACAGAGAGAAGTCTAATGGACCTGAGTGTACAGGTGTTTCTCTCTGTGCAGCAGTAGTAATCAAAGGAGTAGTGAAACCTTCAGACGTTAGAGGTCTACAATGATGCAAGACCTCCGAAGAGGAGGGAGTGACAAGGATTTCTCCTTCTGATACCAGACCAGGAGGGGAAAACTCAATAGGAACACTCCCAAAATTTAGAGAACGGGGGACTTCGAAAAAAGGACGACTAGGAAGCTGCGAATAATAAAATGGATTTCTCACAGAAGGGGAGGGCGTATTACCTGTTTCATCGACGGAAGCTTCTTTTGCAGATCTCTTTCCCTTTCTGTGCACTGCTTCCGTGTCATCTTTTGGTGTGGCTAAAGGCAAGTGTGGGTTATACCTCGTATGTCTTCCTCTCGAAGCCACAGTTGATCGAGCAGGTTCTTCCCAGTGGAGTCGTCACAATGGAGTCGCCAGGTGCACAGTAGCAATCTTCAAGTTTTGATATCTGATGCACCTTCAGAATCAGTTGATCTTTGTCGTTCAATCCCGGGGAAAATATTCAACTTCGTCCCCGGCAACGGCGCCAGAAATGTTTGAGCTGGAAGTCACTCCTAGATTGCTTGCAGGAGCAGAGCCCGACGCCCATCAGTTTAATGTCACGATTTGTTTAAAAGGGTGATCAAATGGAGGAGAACTCAGAACAGTCATCGTATCAACTCAGAAACCAGACCGGGCATGCATGAACGAATGAGGTCTTGATAAACTCCAAACAGTGGGTTGCAGTAAAGGGTGAGCAGGGGGAAGACTTGCATAAGAAGAGTGCAAAGGTCTATCACAGACATCAAGTTCGTAATAGACTGGAGGAGAAAGCATTCGAACACAAAGTCTCTTTATATTCAAATACAAAGAACCAGAGAATACAAAAGTGTCACGACAAATCCTTTATCATAACACAAATGCAGCAATCCACGCGAATCATTCTACTATGAACTCTCCAGCACGAGATGAAACAGAGATGGAAAAAGAAGAACTGTTTGTTATAAACCAAGAAGTCTCAAACACAGAGGCATTACCAGGAAACCAGAATGGTGCTGAAACTTTACAGTCGAGAGCTTATCTCTACCATCGATGGATACAAAAATGGAAAAAATGACTACATATACTCAAAACAACAACAACAGCGGAACTGAGAAACTGCATTGAAAGCTTTGCGTCTGCATGGCTTCTAACACTCTGTAGCCGCAATCTTTGAATAATCGTGCAACTTATGGCAGACATGATCGATCTTCTGACAGTTACATCGGTGAATCGACATGCCTTAAATTCATTACAGGACGTTCCCATTATGGCGGAGATGATGTCTAACCACCCTCAACCGCTTCAATAACTGCTTCTTGGGATTGGGAACGGCCCCGCCAACTCAGCATTTCGGGATACGAAAGACTTCTCACGCTGCCAACTGGAATAACTGAACAGCATGAGGGACAAGCATGGAGGCCATCGCGGAGGATGAGGCGTATGACGGGGGGTGGTGATGTCGGATTACTAGGATGAGAGGGAAATGGTGTGATGCAGGGAGAGCGACAGAGGATGATTCATGGCGTAAGACACCAGGTGGCGGAGGAAGACAGGAGCTAACGGACTCACCTTAGGGTGAGAGGCTGACATGGAAAGAAGCGGGATGCGTGGCAAGTAACGAGTGGGTGGTGAGAAGAAGGGAAGACCACGCGGACCAAAGAGGAGAGGTGAATGGATGACATACGGCAGCAGGGGAAAGGCGGAAGGAAGGATGAAAGGACGGGAGGAGGGCCCACACTAGTTAATCACAGGACAAATGAGAAGGGCAGGGCTGCACGAGCGCCGTTGATCTGGGCGCCTCGATCGTGGCCGTCGGGAAGCTGCATCGGTGATTCCGGACCCCCCCCCTCCGCTTAAAAGTAGAAAGGCGGAGGGGGTCCGGAATGGTCTTCGTCGCCGTTGATCTGGGCGCGCTGATCTGAGCCGTTGGAGAGGTGCGCCCCCGATTCCGGACCCCCCCCCCTCCATTTAAAGGTAGAAAGGTGGGGGGGGTCCGGAATCCAATATGCACCGTTGATCTGGGCGCGCGAATCCAAACCGTCCAGAACTGATTCTCGTTTAACTTGGATGCATTCGCGCATAAAACTTAGGACAAGTGGGTTTTAACCCATTCTTTTGTGTTCCAACCCCCTTAACAAGAAATATCGCTAACACTTACCTAATAGGTAGGAACTTCAAGGTCAAAACAGATCATGATAGTCCTAAATACTTCTTGGAACAATGACTATCTTCAGAAGAACAACAAAAATGGGTAACCAAGATATTTGTAACCAAGATATTGGGTTATGATTTTGAAATCATCTATAAAAAGGGGAAGCAAAATGTTGTGACAGATGCACTCTCAAGAAAGGATGAAGATGTTGAGGCCTTTCTCTATGATATCTCGATCATCTAACCTAATTGGATAATAGAAGCAATGGATGAATGTAAAAATGACGAAAAAGTGTGGGATGAATGGAAGAACGATGAAAAAGTGTGGACTCTCATTTAAAGGTTACAGCAGGATTCCAGTGCATCAGATACATTTACATGGAAAAATGATTCACTATGGTACAAAGATCGCTTATATTTATGTAAGAACTCCCAACTCAAACAAAAGGTACTATTGGAATTGCACACCTCTCCAGTAGGAGGGCATTTGGGATTTTTGAAAACCTACCATAGAGTCAAGAAGGATTTTTTTGGGGATGGCCTTAAAACTGATGTTCAAAGGTTTGTGGAAGAATGTTTGGTTCGCCAACAAAATAAGATGGAAATAATTAAGACCCCAGGTCTTTTACAACCATTATCCATCCCAATTCAACGCTGGGAGGAGATTTCCATGGATATCATCACAGGGTTACCAAAGTCTAAAGGAAAGAGTGTCATCATGGTGATTGTTGATAGATTGACCAAGTACGCACACTTTTGTGCACTCTCTCATCCCTTCAAATATAGTACAGTTTCCACTTCATTCATGGAGACAGTTCAAAAGATACATGGCATACCAAAGATTATTGTAAGTGAAAGAGATCCCATATTCACTGGACAGTTTTGGACAGAATTATTTTCTTGTTTGGGTACTCAATTGGCTCATAGCTCATCCTATCATCCTCAATCTGATGGACAAATCGAGATAGTGAACAAATGTCTGGAAGGCTACCTTCGTTGCTTTTTCTAATATAAACAAACACAATGGTTCAAATGATTACCATTGGAAGAATGGTGGTATAACACGTCCTTTCATACTACAAGAAAAATGACACCATTTATGTCACTTTATGGATACCACCCTCCTTCCATCACTTCTTCTCTAAAATAAAAATATAAGCTTCAAGAAGTGGAAGATCACATCGAGAATCAACAACAAGTTCTCCAAATATTAAAGGACAACCTGACCATGGCACAGAATCACATGAAACAGCAAGAAGATCAACATCGTAGTGAAAGAAGTTTTGATGTAGGGGATTGGGTGTTTTTAAGACTACAACCATACAAATAGATGTCCCTCAAGCAAGCCAAGAGGGATAATAAATTATCACCAAAGTACTATGGCCCTTATAAGGTGTTGCAAAATATTGGTACTATGGCATACAAATTGGAGTTGCATGCATCTTCACGAGTACACCCAGTTTTCCATGTCTCATGCTTAAACAAGGTTATAGGCGATAAGATCCTAGTTCAAACTATATTGCTTGAACTTGACAAGGAAGGAAAAATCATACGGATCTTGAAGCCATCACTGACACAAGAATTCTCCATCTGAGGAATAGATCCATTTCAGAGTATCTCAGTAAATGGAGGAAACTACTGGCTGAAGATTCCACTTGGGAAGATGAGTCTTTTATACAGAATCATTTAGAGTTACTCAATCGTTGCAAACAACACTTGTCTCAAGGGGAGGGGCATGTTAAGCCCTAATATTGGCTCATTACTCCTTAATTGGGGTATATTATATTAGTAATTTTTTTTTTATTTATGTCGGCTTTAGGCCATTAGTTGTAATTATACCTCCTAGTCTCCTATATATACCAAGGAGACATTTTCATTTTGAATCATCTTGTACTTGAACATTTAAGTGGGGTAAAAGGAGGTTTCCCCCACGAAGAGGCTTATTATCTGAAATTATCTCTTTTTCAAGGCGTTGAGTACTTTTTCTGAGGTTTTTCTATGCTATATTGATATTTGGTTCTTAACATAGAAGCAATTTCGTCTGAAGAGTTGACACCCACGATATTGTGTAATGCATTGGCTAGAATTATCACTCCTCAAACCCTCAAGATCGAAGGATACATCAAAAAGAAAAAGGTAATAGTCTGAATTGATTCTGGTAGTACTCGTAATTTCATTCACTATAAATTAGCCAAAGATCTCAATTGCTTTGTATATCCAGCGCCAGATTTTCAAGTAATGATTGCAGATGGAGGAACTATCAATTGCTCAGGAAAATGAAATAATATCAATCTTACTATGGTGGAATATGTAATGAATAGTCTAATTATTTCTATACCCATGGGTGGTGTTGATGTTGTACTAGGAATCCAATGGTTACAATCATTAGGAACAGTGGCTTTTAATTTTCAAGAACTTTTCATGAAATTTTCATTGGAAGGAAATGAAATTGAGTTAAGAGGTATCACAGGGAAACCTGGTAAGGTGATAAGCTCTAATGGCATGAACAAATTATTGAAAAAGGGGCATCAAGGTGTTATTGCACAACTATGCTCAATAGATGTTCAAACATCTAAACCATCTATTCCTCAAGATCTCCAAGGGATAATTGATAAAAATTCCAAATTATTTGAAGATATTCCCAAACGTCTTCCACCCACTCAAAATCATGATCATGAAATTCACCTAATTCCTAGGAGTGTTCCTCCTAACATTAGGCCATACAGATACCCTTATGCCTAGAAGAGTGAAATTGAGCACATGGTTGAAGAAATGTCAAAGGCTAGCATTATTAGACCTGGCCAAATTTCTTACTCTACAACAGTGGTAATGGTATTCAAGAAAGATGACTCATGGCGTATGTGTCCAGATTATAGAGAGCTTGACAAGATCACTATTAAAGGTAAGTTTTCCATTCCCATAATTAATGAATTGTTAGATCAACTACATGGAGAAATCTATTTCACAAAATTGGATCTCCGTTCAGGGTATCATCAGATTAGAATGAAGGAAGAAGATATCCTAAAAACAACATTCTGAACTCATGAAGGCCATTATAATTTTTTTGTCATGCCTTTTGGCCTTACAAATGCACCTTCCACATTCCAAGGATTGATGAATTCCATTTTCAAGCCCTTCCTTCAAAAATTTGTGTTAGTATTTTTTGATGATATACTAATCTATAGAAAGTCTTGGGAGGATCATGTGTGACATGTTGACAAGGTGCTACAACTACTAAAGGAGAAACAACTATATGCCAAATCATCCAAATGTTTCTTTGGAGTGAAGAAGGTAGAGTATTTGGGTCATATTGTATCTCATGAAGGTGTCAAGGTAGACCCTAATAAGATTAAGGCCATGATGGACTGGCCAATTCCCAAAACATTGAATAATCTTAGAGGATTTTTGGGTTTGACAGGTTACTAACACAAGTTTGTTCGGCACTATAGAAGAATAGCAGCACCTTTAATGATACTAACTAAGAAAGATGCATTTTCATGGACTCTAGAGGCAACTAAAGCTTTTGAAAAACTTAAAGAGATGATGTGCAAAGATCCTATCTTGACCACTCCAGACTTCAAAAAAACCTTTATTGTGGAATGTGATGCCTCGAGAAATGGAATTGGTGCTATCCTAATGCAATAAGGAAGGCCTCTAGCTTTTGAAAGTTGACCACTCAAGGGAAAGGACTTACACAAACCCATTTATGAGAAGGAAATGATGGAAATACTACATGCATTGAAGAAATGGCATCCTTACCTAATAGGTAGGAACTTCAAGGTCAAAAAAGATCATGATAGTCTTAAATACTTCTTGGAACAAAGACTATCTTCAAAAGAACAACAAAAATGGGTAACCAAGATATTGGGTTATGATTTTGAAATTGTCTATAAAAATGGGAAGCAAAATGTTGTGGCAGATGCACTCTCAAGAAAGGATGAAGATGTTGACTCCTTTCTCTTTGTTATCTCGATCATCCAACCCGATTGGATAATAGAAGCAAGGAATGAATGGAAGAATGATGAAAAATTGTGGACTCCCATTCAAAGGTTGCAGCAGGATTTGAGTGCATCGGATAAATTTACATGGAAAAATGATTCACTATGGTACAAAGATTGCTTATATTTATGTAAGAACTCCCAACTCAAACAAAAGGTACTATTGGAATTGCACACCTCTCTAGTAGGAGGGCACTTGGGATTTTTGAAAACCTACCATAGGGTCAAGAAGGATTTTTTTTGGGATGGCCTTAAAACTGATGTTCAAAGGTTTGTGGTAGAATGTTTGGTTTGCCAACAAAATAAGGTGGAAACAAATAAGACCACAGGTCTTCTACAACCATTATCCATCCCAAGTCAGCGTTGGGAGGAGGTTTCCATGGATTTCATCATAGGGTTACCGAAGTCTAAAGGAAAGAGTGTCATCATGGTGATTTTTGATAGACTGACCAAGTACACACACTTTTTTGTTGTCTCTCATCCCTTCAAAGCTATTATAGTTGTCACCGCATTCATGGAGACAGTTCAAAAGATACATGGCAGCCCAAAGATTATTGTAAGTGATAGAGATCCCATCTTCACTAGACATTTTTGGACAAAATTATTTTCTTGTTTGTTTACTCAATTGGCTCTTAGCTCATCCTATCATCCTCAATCTAATGGAAAAACTGAGATAGTGAACAATGTCTTGAAGGCTACCTTTGTTTATTTGTCTCTGATAAATAAACACAATGGTCAAATGGTTTCCCTTGGAAGAATGGTGGTATAACACTTCCTTTCATACTGCAACAAAACCGACACCATTTATGGCACTCTATGGATACCACCGCCCTTCCATCACTTCTTCTCTAAAAGAAAAATATAAAGTTCCAGCAGTGTAAGATCACATCAAGCATCAACAACAAGTTCTCCAAATATTAAAGGACAACCTGACCATGGCACAGAATCGCATGAAACAACAAGCAGATCAACATCGTAGTGAAAGAAGTTTTGAAGTAGGGGATTGGGTGTTTTTAAGACTACAACCATACAACCATATGTTCTTCAAGAAAGACAAGAAGGATAATTAAATTATCACCAAATTAATATAGCCCTTACAGGGTTTTTCAAAGGATTGGTACTATGGCATACAAATTGGAGTTGCCTGCATCTTCACAAATACACCCAGTTTTCCATGTTTCATGCTTAAAGAAGGTTATAGGTGACAAGATCCCAGTTCAAACTATATTTCCAGAACTTGACGAGTAATGAAAAATCATATTGGATCCTGATAGTGGATCCTGAAGACATCACTGACACAAGAATTCACCAGATGAGAAATAGATCCATTTCGGAGTACCTCATTAAATGGAGGAAACTACCGATTGAAGATTCCACTTGGAAAGATGAGTCTTTTATATAGAAGCATCCAAAGTTACTCAAGCATTTCAGAAAACACTTGTCTTAAAGGGAGGGGCATGTTAATCCCTAATATTTGTGCATTACCCTTTAATTGGGGCATATTACATTAGTAATGTTATTTTATTTATGTCGGCTTTATTCCATTAGTTGTAATTATACCTCCTAGTCTCCTATATATACCATGGAGACATTGTCATTTGGAATCATCTTGTACTTGAACATTTATGTGGGGTAAAAGGAGGTTGTCCCCTCAAAGAGGCTTATTATCTGAAATTCTCTATTTTTCTGAGTACTTATTCTGAGGTTTTTCTATGCTATATTGATATTTGGTTCCTAACACTATGGAAGTGAATTGGTGCTAAAATTATACCCTTAACTATTTCATCTATAAACTTCTCATACAAGCAATGTTTGTGCCCATAATATCTCATTGAAATATCTCTCTAAATTATTTTATTTAAGCTGCATAGACTGGTGTAAATAAGGTATACCTAGTGATCGTGATTTTTGACTGCCTAAAAATGATGTTTAGGCCCTCAAAATTGCTCTGCAAGTTGAAGACCTTCGAAAATTGGAAAAATTGTAGAAAATTGATGGTTTTACTGTTGTAAAGTATTTTAACTTGCAACGTCGATATCTAAATTGGCACTAATATTAATCATTGATCCATGAAACCCTTCCCAGTCCCACAGATGAATTTCCACCATTGATTTCCCAAGTCGAAGCAATATGTATTATTGATCCAAGGAGAATTGATGATCATCAAATTTATTTAGATGCATGAAACACCCTTTCCAACCCAACCATCAACCATCGATTATTTTCTTTGACATCCAATTTTGCAAAACATCGCTAAACCGATCAACCCGACCATCGACCCTTCCTATTGGCATATGAAAACACTCCACCAATTATGTCAACTCGACCATCGACCATCAACCCTTCCTTTTGGTATACAAAAACACCCTACTAATTCCATCGACCTGACCATTGGAAAATTTTCATTTCTCTTGACAACTAAACACTTCTCCAAACTTGTCAAACCAACCATTAGCCTTCAACGATTTCTCTTGGTGACTAGACACTTCGCCAAAATTTGTTGATCCGAACATAGACCATTGACGATTTATCTTGGTGGATAAACACTTCACCAAACTTGTTGATAAAACCATCTATCATTGGTAATTTCTCTTGGAAAACCAATTTTTCCCACCAATTTCGTTGAAATATGACACCTAACAAATTTTCAACTAAAATCAAGATGAATTTGCACCATTGATTTACTCTACTTTCAAAACTCCAAGAATGAATCCCGACCATGCATTCACTCAATTTTTCCAATCCCCCAAAATGGATCTCAACCATCAATTTGCTCCACTTTCCAAACTGCTAAAAATGAAACTCGACCATCAATCTGATCCACTTTCCAAACTGCCAAAAATGAATAAGTTTTTTGGGTCGATCTATTATGAATCTGGGTTGTTGATTTCAAAATTAAAAGTGATCTTGGTCCTTAATACATCAAAACTTCACCTATCTTCTTCAACAACCATTAAAAAATAAATTTAGACCTTATAAGTCAAATTTTAACTCTGTAAATTGTCATCCTTGATCACCTGTGAGAGGATTCTGAGGCAATTTTGACCTGAATTCTCTAAGAAATTTGGGGATTTCACTATGAAATTCATTAATTTCCCCAAATACATTACAGAACCAAAATCTGTAACAACAAATTTCACCCAAATTCACATTGATCTTGTCCCATACAAGCCCAATGCTTGAACCAAAATCTATGATACCATTCTATAATGTTCCCCAACCCAATTGAGGTCTATTAGATGTGGAAATACTCATATATAAATAAAAATCTACTAACTAATTTCTTGTAGCTTACTAGCTAAAAATTGCACACAAATTTAACTATTGACTAGTACCATTAATACAATGCATCTAAAAAATGCTAAAATTGACATGAATGCAATTTAAGTAACTCAACACATCAGCATATAAATCCTTATTAAACACAGAGTAAATGCACAACCATTTAGCTCAAAAATATAACACATAAAACAAATAAAACACTAATCTTTTAAATTAGTTATGCAGCTAGTTGCTTGGGGTGGACATTCCACCCAACCATAGACTTATTGTTATATATATCAATAGCAAGTCACCCTCGAGCTGGGGCTAGCAATCCATAAAAGAGGGTGGTCTCTCAATTTCTACTCATAACGCAAAAAATCCAACAACCCACTGACATTCTCCTGCAACTATCCCAATTTTTCACCAACTCTCTTCCTCTCCACCTACCCAACCGAATGAATGTACCCCTTCACTTATCTCAATTCATCGATCATTCAATTCATTTAATAGGATCTCTCTGGCATAGGTAACCAGGAATCTCACTACTGGGAAACTCAAGGGATATCACTACTAGAAGAACTACCAGGAAAACAACAACAATCACTTGCTATTACAATGAAACTCACACATGAGTTCACTCTTTGAGCCTAACAACCTAGATATTTAGTATTCTTCTCCAAATATGATCCATAATTCTCCCTCCATGGTTTCTCTAGGTATAATTCTCTTCTTCCTTGTTCTCTTCTTATTGTTCATGCAAAAGCATTACTGTCAAAACTACATACTATCCCCATACAAATTTCCTCTCTTTTCCACAAGCAAGTTGACTCCCACACTCCCCAATGTTGATTCTACTTCATCCCCATGCTCCCAATAAATATGGGATGTGACTTCTCACACCCTTACATGTATTCAGTGATTTCCTTTGGGGACACTCAATCAGAAAAAATTAGAAGGTGAATATACCAATAGTAATTTTAGGAAGTGGGTTGAATTAATAGACATGGGTAATTTCCCCTTGGACCCCTCTTAGATACTCCTAGACATTCCCCTCTCTTGTGGACTAATTATCCCCCATATCTATCCATGTTCCCCTACAATATGGAATCACATTTTATTTATTAAAATTCATAAATGTATTTCACATATACATTGTTTGGTCGTGGCCACATTTCATATATACATTATGAATTAATTAAACTGGGGATTATAGTGGGGACATTACATAGAGTAGTAATTGGGATAGACTTTCTCAAGGAGATGGAAGAGAAGATGGTTAAAATTAAATATAATTTGAAAGAAACATAAGATACGCAAAAGAGTTATGTAGATAAGAGTAGGAGAAATAGAGAATTTAAAGATGGAGAGCATGTAATTTTTATAGTGAAGTTCAAGAAAATATCATTAAAGTTGGACAACTATACTAAGATGGTATCCATATTCTTTGGTCCATTTGAGATATTGGATGAGATAGGAATAGTTGCATACATGCTTGCATTACTAGCTTCCATGAATGTGCATAATGTATTTCATGTATCTATTTTGAAAAATTATGTGCATGATCCTAACCATGTCATTGATTGGACTTTGATTCAATTGGATCCAAAAACATACTTTCAGGTATAGCTAGTGCATATATTGGAAAACAAGGCCATGCTGCTTTGGAATAAATACATATGGTAGGTAAAGGTCTAGTGGACATGCTACAACCTTGAATATCTAACATGGGATATGGAATATGTAATGTCATAGGCACACTCGTAGTTATTTTTTATTTTATTATGAACATTTTTCATATATGTACACCTGCATGGTGATGTGAATTGTGAAAAATGCCAAAATGAGGGGTAGGGGAATGCGATACCCTGATTTCAATCCTTGGATTTATAATGTATGTTTATACATGATGAAAGGTTGGAGAGCCTAGCAATATAATATATTTTGAATATTAACAACAAAATACATCATTAGTTGCAAACATACAAGGGAAACGTCTTAGGGGGATCTGATTCCACAAGAGAGGTGGGGTGGCTAAAGAGGCTAGACCAAATTGTAATATTTTACTAAACCCATATGGAATTAGTTGGGAAAAATAATTACGTGATATTCTTGGGGAAGACACATGGAACATTGTAACAATGCATATGTTAACCATATTTTTATGGTAGAGAGTGACTATTCTTTATTATTTCTTTCTCATTCATTCTTGTTCTTGGTTTTTGGGGAGAGAAGAAAATATTTTCAAAGGTATAGAGCCATTTCTAGTTGGTTGTATGAGAAGATTGGTTATTTCCAGCAATGTAGGGATTCATGTGTGCATGAAAGAATTAACATTTTGAGGAAACATTGTCCTCAATTGATAATCTCTAAATCTTCCAACATTGATATTTCCTAGTCATACTATACTAGAGCCATGGAAATAATTGGAATAGCCTAAGGGATTTCATTGGAGAGAAGGTGACTCCTTTCGTTGGGTTGTGTAGGCTAAAGGGGAAAGCGAACTAGTAAGTTTATATTGTTGTGTGACTGAGTAGACTGTAATAGCATGACAACTTGACTACCTATGTGATATTAGAGTCATCTTAGGAACCTATCCTTTTGTATTCATAGACTTATCTCAGGGGTGACCTATTGCTGAGAGACTTGGAGCAACAATGCCTATGGTTCAGTGAAATTTCCGACGTATGCAACTGGTTGGTGTGGTCATTTGATAAAGATAAGTGTTCTCTATGTATTATATTCATGGTAGGTTTATACTATGCTTGTTCATTGTTTGGTGCCAATGATATCTTTTAATGTTGTGTATTACATGAGATGTCTCTCTCTTTTATATATGTATATGTTTTCTTGAATGAATGGTTTGTACATTTGTTATGCATGCTTCTTCTTTTTTTTTATGGTAACAAAGTTTAAATTGCTTCTATATTTTGGAATCTTGAGGTAACTAGCAGTGGGGGCATTACAATTTGGTATCCAAGTGGAAATTTGTAGAAATGTTCCCTAGAGGGGTTCTAGGTATGTTATAGTACCCTAAGAAGCTTTCATATTTTTTCAAGTGTTATAGAAAGGATGGGAATAATCCTCTTGTTACTTTCACAAACTATGGGATTTCGTCCAACTCTCAATAGGATCAATTCAACAAATTTGAAAAGAATTCCAATAGTCGTAACATGACATTCACCATCTATGACCTAAATTCCAAATTAAAAGAATATGATAATAACAACATATGCACAATTTTTTCATTAAATTTATAGACGATATGTTATGATTATCTTAAAATATATATATATCAATCCATGTCATTTAGAACAAAAAAGTTTCAACATGTAAACAATGGCAAGGCTCATTTTTCTCATCCAATCCAAGGAAATTCCATTTTTTTAAGGAATAAAGCAACTCAAGGTTTTTTTTCTTCATGCAGTAGTGGACAATAACATTGGAGCTTTAGAGACTAGTTCAACACAATAGAAATCATTGCCTCAAACTTCTAAATACACTCCAATGTTTTGGTCCACTATTACTTGAGAAAATTGAATCTCACAACTGTACATTATTCTCTATGAGGAAAAACAAACAAATTATACACGGAAGAAGAGGAGGAGAGGACGAAAGAATTATTTAACGGAGATTCACCAAGGATAAATTTTACATATAAGCACATTGACAAGATAATTTCTCTTATCAATAGAGAAGAGAATTTGATGCAATGATTTGCAAGATAAGACACAACTATTTTATAGAATCCTATCCCCAATATCCCCTCCAATAAAGAAATACTTTTCAAAGGCATCATATCTAGAATAGAACCCTCCATTGAACAAATTTGATTCAGCCACAAGTTGTCAAGGACAAGGCATTAAGGAAAATTGAGTTCTTTGTGCTATAGATGGTGCCTTTGCAAATGATCCTTTAGGGGAAGGGATATTGGTGATGTGGTTGTAAAAAGTAGTTTTTTCTTATTTTGCAAAGCCTTATATTAATTTCTAATCTAATAAGAGACATCACCTTGTTAAAGAACTTGTAGGTAGAATCTATGCTTGGGGAAAGTTCGTTGAACAATTCATTCAACCACAAGTTGTGAGGAACAAATTCTTGGTTTGGTATGTTGTGATGAATATGTCCATTTCTAGAGTAAAATCACACTTTATAGTCAACTTCAAGATATTTATTTATCCATGAGAACCTCAACCAATTTTATACAATATGCTTACAAACATATTGGCAATATATATTTGAAAGGAAACCAGTGTTACAATGGAAATAGAGAAAAATGGTCCACACTTTGTCTTTCAGTATAGTTATACCTCTTCGTTGTGGAATACACTACTTAGATTTAGTTCTCTTCAACCTCCCTTTTATGATATTGTTATTATTGATATCTGTTGGAACAAGGACAGACCCAGGGTTCAATGCTACAACAACGCACCAACAAAACCCTAACTACCAGCCCTTTCGGAAACACCTGTGAAGCAGATGAAGTCTCACCCGAGGTAGAGGCAGGGGTGGTTACAAGACTCCAGTGTCTGCAACCTTAGTTGGGACACAAATATGTGATTCTAATCACTTAACAAAGCACTCAATAGTTATATTTATCAATATTCGGTTCTTAGTTAGAGCACAGTTAAACCCTAATTATAGTACAACGTAGTATTCAACCAAATTTAGCATCTAACAACACTTATCATGATGAAATAGATCATATCTTAATAGATTCAACACTAATCAACTGTATATAAGTCAGATCTAACATTCATCCATACTATTAAGCATTAAGCATCGAAAGATCATTCATCTATATTAAATCACTAAGCACATTAACATATAAGCACATCGACACATTGCACAAAGAAGAGAAACACAACATGTACGTGGTTCACCCCCACCCTCAGGATACGTCCACCAACTCTTTGTCTTATTTATTATCTTTTTCAATAGGTTACATGCATAGAGCCTCAAAAACCCTACTCCGCAGAGAACAGGAGATTTGTGTAGCTCGCTAAATCCTCCTTCCCTGAGTATATCTAAGCACGTAGCTTGCTACAACCCTTTACAATGACTTGCACTTAGCTCTGCAACTCTAGCACTTATCCAACTCTAGCACTTAGCCAACAGATGCAACTCTAGCACTTAGCTAACTTGCAACAACTACTTATTATGTTGCCTAGCATTCTATTTATGCATACAAAATAGGCCTAAGCATGGGTAAACCCATGGGCCAACATTCCCATACCCTTTACATAATCCCAAATCCCAAAAAGGACCCTAAAAGGGGTCGATATCCTGCGATCTTTGCTTCGTCTTACGCTCCACCTTCGACAGCGTGTCGAAGTCCCAAAATTAGGTCAAACATGACCAAGAATCCTCAAAACTTGGTCAAGGGCCAACAATATCAGTCATTGTGCTTTTTAGTGGATGGACATCGATGCCCTTGAACTTTTATTTTTTCTCAATTCAAATGCAAAAACTAGCACATGCATTTTTTTAGTTGATATCTATATAGCACATATGGTTAATAAATCATTCTCTTAATGCTACAAAATGATTGACAGAAACATAACAATGTGTTTATCCATTTATGTTGATAGATACTAATACGTTTTAGTGATTAGTACATTTAAATAATATTTTATGTGTGTGACAATGTTTTATATGGTTAAGATCTTATGTAACTTTTGTATAGTCAATTGATTATGTTAAATTGGATCTTATTTTTAATCAATTTTATGACATTTTTTGTATTGATTTGTAACTCTTATTATATAAATTGGTGTGTGTGTGTGTGTGTGTTAACTTTTATTATGTTGAAATATTCATGTCAAAATTATAGTGGGATTTATGAAAAACATAATAATGAGAAATTCAAATACAAAATTGTGGCTAATATTAAATAGTTTTGGTAAATATTTTTGAAAAATGTGTATGATGGTATTTGTGATTGTGGAAACACAATTCTTGTGGATGACTCCAAGCAAAGTAATTTATTTGAAGATGAAGATATATATATAATTAAAAATAATTATAATTATGAAGACATGAATGATGAGTACTTATGGATGATATGTAACCCATTTTAAAAGTTTTAAATGATAGAGATTAAATGCGACTAAAAATTAAATGCAAAATTAGGGTTTTCAAAGGAAAAAACTATATTCTAAAAGTGTTAATATTTGATTCTAAAAGCACAAAATCAGATATGGAAGGTTCCAATATCAAATTCCAAAAGTGGCAATATTAAGTTCCAAAAGTGAAACAATCAGATTCCTAAAATGCAAATATCGAATTTAATTTTTCAATTTTGTAATATGTTATTGGCTCATTTAGAATTTGTAACAACCCTAATTAACTATTTAATTATCATGATTGATAAATATTAATTCAATTAATTATTAAAATAAATTTATGGAGTCTTTATTATAACATTATTAAAATTGATAGTTAAAATAATTAATGGGAGGGATAAGGTGGTTGAGGAATTAATGGGGGATAAGGCAATTGGAGAATGGAAGGAGGGAGTGTGATTCAAGGGAGGAGGATAAGGGAGAGGAGGCAGAACTTGGGGAAGGAGATTTTGTTTTTGGAGAAGGTAAAAATTTGGGAAGAAGGAGGAGTTTCAGTGAATAGTTTGGCTGGAGGAAACTCACTGCAGGGGCACAGTTATTGCTGGTAATTTTGGGCTCGGGGGACAGGAAACCACAAGGATTCCTGGAGCTAGGGAGTCGGATAGGTTGTTCCTAGTTGGCTAGGAGTTTAATACTTAGTTTGGGAAGGATCAACATCATCAACCAGGAAAGGGCTAAATCAACTAAGATTCAGGTTGAGCTTCAGGTTGAGGTAAATACCTTATGCATTTTCTGCTATCATTATATTGTTGTTAACATTATATTTTTGTTAGTATGTTGTTGTTGCTATGATGTTCATTATTATGATGTTAGTATGATGCTATTTCTATGTTGTTAATTATTATGTTGTTAGTATGTTGTTGTTTCTAAACTGTCAATTATTATGCTGGTAGAAGAATATCAAGAAAAGAAAATTTAAGCTAAGTAGCAGTAATCAAAGAAGTAGGTTAGAAAGTATTTATGCTTTTATTTATTTTTATGAGGCTTTGTAATTCGGGCTTTAAAAATGGTATCAGATCCCGACTTCAAAACTGAAACCTAGGGCTTACCCATACAGAACCCCAAAAACCCTAAAGGAAGTAACCAGAGAAACCTAGAAAAAAAAACAATAACCCAAGTGATGAAATGATGAGTGGCAAGAAGGAGTTATGCAAACTGTCTCATCCTCCCATATTCTATCTCAGCCATAGTCGCCTGTTCCTATATCAAAAAAAAGAAAATTCACAAGGTTAGATAAAAAGAAGTATCTTTAAAAAATAAAATCTAAGTTTATGTTTCTCTAAGAACTAAAATTAATATATTTTTAATGTGAATATGTATTGTTATAGGAGAATCTTTATCACTGTTCTTCAAGCCCATTCATCTCTACATTTTATTACTCGGAATTTCTCAGAAAGATCAGAAGTGAGAGACTGAATAAGCATGTTCAACAGAGAAATAAAGAGATATGGTAGGAGAACTCTTACAAACATTCTCAGGGCATGGTTTTGGTTTAAATTTAAACTTTATATGACCACACATTTTAGAAGTTGAAGAAGAAGAAGAAACTTTGCTAGGTTGAACTTAATAGAATCGACTGTTTTATAACCCCATAGTAAGAAAAACTTACATTTCTCAAGCATGAAATATTGAAATCAAAGGATGGTAAAATGATGGCGATTAAATTGTGTAAGAAAATCACTAAACCAACAAAAAAAACAATAATAATAATAATTTGAGTTTTCACAAATTTATTGGTATTTAGAGATTCAAACTGACATTGAAATTCGTTTAACTGTCCACTAAAGATAAAAATGGGTAAAAAGGTACTAGATACAACCAACAATAATAAGAAAGCGAAGAGGGGCAAAAGAGACCTAATAGAAGAGTAGGAGGAAACAATACAACCAACAATTAGAAGAAACCTAAGCAGGGTTTAAAAGACCCAAAAAATGTAATGAAAACAAGAATAGAAGAGTAAGATAGCATAAACATGGGCTTATTATCTCAAGATGGAAAATCAAATAAAATTAAATGGAAGAATAGAGTACACAAATATCAGGAAACTAAATAAGAAACTTATTATTGATGATAGAAAACTAGATGAAATAAAGACAAATGTAATACGAAACAAAATAATATAAACATGGATCTATTATTCACAATGAAAAACAAATAACAAGATGAATTGAAATGGAAAATGAATAAAAAGTAGCAGAAAAAAAAAATAGTAGGCAATGAAGAAATACAACCTAGATGTAGATGCAGCTGCTGCGAGGGGAGGATGGAGGGAGTTAGCCCTGCTCACTGTTTTTCATGAATGAAAATGCAATCTAATTCATTGAATAAAAATAGAGTTTTTGTAGAGGGGTATGATGATTACAAACGAGAAAAATCTTTATTGGAATCACGATAAGACGGATCACTTCTAAGAGCAGCTTTGAATGCTTAGCGAGCTTCAAGATTGAGCCCTTTCCTCTCATAGCACCCACCCAACAGATATTAATCCTTACCGTTATCTGGTTTTATAGCCATGGATGCATGGAGGTCCCCCAATGAGACCTCCAAGAACTTCTTCCCTCCTAGAGAACCATCTAGGATGACATCTTCACATTTGACCAGAGCCTCCAAAGATACCAATGTTTCCATACTTGGAAGTTCTTTGCACCAACACACCTAGTGCTTCATACCACTTAGCCATGGCCGAGCCGAAACGCGCCCACCTCCTACCTGACCTTCTTGCCTCATGTTATCCCTTTTCGCTTTGGAATATGCTAGTGCACCAAAGCCTGAGCTTAAGATCAAATACAAACTAGGTCACAAGGAAGGAGCCTGCAAGGTAATACAGTCCATTACACTAATGAAGGGAGGAGCCCATGCGGGATCCAAAGAGGGTGCATGTAGTGCAGCACATCGCACCACCAACGCAAGCAACAATAACATGAGATTCCAAAGTCGAGCACACATCAATCAAGTGTCAGGGAGGAGCCCATGATGGCCTATGCTAAACATAGGGATTATGGATCAACCAGACTACGCTCAACTGAAAAAGGGATAGAGTGGCATGGAGGCCATGGTTGTGCCTTTGGACAGTCAACCATGGAGCTGAGGCCAACTCTCGAACCCTCGTATATGCAGAGGAAGGGGCAGGACAAAATAATGTGTGTTGTATGAAGGGTAGGGTTTGAGCAGAGTGAGAGTGGGGGCTCGAGGCATGTGGGCCTCATGCTAGGTCCCACGATGCCCAAGGTTATTCAATTTTCTTTTATATTATATATTTATTTAATTAATTAAAAAAATAAAAATAAAAATCGTTTAAATATATATATATAAGTAAAAATAATATATTATATTAAAAATAATTTAAAACTTTAGTAAATAGTTAATGGTATAAATATTTAATAGTTAATAGTTAGCAAATAGTTAAATTTTAAAATGTTAATAATGAATTATGAATGAATTATATAGCTGCATAATGATTAATTTATGATTAAATATATATATATATATATAGATTATGTGTTTTATAATTGGGTTAGGTGCTTGATCAAACAAGTAAGTAAGGGTAATTGACAAGTGCCCCACAACACTAGCTTACCTAGAAATACAGGAGGGTTAGTAACTTACCCGAACAAGTTACCAATCTTAGAGGCTTTCGACCCCAACATTTAGCCACTTACCCTAAAGAGACCGAAGTTTTTTTATAGACAAGTAAAAAAAAAAAATTATGCCTAACCCTATGTTTACAAGTATAAGTTGAGTGAATGTGGACTGCCTTAAAACTCTTCCCTGATAAGAATTTGGTTTGATGTAGATTCATTTATTCAATATTGTTAGGACTCGGGGAAATCGAGGCCGAGGAGCATCATCGCAAGGACCTCCATCGTCGACGCTGCCACCACCATCGCCTGAATTAGCTCTCATTTTGCACTCTTTGAAGACTATTAATGAGACATTAAAGGGGCATTAGTCAACAGATGTCGAAGTGGAACCCCCACCATCTGGGGTGGGTAAACTTGAAGCATCAAGGGACTCATATGTAGGGACTCCACCTGGGGACATCCCCAAAGAACTACATAAGATCAAACTCCCAGAGGTTGCGAGGGGTCCTGCAAGTGAACATGCAGAGGCATGGTTGGAATGAATGACATTATGTTTCTCCTTAAGAGACTATGATTTCACATCAAAGGAGAAAATAACAATCTTTCACTTGAGGGACAGTGCCTTAAACTGGTGGGGTAACCTGGAGAGGTTGTTGCACCTTACCCTAGACACCATCTTATGGGAACTTTTTGAGGAAAGGTTTCGGAGGAAATATTTTCCGGCTTACTACGAGGAACAACAGGTGGGAGTATTTCATGCTCTAGTTTATGGAAATAGGACCATGGAAGAGTACGACATCGGGTTCATGGAGTTGGTAAAATATGTCTCATACATGGATACCGATCAATGATAGGAAAAATGTTTTGTGTATGGGTTAAACCCTCAGATAAGGGCCATGGTACGGATGTGGAAACCATCGCCAGTAGCTGAAGTAGTTGAAAATGCATGTTATGTAGAGGAGAATATGAGCTTAAATGGAGGTATGAGATCAACCTTTCCACAACATCCTAGATTTGTGGGGAAGGCCCCTAGAACCTTCTCCAGGGGAGGGAGCTCTAGGTCGACTCCTTATGGCAATAGAGTTTCACCTAGGATAGTTGCTACAGGTATCTCAATGGAAACAAGTGCAACATCCCATTCATCACCAACGACACAGGAAATTCCATGACCTTCTCAAGGAGAATAAAGTAGGGGTAGGGGCTCCAGGGGAAGGAACTCATTTCCAAGACTGTCATAGGGAAGTGCGCAAATTCCATATCATGTTACGTGTTGGGGGTGTGGAGGACCCCATTACTATCATGACTGCCCAGGGTTGCAAGAAGGATTTTTTCATAGAGAAGGAAAGGCCCCGATGGGAAGAGCAAGTAGTAGCCACCAGATTTATGCAACAAGTAATAATCGCGAGGAAGAACATCAATTCACGGTGGTGGAGTCGTCTGGTATGCTAAATAATGTCAATGTTAAACTTTTATCTGATTTTGGTGCTACAAATAGTTTCATTTCACCTTCTGCATTAGAAAAGTGTGGGTTGGTAGCCTACGAGCACGATGACTTTAAACAAGACGAGATGACTTCAGGGAAAAAACAGGCAGTAGGACCTAGCGTCAATAATTTTCTAGTAGACCTGGGAGTCTGTACTACTGGGTTGAAGGTGTACGTCACTGCTCTGGGGATGTATGACCTAATCATTGGAATGGATTGGTTAGAATCTCATCGAGATATGGTAGATTGTTTCACGAAAAGGGTGCTTTGTGTTGAAGATGAAGGAAGGTCAGTAGAGATCCATGGTGTACGAAGGAAAGTGTCTCTACACTTTATTTTGACCATGAAGGTTAAATGTTGCATGAGGAAAGGTTGTCAATTATATGTAGTGGAAGCAGTTAATGAAAGGAAAGGACCCTCCTTGGATCAATACCCAATATTGTTGGATTTTATGGATGTTTTTCCGAAAGATTTGTTAGGGTTACCTCCTAAGAGGGAGATTGATTTTACCATTGAACTAAAACCTGGTGCGGTGCCAATTTCCAAGAATCTGTATAGGATGACGGTGCCAGAACTTTGTGATTTGCAGATATAGTTGAAATAACTACTCGACTTAGGGATAATAAGGCCTAGTGTCTCACCTTGGGGTGCACCGGTAATTTTTGTGAAGAAGAAGGATGGTTCCTTATGACTGTGTATAGATTACAGGGACTTGAACCATGCTATAGTGAAAAATAGGTACCCAATTCCAAAGATAGATGATCTCTTTGATCATATAAAAGGAGCAGTAGTATTCTCAAAAATTGATTTGTGATCAGAGTATCACTAGTTAAGAGTTAAGGAAGGTGATATTCCTAAAACTGCACTTCGAAATCAGTTTGGGAATTACGAGTTCGTTGTAGTACCATTCGGTTTGACCAATGCACCAATAGTATTCATGAGCCTCATGAATGGTGTATTCTGAAATTACTTAGACCGCTTTTTACTGGTCTTTCTGGATGATATCCTCATCTATTCCAAGAATTAAAGATAACATGAGGAGCACTTGTCTTGAGTAGGAGACCACGTGTCTTCTCCTTGGTACCCTTAAAATTCAATCTTAGGGATCATGTGTTGGGACAACTTCTTAGAGATAGTTGGTATTTAAATGTTACTTCAACCCTCCAGAGTGGAAGGCAGATAGATCCAAAGTATGAAGGATATAGCCTGGAAGAAGATGGACTATTAATATATCAAGGAAGGATGTACATCCTCGAAGGTAGGGACATTTGAAGCATCATACTCAAGGAAGTCCATAGTGCACTTTATTGTGTGCATCCGGGTGTGAAGAAAATGTATGCAGACATGAAGAATCTTTTCTTATGGGTAGGCATGAAGCGTGATGTAGTCCATTTCATTGCCAAGTGCATAGAGTGTCAACAAGTGAAAGTTGATCACCACTACCTGGTAGGTCTCCTACAACTGCATGATGTCCTTATGTCCAAATGGGAAGTCATTTCTATGGATTTTGTTGTGGGATTGTCATTCACATCGCATAGACACAATGCCATTCTTGTGATAGTTGATAAGTTGACCAAGAGTGCTCATTTTATTACGGTTAGAGACACTTATGATGTCACTGATGTGGCACATGTGTTTGTAAGTGAGGTCATCTGTTTGCATGGGTTACCCAAGAAGATAATTTCAGATAGGGACTCCATATTCAATTTTAGGTTTTGGACAAGTTTGCAATCAATGTTGGGGACTCAATTGAACTTAAGTACAACTTATCATCCTGAAACATATGGGAAAACTGAGAGAGTAAATCAGGTTATGGAAGAAATGCTTAGGATGTATGTTATGGATAATCAAACCCATTGGGAGAAGTACCTACCTTTGGTAGATTTCTCTTACAATAATAGTTTTCATAGCTCCATTGGAATGCCACCCTATGAAGCTCTGTATGGAAGGCCATGCAGAACATCGTTGAGTTGGGAAAGGTTAGAACACTAAGTGACAGTTGGGCAAGAATTGATTCAAGAGATGGAGGAATAGGTGATTCAAATTAGGCAGAGACTAAAGGAAGCACGGGATAGACAAAAAAGTTATTTTGATGCACATAGGACTGACCGAAGTTATAAAGTGGGAGATCAAGTTTTCATTCATATTAGGCCTAATAAGAGTACCATTCAGTTCGGGAAGGGGACAAATTTGTCGCTCGATTTATAGGACCGTTCAAAATCCAAGAGAGAATTGGACTCGTTGCCTATCGTCTCATATGGCCGCCCCACTTGCATAAAACTCATAATGTTTTTCATGTATCTGTTCTAACTCATTATGTTGCTGATGAATCTCATAAATTGAATTGGAAGGAATTGTAGGTATCAGACGTGGGAACCCTCATGGTAGAACCATTACACATATTGGACCATAGGGTATGACAAATCAGGAACCGTCTGGTAGACCAAGTTAAGGTCCAGTGGGACAAGTATAACCCAAGATCTGCTACTTGGGAGGATGTCGAGACCTTATGACGATATCATCCCTCACTTTTTTTGACCACCTCGGGAATATGTTTCTCGAATGTTGGGTGTGTGTAATTCCACCTTTTGACTTAGAAATCTAGGATTACCTAAGGCCTAATCACATTTATTTTCTATTCATTGTGAAACTATTAATGATACACTTGAACTTTTAAGACATATGAACCTATGTGAATGTCAATTCTATGAATGTTTAACGTTATTTGAATGATGATGGATATTATGCAATCTATTATGTGAATGTCAATTCTATGAATGTTTAACATTATTTGAATGATGATGGATATTATGCAATCTATTATGTGAATGACAATTCTATGAATGTTTAACATTATTTGAATGATGGTGGATATTATGCAATCTATTATGAGAATGCCAATTCTATGAATGTTTAACATTATTTGAATTATGGGGATATTATGCGATCTATTTCTAACTTGAAAATTTTGACATTTGAAGTTGTTGGTACGTGGATACCGAATTGAGATTATGGTTGAATTCATTTACATGATGATAATGCATAGATGTGTATGAGTTTGTGTTATAGACTAATCTGCAGGTCAATGGGCTATGAAATAGCCAAAGGATAATGATAATAAAAGTTGATGTTGTGAGCAATGATCGAGAAACAATATGGTATGAATATTTGTATGTGAAATTATGTTGGTTCGAATGCATTGCTACGATATATGGACCAGTGCAGGTTTTCCAGGTGATGAGACTGCCTAAAACTGAATACACGATGATAAAATTCCCAGCAACACAGTGCCATTGTATGTTCCATGGTAGAGTGTGGACCCTAGTCCTATTAGGAGGGGTGGAGGCATTTCCCACCATGTATCCTCTATATCTTGGATTCATGAGAGGATTGTATTAGCTCACACTGTCCTAGATGTGTGATGATGACTGTCAGTTTCTTGTTGGGGAAGTTTGGTCAAGAGAGTTGACACTTCCGCTTACGGGTTCTATTTGGAGTTAGGTCAATATATTTGACGATCCAATATAGTCTAATAGAGGAAGGATAGGGATGCAAGATGGAAGTATGTAAGGGAAGAAAGATGAATAGAAATAGTTGAGAGTGTGTGGGAATTTCTCCTTATAGTAGAAATTATTGTTTTCCCTTTTTTTTGAAAATAAAATATGTATATATGTATATTTATAATTACTTAACTGAACTACAATTATCTAAATGAACTTTGTTGTGCTAAATTATTATAATTGAGGGATTTTTCGAACATTTTAATTGGTTTATTGTATTTTATGAAATGAATAGTCTTGTTGATTGGATTGGATGCATACACGAATTACTATAGGTGTGATAATTATTGTCATTAGTACATGCGTGAGTCTTGTATGTAGTAGCTACACATGCATTCCTTGCACATGTACACTAGTATGTATGAGTGTTTTTTTTTGTTGTTTACTTGTTTACTGATGATGTTGTTTATTTGATGTAGATGTATGAACCATGTGTCATTTCCCCTATATTGTAAATTACTCTTACTTCGGGACGAAGTTTCTTGAAGGGTGGGTGTATGTAACAACCCTAATTAACTATTTAATTATCATGATTGATAAATATTAATTTAATTAATTATTAAAATAAATTTATGGAATCTTTATTATAATATTATTAAAATTGGTAGTTGAAGTAATTAATGGGAGGGATAAGGTTGTTGAGGAATTAATGGGGGATAAGGCAGTTGGATAATGTAAGGAGGGAGTGGGATTTGAGGGAGGAGGATAAGGGAGAGGAGGTAGAACTTGGGGAATGAGATTTTGTTTTTGGGGAAGGTAAAAAATTGCGAAGAAGGAGGAGGAAGAAAGGCTAAAGGAGGAGTTTCAGTGAACAACTTGGCTTGAGGAATCTCATAGGGACATAGTTGTTTCTATTAATTTTGGGCTCGAGGGCCAGGAAACCGCAAGGATTCTTGGAGATAGGGAGTCAGAGAGGCTATTCCTAGATGGTTGGGAGGTTAATACTCAGTTTGGGTAGAATTAACATCATCAATCAGGAAAGGGATAAATCAACTAAGGTTTAGGTTGAAGTAAATACCTTATGCATTTTCTGCTATCATTATATTGTTGTTAATTAGTATGTTGTTAGTATGTTGTTGTTTCTATGTTGTTAATTATTATGTTGTTAGTATGTTGTTGTTGATATGATGTTAATTATTATGTTGTTAGTATGTTGTTGTTGCTAAACTATCAATTATTATGCTAGTAGAAGAATATCAAGAAAGGAAATTCTAAAATAAGTAGCAGTAATTAAAGAAGTAGATTAGAAAGTATTTATTTATTTTTATGAGGCTTTGTAATTTAGGGCTTACGGAATTGGAATTTTCACATTAGAAATCCCAATTTTTTACTTTGGAAAGATAGATTTTGGCCTATCTCTAAAGGGTTTCAGATTGGAACTAGTCCAAATTTAATGAAATTGGGGTTAAAAAAACAATAAACATTATCAAATCAATAAAAGGAAAAGTAAAGAAAAAGAGGAAGGAAATAGGAGAAGGTTCCTCTAAAATGCCCTAAAGCTATAACAACAAAAGAACTAGAAGCATTAGAAAATCAATAAAATGAAAGAAACTGAAAAGAGGAAGGAAGAAGGAGAAGAAAAAAAGAAACCATTACCTTAATTGTGGAAGTTCCTCCATGAAACCTTAGCATCCATGCATGAAACCCTAAATCTACAACAACAATAAGAATTATTAAATCAATGAAAATCATAGTAAAAAGGGAAGACATGTGAAGAAGGAAAGGGAGAATCAATTACCTTCTTCATAGAGGCTCCCCATGAAGTTAAAACCATAACCTTCATGACAATGAAACCCAAAGAGAAGAAACTCTAAGGATGAAAGGAGAAGAGAAGAGATAATGGTCTATGAGGTTTTTATGAGAAAAAATAAGAGATTTAATTGAAATAATCAAAATACCCTTATACGGATGAGAATTGAGAGAAGCATTTTACTTGTATTCCTTGATTTTTTTAAATTTCTTTTTGAAAAATTTCTATAGCATTTACTTAGTTATTTAGGGAACCTGAAGCCCAATCAAGCACTAAACTCAACTCTAAACCCAATACTAAATCTAAATGTAAACCTAGTGCTAAATTCAATGCAATTAAGACTATATCATGAAAAAATGTTGAGCTTAGTATCATCCCATGAAATGGCACCGAGTTTTCATCAAAAATACAAAAAAATTGCGAGCAAATTAAATGGAAAATAAAATTTAAAGATAAAAAAGGACATTGATAACACGATTTTGTTGTAGTGAGTGTTTATTACAACTCCATAATTATTTCATATTTCTTTTTATTTCCATTCCATTTTATATATCAGAAGAAAAAATTAAAAGATAATATTATAATTTAAAAATACTTATAATATTATAATCTAATTATAAATGATGTACTCATTAAGAATAACATTATATAGATGATGTGATCATTTTATAGTTCTAACTCTTATTTTATATCTCAATTTATTTTTGTATTTTGAATACCACACTTGTAATATTATAATCTAATTATAAATAAACACTATATAATTAAGAATAACATATGGAAAAAAATTGTCATAATGTTACACCTACATAGACTATATTAGGATATCACTATATAATTTGACTAAATAAATAGTGGAATGTTACGTGCATAATATCGTATCATATGGGCTACCTTCGAACATAAAGTGTCACTATATGTGCACATAAATAGTGACTTTATGTGCATTATATAAAGTCACGTAGATATAAAGTGGAAGTGTCATTTCCATTCATGTGATAAAGACATAAAGGAGGAATCATTTCCTAGACATCCAAAAACCTAATCCTAGGAGATGAAGCGTCAAAAGTCGTGTGGACCCCTTTTTCATACGATTTCTGTTTTAGGCGTGTGATAGCTCGCTGGAAAGGTATCATCAAGGAGATTTATTTTGGGGCCTCAATTATTCCTTCGGCTATCATTGAGAACCTCGATCTTGAAAAACCTTCATTTAGGCCCTCAAAATGGCCCCGGAAGTTAAAACCTGCTAAAAATAGTAAATTGCCAAAATTGCCAAAAAATTGTTTTGAGCCAGTCGGAAAAGATGGGTGGCCACCGATATCCACCTGGATCACTCAAGCACACTTAACTCTGTAGTTTTCCCCACAATCAAGCCCACTTAGCTTGCTACCCCATTTGTAAAACCTTAGCAAGTATTGTGCCTTATGAACTATCTAGTTAGAACTCCCTTCACTTTTATTATTTAAGCATAGAGGGGTTTTCGTAGTGCAACATATTAGATATCATTTTTGGGATTAATTGTGTAGAGTAAGTTATTAATCTTAGAACAGTAATGTGTAGAGTAAGTTATTAATCTATAACCCGTAACCATGAATATTAGTAGCAAATGACCGATAATTCTCATGATTTGAATAGTCCACTTAGCACTCATTGCATCGGGTGATGCTCATAGGGCTGAAGAAGTGGGAATGAAACCAACAAAATGAATCACATAACATCAATCATCACTTTCAAGGCTTTCACTCGGTAACCAAGACTTCCTGGATGGTCACCCATCCCAAGATACCTCTGGCTCAAGCGCGCTTAACTGTGGAGTTTTCCCCACAAGCAAGCCCACTTAGATTGCTACCCCATTTGCAAAACCTTAGCAAGTATTGTGCCTTATGAACTATCTAGTTAGAGCTCCCTTCACTCTTATTATTTAAGCATAGAGGGGCTTTCGTAGTGAAACATATTAGATATCATTTTTGGGATTAAATATGTAGAGTAAGTCATTAATCTATGACCCATATCTATAGATATCAATTTTGGGATTAACTACATAGAGTAAGTCATTAATCTATGACCCATATCCATGAATATTAGTTGCAACTAACCAATAATTCTCATGATTTGAATAGTCCACTTAGCACTCATTGCATCGGGTGATGCTCATAGGGGTGAAGAAGTGGGATTGAAACCAACAAAATGAATCACATGGTATCGATCATCACTTCGGAGCTTGCACCTGGTAACCAAGACTTTTCGAATGGTCACTCATCCCAAGATGCCTCTGGATCAAGCACTCTTAACTCTGGAGTTTTCCCCATAATCAAGCCCACTTAGCTTACTACCCCATTTGAAAAACCTTAGTAAGTATTGTGCCTTATGAACTATCTAGTTATAGATCCCTTCACTCTTATTATTTAAGCATAGAGGGGCTTGCACAATGAAACATATTAGATATCATTTTTGGGATTAATTGTGTAGAGTAAGTTATTAATATATGACTCATATCCATGAGTATTAGTAACAACTGACCAATAATTCTCATGATTTGAATATTACACTTAGCACTCATTGCATCGGGTGATGCTCATAGGGGTGAATACGTGGGATTGAAACCAACAAAAAGAATCGCATAACATCAATCATCACTTTTGAGGCTTTCACCCAGTAACCAGGACTTCCTGGATGGTCATCCATCCCAAGATTCCTCTGGCTCAAGCATGCTTAACTATGGAGTTTTCCCTATAGTCAAGTCCACTTAGCTTGCTATCTCATTTGCAAAACCTTAGCAAGTATTATGGCTTATGAACTATCTAGTTATAGCTCCCTTCACTCTTAATATTTATGCATAGATCATCTTTCGCAGTGCAACATATTAGATATCATTTTTGGGATTAACTGCGTAGAGTAAGTCATTAATATATGACCCATATCCATGAGTATTAGTCACAATTGACCAATAATTCTCATGATTTGAACAATCCACTTAGAATTCACTGCATTGGGTGATGCTCATAGGGGAGAAGAAGTGGGATTGAAACCAACAAAATGAATCGCATAGCATCAATCATCACTTCTGGGGCTTGCACCCAGTAACCGGGACTTCCTGGATGGTCACCTGTCCCAATATTCCTCTCGCTCAAGTGCGCTTAACTCTGGATTTTTCCCCACAATCAAGCCCACTTAGCTTGCTACCCCATTTGCA
The DNA here is from genome assembly GCA_009831015.1 of Picea engelmannii. Lineage (NCBI taxonomy): Eukaryota > Viridiplantae > Streptophyta > Pinopsida > Pinales > Pinaceae > Picea > Picea engelmannii. The sequence goes on along the minus strand of ML786439.1, from coordinate 245,617 downwards.
AAACCTTATCAAGTATTGTGCCTTATAAACTATCTAGTTAGAGCTCCCTTAAGTCTTATTATTTAAGAATAGAGGGTCTTTCGTAGAGAAACATATTAGATATCATTTTTGGGATTAACTACATAGAGTAAGTCATTAATTTGTGACCCATATCCATGAGTATTAGTCGCAACTGACCAATAATTCTCATGAGTATTTGGTCTCCCATCCCAAGATACCTTTGGCTCAAGCACGCTTAACTATGGATTTTCCCCCACAATCAAGCCCACTTAGCTTGATAACCAATTTGCAAAACCTTAATGAGTATTGTGCTTTATGATTAGCACCCATTGCATCACTTGACTATTCAAATCATGATATTTATTGGTCAGTTGTGACTAATACTCATTGATATGGGTCATAGATTAATGACTTACTCTATGCAATTAATCCCAAAAATGATATCCAACTTATAAAATATTATGTATTCATTTTCCTCATAGTTAGGATATAATAATCTCTCACATCTTGTCCCTTTAGTTTCCATCATACTCATGGAGATGTATATTTGGAATAATCTTAGCTTTCCTTCACTCGATATCAATATTCATGATTGAGGAAGTCTCCATGGTTGGAGACATGTCTCCATGTACATATTAACATTAGATGGACAGAAGAACATATTGATATTGATATTCTACATCGAATTTTAAAAGTTATAAAAAAAAATTGTATATTTTCCTTCACAGAGGTTGTGGACTAATTTTAGGCATGATAGTGTACATTAGTTTAGAGTGGTTTAGGTTGGTCATTATAAATTCTTTGTAATTGTGACCTATCAGTATGGGGATATAATTTTCCGATTGTGAGCTATAAGTATGGGGATCTTAAGGAAGGATTAGTTGAACTTTCCTAAAGAACATTATTTACATTAAGGGGGGACCCAAGAATGGGTTAGTTCACCCTTGCCAAAGGATAGTATAAGCATTGAAGGGGATCCTAGAGAAGGATTAATTAACCCTTGTTCAAGAATAATATTTTTTTTATGGGGGAGCACCTAGAAGGGTCACCCAATCCCTTTCTCAAGAATAATATTATTGTCACGAGGGATCTCAGGGAAGGGTTAGAAAACTACATGTTGCGCCTCTTTTGTCACCTAAATGAGAAAAACAGAGGTACTTACAAGCCCAGTTGGGTCAGCTAGGCAAGACATTAGTAAAGGAAAGAGTTAGAAGAATAAACATAAAAGACTAAGCTAAAAATTAAACTAAGAAGGGAAAAAATGACTAAACTATTGTGCATAAGGACATAAGAACAAGAAATAAACAAGACTCATGTCACCAATGGAAAGGATTGTATTAGTGAAAAGAAAACACCAAAGAGAAAGGGGACTTTGGGTCCCTTCTTCCTCCAAGGGATGGTTCTTGGACCCCTAAGATTGAGCTCTTCTTACAACTTGGAAACTTGAAAGAAATGGTGAAAGAATCCCAAGCTAACCCACTCAAAAGGTGATGTGGATTGCCCAAATGGAATGTTGCTAATATGCTCTTGACAAGAAAAGAGGTTTCCCCAAGAGAATAGCAACAGCATAACCTTGCAAATGAATTCCTTGAAAATGTAGTGCAGCCATGGCTTTGTTTTATAGCACCACTTTGAGGTATTGTGAAACCATATTTTAGTGTGAAAGGGGGTTGTTTAGGGCACCTTTAGGTCTTTGACTAGCCATCCAGTCGGATCCAACTAAGATTTGGATGTCAAATCAACTTGGAAGTTGAACCAGAAGTGGGTGGGAGGCCAACCAACATCATAAATGTGTTGTTCCCAGGTGTGAGCGGCTTTCAGCATCCATAGTCATGCATCATGCGCATGTGCTCTTTTTCTGTGCTTCTTGATGGTGCATGTGCGCATGCGCCCTGTGTAGTCATGGCACATCTTGATTTTATAACTGGTTGTATAGTTTTGGACCTTTTGGAAATGTTTTTTTGGTAATTTTGGTCCATGAGTAGACTCATAGCTATTTGAAGATGATGGATTCCTGTAACCATTTGCGGATGAAATTTGAGTGATAACAGATTCCCCCTGATGGATGAGGTTAGGAGAATACGGATAGCCAAAATTCATCAATGTTTCTTCTACAAAGAGTACCATTGTAAGAAAGAGCGATAGTGAGATTATCAAGAGTGACCCGTTGGAGGGAGAAGGGAACCTGTAGGACCCAACCTTTCGCAAGGTGTGGAAAATAAATTGTGTACAAATAAGGCGGGCATGCCCCATGCTCGTGTCATGTAACTCAAAAAAAAAAAAAAAAGGTGTTGTACAGTAACTGAAACTGTGTGTTGATGTAGACAACTGCAGCGCCCTCAGGGGAAGTTTTGATAAAGGTAGAGGAACATACTCTGAACAGTAGGCAATAACACCTGTAAGAAGTATTAGGGATTATGTGGGCATTGATAGCCCAACAAAGTTCAGAGGTCTTCGACAAATATAAAAAAAAACTGCAAAAGTCGCAAAGTAAGACCCACCGTAACATGAGAAAGTGTTGAAGTCGAATGTTATGGGGGTCAACGACAGCAGAGAGCAATGATTGTTATCACTGAAATTTCGTTCGCACATGGCGACAAGAACTCAGCATCGTCAAACAATAATGAAGTCATTCATGGCCCTGAATTAATCTCACAGCATTCCAAAAAGGTCAAAAACTATACAAAGTAGTGAAAAATTGAAGAGCGCTTTACAGAAGTTGGGCACGCGTGCACATGTGCGGAACAGGAATGTAGAATGTGCGCATACGCGCACGATGCGCGGCTGTTAGCGCAAAAATCCGCACATCTGCTAAACGGCGCATTTATGAATGCGGTCGGCCTCCTAACCACTTATGGTTGATCTCCCAAGCTGATTTGACTTCCAAATCCAGGCTGGATCCAAATGGTGGGTTGGTCAAAGACCTAATAATGCCCTAAATGGCCTCATTTCACACTACAAATCAGTTACACAATAACCCAATGCAATGCTATAAAAATCCATGAATGCACCTCATTTTCTCAAGGAATTCAAAGTAATGTTATGCTGCCTAGATTGTTTTAAGGACTCCATCCTTGACAAGAACACATTGGTACCATTTCATTGAGAAATCCACCTCTCCATTGAGTGGATTTGCAAAGAGTTCTTTCACCACCATTTTCATTTTTCTTGTTGTAAGGAGAGTAAGCTTGTGAGGGTCCAAGAGCCTTCCCTTGGAGGAAGAAGGGACTCATAGTCCCCTTTCTTCTTGGTGCTTTGATTTCATCAATAGATCAGCCTAAAAACATTGGTGACATGGGTCTTTTTGTGTTTGTTATCTCTATGTCCCTATGCTCATGCTTTTTGTTTTTATTAGTTTAATTCTTTCTTATAGTTTTGTTTTTCTTTCTCTAACTCTTTCCTCTACAGCTGTCATGCTCAGCAAGACCCAACTAGGCATGTAAGCACCTCTTATTTTCTCACCAAGGTGACGAAAAGGATGCAACAGATTGGCGACTCCACTGGTCACAAATACATTGTTGTCTCCGTTGATTACTTCACCAAATGGGCCGAAGCTATGCCCACTTTCAACAATACTGCTGACACTGTAGCACGTTTTTTCTTTAACCACGTCATATCCCGTTTTGGAGTACCACTCCAACTCGTTTCCGACCATGGGAAACACTTCAAGAATGAGATCTTCGTCGAACTCTCATCTCGGTTAGGCTTCTCTCACGAATTTGCCTCACCATATTACCCTTAGTCAAACGGACAGGTCGAGGTAGTTAACAAAGTCCTCAAGACCATGTTACAGCGCACAGTTAATAAACATAAAACCAATTGGCATCATATGTTATTTTCTGTGCTATGGGCATATTGAACGACAGTGAAGACCGCTACTAGTTTCACACCATTCCATTTAGTCCATGGGGTCGAGGCAACTCTTCCCATCGAGTGCAAAATTCCCACCTTACGCACCGCAATTGAGCTATTACCTGACACTACTCCAATGGAGCAATGCTTGCTGAACTTGGAGTCTCTGGATGAAGATCATCAATCTTCCTTACAGAACAATGAGGCAGCTAAAAAATGATCCAAGGCTACCTTTGATCGCCATGTCAACCTTCGATCATTCCGCGAAGGCGACCTCGTCCTGGCTTATGATATCGCTCATGATACCTTTGGCCACGGCAAATTCGAATCACTTTGGAATGGCCCTTACATCATCCAACATTGCCTCACCAAAGGCGCATACATCTTGGCCTCCCCCGAAGGCCTCTCTCTCGAGGAACCCATCAATGGGTTATATCTCAAGAAATTTCATGCTTAAAAGTAGTCATTCTACTTTAGGTTATTTATTTTTTTAGTGTTTTTTTAGTCTTTTTCCTCCTCCACTCTCATCTAAATTATCCTTTGTTCTATTGACAGATGCTTCCTCCACCATCCTATCACATTGGTTACGCTGACGGTGCCAACCATTGGACACAAAATCTCGCTTCGGTTGCTTGGGCTCTCTACACCCCCTCACATGAAATGCTACATTCAAGCGGCATATGTTTGGGGCCAGCCACCAACAACCAAGTTGACTACACTGCAGTCATCGACCTCTTGGCCGATGCCCAACATCATCATATTTGTCACCTTAGCGTCTTCCTCGACTCTCAACTAGTCGTTCTCCAGCTCAACAATGTGTATCGTGTACGCGATCCATGCCTCTTTCTCAAATACATGCAGCTTAGGCTATTATCTCGACATTTTGATTCCATTACATTTACACATATTCCAAGACAATTGAATCAAACAACAAATCAAATAGCTAACATGGTGTTAGATTGGCATATATCACATCAAACTACACATACATAAACATATCATGAAACCCTGTCACAGCATATATATAGAATGGACGTACTCAACACATCAGCAAAAAACATGTAGACAACATCAGGATCTCAACATGTGTATACTCATGTATATATAAAGGCCCATCAGGCCATCCGAATGTTTACATACAAAAATACATGTATCCGCAGGCCAATGCAGCACCTCGGTACAAAAAATGGGCTCACCAGCCTATATACAACAAAAACAAAGATGTACATCATACACCACTCAGGGTGCCTCTATCGCACCACCACTTTCTCCTCCCTCAGGAGGAGGTGGTGGCCCACCACCACCTACCCCAGGCGGTGGTGGACCACCCACAGGACCCTCCTGCCTCGGCGGCAGGTGTCCACTCGTCATCGTTGCAAGCACTGCTACTCGCCACACTATGGCATGCCATGGTGGCGATACCCCTACACACTGCTCCAGGAAACTTTCGTCCTAGATACGCGTCCACATGCCCTCAGGCACATCCTATTGAACCGTCTCCAGATGATGGCGTATGTCATCATAATCCACTCCGACCGCCGCTGGAGGAGCATGTGATGGCCCCGCACCAGGGTCATCGTACCGGTGCCTCCTCGCTGCCCACTCCGGCTCAGCTGGTCGCCCCGCAGCACCCTCCCGCCGGTGCCTCTCTCCCTGTGGTACTCTCTCCGGCTCTCGATGAACTGGCACTCTCTTCATCTCTACCTCACGCCCGCGAGGTGCCACATATGCACATGCAAAAAACAACAACAACAGATAGTATTAGCATCTATATCATATACATATGGACTGATATCTCAAAAGAAAATATAAATCAAAAACATACCAACATACTAAACATACCTCGATGGTCAAATGCCTCCCCTGGAGGTAGTACCATGTCTGGGTCACCCCCGAAGTCCACCCCAGCATAGGGGTACCGAAGTATCACCTGCGGCATCTGCCACCATATCCCTGTCGCCTCTGTTGAAAAGAAGTGGCCACCTTCGCCACCACCGTGACAAAGAAAAATGGTCGACCACCACCTCAACTGCATCTCTCGCACCCCTGGCATCTCCAGTAGAACCCTTGGGCATAGCATCGGCACCCTCTCTAAAAACCAGGCTACTAGGATGGACCCGAAAGCAAACTCTCCCGCACCTGTGGACCGACAGTGGTCCAACTGTGCTAGCATCCACGCATGCAGCGTCAGCCCCCACGCGAACTGCTCGTCGGCCACCACTCTCTCCAGCACCAAAAACTGGCCACCACTAATCCGCTGGGTCGCAAGTGATCCATATATACGAACAATCATTGCCGCTATACAATGATGTGCTAGGGCATCTATAGCACTGATGCTCACCACAGTCCCAGACATAAAGTCCCGACCTGAGCAGTATCTCTGGCCAATATCGACCAGTTGAATGGTCCTAGGCAACACTAGCTCCACCGGTAGGGGCGTTCCTCGAAAGGGGAGCCCAGTCAAAAAATAAATGTCCTGCACCACAGTGAAGGGGATCTGCTCTCCTCGTACGAGGAAGCAGTGCAGCTCCGGACTCCACATCTGGATCAGGAACTGTAACAAATACTCATGTGCCTGGATCAACGGGCACTCAAAGAACTTTAGCAACCCACAGGTTGCCAAAGTCGCACGCACGCCCGTCCCCTCAATGGCCACGGCGTCTCGCAACTGCGCCCAGTCTCGCTCTCGCCACCGCACTGGCATCGTCACTATGGTCCACCTGCAGACAACACAGAGACCTATATCATCTCATACAACCGTCAACAACATCAAAACAACTCATTTTTCACCCTTCCACCTTGCCTCCTAGGCGCGATTTTTGTTACCCACAGGCACGCACACATGCGCACCTGTTTATTACATAGGTGCGCATATGTGCGCGCCTGTTCATTACACAGGCGTGCATATATGCACACCTGTGCATTGCACAGGTGCGCATCAGTGCGCACCTATTTTCTTCACAGGCGCGCTGCCACGTGCGCCTTTTCACCATACAAACGTGCACAGGTGCGCGCCCGTCAAACCCATAGGCGCGCACTGATGCGCTCATGTTCAACTCACAGGCGCGCCCTTTGGGTGCGCCTTAAATTCTCCCCATCGCGCACCCATGTGTGCATATCTGTTGTACAAGCACGCACATATGCACGCCTATCACCCGATCGCCCACGCATGTGGGGCCCAAACCCCCTAAAACCCTCTGTACGGCCCTCCGTACAACCCCTACCCAAAAATTGAAAACCTATCTCTATGCAAGATGATCAGACCACTAACCTGATACTCGCAAATCGTCAATCGGATTACTTGTCCTCCCCGAATCTCCAAATCTCCTCTGAAAACTGCTCGTCCAGTCACTATTGCAACAGGTACAAATGAGGTGGCAATGTGGGCCCTACAGCTATATATAGGCCTTTTTCCAAACTTCCACTCATCATTCTGGGAGCCCAAGGTGTCCATTTTTCAAACCGTCTTCAGCCACGGGATCAGCATCCCATCACCTACATTACAGCAGTCCCTAGGTCACTTTTCATCCTGAGCCCCCGGGGTGCCTTTTTCTCATATCACGGTCAGGTACGCACATGCATAAGTCACATTTATCAAATACATGCTCATATCATTGATTCTCTTCAGATATTGTTCACTTTGGGTATTTGGCTTTTCTGTGTGCAGGTACCTGCTCATCATTCATCGGCATCACCCCTTCAGGTATATACTCAGCACTGGCATGTAGTCTTTCCTGTTGTATCACATTTACATTTCCAGTCACACCCTCTGATATTGGCCTCTAGGATCCCCCTTCCCGTCTCTGCAGTACCCACGCCTCCATTTGCATCTTCGGTACTATTACCCAGTAGCATTCTTACCCACATGAGTTGTCTCATTCATAGCACCTTTTGCCACTTTTTGACGCTCATACTGTGTTTCATTACCCTTTAGGGATGGGAGTCCTGATAGTATTTCATCATGACATGCATCAACCACATCCTCCTTCTCCTCATTTTGCTATCTTTCCCACACGGACTCCCAGATTACCTCTTTATGGTTCTATTCTTTACCTGCACCTCCGCAATATCATGAACCCTCAATTTCATCCACCATCAGTTTTCCCATCTGCGAACCTACCTTCATTCCACCTACCTCATACAGAAACTCACCAATGGGGCCCCCACCCTTCATCAGTTTTCCAAAGAACATTATGCCCTACGTGGGCCATCCATACCACACTGGGGCACCCATTTCTGTATTTGTACATTTCTCCTCAATTATTCGTTATTTATTGTACAAACGCCTTTATTTCTAGTCATTACAGTCTCTTTTTGTCGTCACCGTTAGCGACTTGCTTCTTTCCTTTTGGCCACACGCAACCCATGTCACCCTTGGTTGGAGCATTACTTATCATCTACCCTTGCCGACATCGTCCATACCTTTAGAGTACTCCACAGGTCACTTACCTCTACCCTCTGAATTTGTTCACCTTGTCCCGCCTCTGGCACAACTTATCACCAGTCTTGTCGTTCCCTTGACACTAGACCTTGTTACACGGTTGCGGCCACTCTTTATCTCATACATCCTCCAACCAAGGGCAGTATTGAGTCTTCCCACTTCTTGACTTCATCCAGGTACCTCTGCCACTTCCTCACCTTAGTAGATTCCACGAAGCCCTTTGCTTCTAGGAGTCGCGTTCCCCTTTTGTCGACATCAACACAATTTTCGGAAGGGTGACAGTATCTTGATTCTCATTCTCCATTCAATGAGAGATCTCGGACGGCACAGGGTGAAACACCATTGCTCCCTACTATCGTTGGCCCCCATAACATTCGATGCCAACACTTTCTCATGTTATGGTGGGTCTTACTTTGTGACTATTGCAGTTATTTCTATCATTTTCCGAAGACCTCTGAAATTGGTAGGGCCATCAATACCCGCATCATCGCCGATACTTATTACCGCGATCATTGCCCATTATTCAGAGTATGTTCCTTTTCAGCATTGTCTTCTGGCTTTATCATCACCACCCTCGAGGGCGCTGCAATTGTCTACACCAACACTTCAGCCATCTTTTCTCAGAGTTACATAACACGATCATGGGGCATGCCTACCTCATTTGTACACAGTTTTCTATTTTTCTCACCTCATAGAAGGTCGGGTCCTACCAGTTCCTTTTTTCTCCAATGGGTCACTCTGAACGATCCCACTATTTCTCTATCTTACAACAACATTCTCAGTAGAAGAAACATTGATGAATTTCAGTTATACGTATGCTCCTAACCTCATCCATCAGGGGGCATCTGTTATCACTGAAATTTCGTCCGCACATGGAGACAAGAATTCAGCATCGTCAAACAGTAATGAAGTCATTCATGGCCCTGAATTAATTTCACAACATTCCAAAAAGGTCAAAAACTATACAAAGTAGTGAAAAATTGAAGAGCGCTTTACAGAAGTTGGGCACGCACACACATGCGCGGAACAGGAACGTAGAATGTGCGCATACGCGCACGATGCGCGGATGTTAGCGCAAAAAGTCGTGCACCTGCTAAACGGCGCATTTATGAATGTGGTCGGCCTCCCAACCACTTATGGTTCAGCTCCCAAGATGATTTGACTTCCAAATCCGGGCTGGATCCGAATGGTGGGCTGGTCAAAGACCTAATAATGCCCTAAATGGCCTCTTTTCACTCTACAAAGTAGTTACACAATAACCCAATGCAATGCTATAAAAAGCCATGAATGCACCTCATTTTCTCAAGGAATTCAAAGTAATGTTATGCTGCCTAGATTGTTTTAAGGACTCCATCCTTGACAAGAACACATTGGCATCGTTTCATTGAGCAATCCACCTCTCCATTGAGTGGATTCGCAAAGATTTCTTTCACCACCATTTTCATTTTTCTTGTTGTAAGGAGAGCAAGCTGGTGAGGGTCCAAGAGCCTTCCCTTGGAGGAAGAAGGGACTCATAGTCCCCTTTCTTCTTGGTGCTTTGATTTCATCAATAGATCAGCCTAAAAACATTGGTGACATGGGTCTTTTTGTGTTTGTTATCTCTATGTCCCTATGCTCATGATTTTTGTTTTTATTAGTTTAATTCTTGCTTATAGTTTTGTTTTTCTTTCTCTAACTCTTTCCTCTACAGCTGTCATGCTCAGCAAGACCCAACTGGGCATGTAAGCACCTCTTATTTTCTCACCAAGGTGAAAAAAAGGGTGCAACAATGATGGTTCTCCCTGTGTCATCTGAGACTCCTCATTGTAAAGGTAATGAGAGTCAAGATATTGTCGCCCTTTTGAAACTATGTTGATGTCGACAAAAAGGGAGGCGCGGCTCCAAGAAGAAAAAGTCTTCGTGAAATCCACTAGGTGAGGTCAAGAACTGAGGAGGTACATGGACGAATTCAAGATGTGTGGAGACTCAATAATTCCCTTAGTTGGGGATATATTTGAAGTATAAGCGGTTGCAACCATTCAACTAGGTCGAGTGTCAGAGGGACAACGAGATGTGGGATAAATTGTGCCAGAGGCGGGACAAAGTGAACAAACTCAGAGAGAAGAGGTAGGTGGCCAATGGGATACTTGGAGTTTATGGATGATGTAAATAGGAGTAGGTGATAAGGAATTCCCCAACCAAGGGAGACATGGGTTGCGTTTTCCAAGAAGGTCTCCAAAGGTGACGACAAAAAGCTATGTAAAATGATGGAAACAATGGCTTAATTACAAAAAGAATCAAAAAATCAGTGGGGATAATGATGCAAATACAGAAACGGGTGCCCCAGTGTAATATGGCTTGGCCTAAGTATGGCACAAGTTGGTTAAAAAAAATGTGGAGGGTTGGGGCCTCATAGGCGGGTTTCTGCAGTAGGGAAATGTATGGAGGGAAATCTGAAGATGGGCAAACCGGTGGTGAATGAAATGGATGGTAAATGGTGTTGCAGGAGTGCAGTCAAAATAAAACTGTGAGGAAGTTCCCTGGGAGTCCGTTGGGTAGGCTAGCAAGATGAGGAGAAGGAGTATCTAGCTGATTCATGACATGATGTAAGACTATCAGGACTCCCATCCCTAGAAGGTGAAAATGGCATGAGTTTCAAAGTGCCAAGGGAGACTATGAATGAGACAACTCATGTGGGTGAGAGTGCTACTAGGTGACAGTACCAAAATGCAATGGGGGTACTAGTACTGCAGAGTCAAACGTAACTGGCAAAGATCGGAGGTTGTAACTAGAAAATGCATTGTGATATTTAGAGGGAAATACTACATGTCAGTGTCGATAATATACCTGAAGGGAGACTATTGAGATATGATGAATAAGTACCTACACACATGACAAATGAATACCCAACATGAACGATATCTGAAGAGAAATATCATAGAGTAGTTATTCAATAATGTAATCATGTGTACCTGAGTGTAATATGAGAAAAAATATTGCCCGGGGGCTAAGGATGGAAAGTGGCCTGGGGCATGGAATGGTGTAGTGGATGAGATATTGATCCTGTGGCTAAAGACAGATCGAAAAAAGGACATCCGGAGCTCCCAGAATGGAGTCTGGAAGTTTGGAAAAAAGGACTATATATAGTTATAGGGCTCATACTGCCACCTCATTTGTACCTGCTATCAGAGTGATTGAATGAGAGATATTCAGAGGAGACTTGGAGATTTCGAGAGAACGAGGTAGTTGATTCAGGACCAGCAAGCTTCAGTTTAGTTGTCTTATCATTTTGCATAAAATTAGGGTTTCTATTTTTGGGCAGGGCCTATACGGAGGGCCATACAGGGGGTTTTGTGGGTGTGCCCCCCCATTGCGTGGGCGATCGAGAAATATACATGCATGGGTGCATTCCTATAATGCATATATCCATGCATGGGGGCGCCTTAATGAGAGAAACATGCGCACATGGTATGCACGCCTGTAAGCTAAACAGTTGTGCATGCATGCACAGCTGTGTAGTGAACATGTGGGCTATGATGTGCACCTGTATATGTGATAGGGGCGCATCAAGGTGCCTCTGTATGGCCTACAGGTGCGCATGTGTGCATGTATGTGGGATGAATAGGTGCACATGTGTGTGTGTCTGTGGGGCTAAACAATCGCGCCCTGGAGGCAAAGATGACGGGTGCAAAACTTATCTTTTTTGGAGATGTTAATGTGTTTATTTTTTGAGATGGTTGATCGAGAATTGGATTATGTGGTTGCAGGTGATCATTTGGATGATGTCGCTTCACTGGAGAGAGAGAGATTGGTCACAGCTCAGGGAGGTTGTGACTAATGAGGAGTCGGCGGTTTGTGTTAGGGTCCTAACCCGCACATAGGTAGAACAATATATTCGGATGTAATAAAGGTCAATATTAATAAGGCCTTTCAATAAAATATAATAAGGCAGATGTAAGAAGACCTAATAGAAGCTTCCGCTTCTAGAAGGATCTTCATCTAGATGCTTCTTTTTAGTATAAATAGGAGTCGAGGGTATGAGAACCCTAGCTTGGATATTATTGTAATAGAGCTCTGCTCAACTGGAGGTTGCCCCCTCGAAGAGGCTCGTGAACATTTCTTTCAGATTCAAAGTGTTATTTATGTTGTTATTCTTATATCATTTCAGTGTTATTGTGGTGAATGTTTTGGTTATATTGTTGTTATTCTGCCATTACTAGCATTTTATTTCTGTTCTACATACATTTTATATCTAGTATATTACAAGTGGTATCAGAGCACTTTCTTCGGCAGAAAGTGTGGGTTAAATTTTTTCAGGGTAGAGACATATTCTGGCATCTTTAAGCCACAGAGATCTATCGTTACGCGCATAAACCTGTGGTTGAGGGATTCATACATGCAGGAAATACAAGTGGTACTTAAGCGCACATCTATTGGACACCCTTGTAACCCCTATTGGTACCCCTTCGAGTGGTAGGCATCACACAACACCTATGTACGGATCGACCTAGATTACCTGAAGCCCTCTTTAGATAAACCGATCGGCCGCCTGATTGCTATAGTGTCACCGAGAACAGCACTCCGGAAGATACTCTCTATTACTTGGGTAGTCGGGTAGTATGGCTAAGGGTATGGTCTATCCTCCTTAGTTAAATCCTTGAGATATTGGGCCAAGTACTACTGTTGGACCCTAAATGTATATCAGAGAGATATAGCACAGGGTAAACCCTTGTCTGTAGAACCCCTGAATACCTAACCCTTGGGGACAGAAACATAAACAAATTAAAACAGCCAAGATCTATTGCCGTGCAACTGTGTTCAGGTTGCCAATTAAATACACATTTTTTTCTGGTTAAGCATTTGGGCATTTATTTTCTACAGTATTCTTCAGATCAGACGTAAAAAAAAAAAAAAAAAAGTCTGAAAATTTTTTCACCATTATTTCATACCTATTCCATTGGATTCATCTCTTTGCCCTTATCACATTCATCCATATCGTTTTTTCGGAAAAAAAAATTTACCCCACCCCCCGCTTTTCAGTTCCCCCATCCTCATGGCCCATACTCGTAGCCAAGACTTGGAAGCTCGCTTCAACACCTTGCAATATGGTCTCATTGAGACCCAACAAGAAGTGAAACAACTTCGTGCCAATGTTGTCGCCATCAATACAACCATCCAGTCCTCAATGGGCGAAATCAAACAAGACCTCACCACCCATCTTGAATCATCTTTTTGGCACTCTGCACCAAACTGCATATACCTACAGATAACCCTTCCTCTTCCTCACCCCCACATACTAAAGGTGACCATTCCTCTCATTCTCATACCTTGCAGAACCATCACTTTCAATGTGACCTATGCCTTCCATGGGTGGATGTGACCGAATTTGATGGCTCGTACCCCACTGGTTGGGTAACCCAAATGGAACATTACTTATCTTTATGCAACATTACATATGACTTGGCCAAACTCTGGTATGGTGTTCTCCATCTAGATCAAGAATGTTGGCAATGGTGGAAATGGAGAAAAAATTCTCGCCAAGGGTATATTGCTTGGACACAATTTGTGACAGAGATTTATGAATACTTTGGCATTGACACCAACCATTTGGGTCGTTTGACAAAGCTGAAACAATTAGGAACAGTGGAAGACTTTATAGTTTCCTTTGAGCACCTGCATTTTAGAAAAGAGAGCATGTCTGATGCCTTTTTCTGAGAGTGTTTTATCAGCGGCCTCAAGGATGAAATTCGGGCCCATATCCTCATGGCTTGGCCTGAGAGTTGGGTGGAGGATACAAAAAGAGCTAAAGAAGCACAACAATTTGTATCTTCTCAAAACCGCAAACCCTCCTTCATCCCTCGCCTTAAACCAGTAAATCCCACTACTCCCTCTACTCCACTAAAGATCCAAAAATTGACATGGGTTGAAATGGCTGAATGCTAACTCAAAGGCCTTTGTTATAACTATGATGAAAAATATTTCCTGGGCCACAAGTGTAAAGAACAAAATATTTTTATGGCCATCTCTGAGGATATTTTGGAAGAAGATGAAGAAACCCCCTCTATGTCTGAATCACCTGAATCCACTGACATAACCCCTCCCTCAGACCCTCATGAAGTAGAACCAGTCATTTCACTCAATGCTCTCACTGGCTTCTCTACTCCCCAAACCCTCAAGCTAATCGGTTACATCAAGCATCGGAAGGTCATCATTCTGGTTGATAGTGGCAGCACCCATAATTTTATTCATCATTGCATTTCCCAAGAAACTCATTGCTACATCCATGCCATCGATAATTTCCAAATCATGACTTTCAATGGTGGTTCCATGAAATGTGGAGGGTTTTGTGAAAATGTGTGTCTCCAAATTGGTGACTACCACCTGAAATCCCATATGTTTGCTATCGACATGGGAGGTTGTGACATTGTGTTGGGTGCAGACTGGCTAAGGACTTTGGGTCCCATTCTCATGGATTTTAAAGACTTAACCATGCAATTCAACCAGGAGGGCCACCAATATAACTTCCAAGGCATCACCGTTAGTTCACCTCAGATCATTAGTTCCCATCGCATGGAAAAGTTGCTCAAAAAGGGTCATTCTGGTGTTATCTCCCAACTCCATGCCATACAAGAAACAGAGACACCCTCGGTACCCCAAGACCTCCAAGCCATCCTTTCTAAACATCAATTGGTCTTTTCCACTCCCCAAGGCCTCCCTCCTTCCCGTGGTGTTCATGATCATTGCATTCCCCTTGTACCAGGAAGCCTTCCTCCTAATAGTCGTCCATATCGTCACCCCTTTTCCCAAAAAAATGAAATTGAGAAAATGGTACAGGAACTCCTTAGTGCAGGTGTTGTCCGCCCTAGTACGAGCCCCTATTCGTCTACTATGATCATGGATCTGAAGGCAGAAGGTTCTTGGTGAATGTGTCCTGACTTTCATGCACTCAACAAACTTACCATCAAAGACAAATTCCCCATTCCTGTCATTGATGACCTCCTGGATGAATTGAGTGGCGCCCAATTCTTCACTAAACTGGATCTTTGTTCGGGCTACCACCAGATACATATGATAGAGGCATATATTCCTAAGACTGCCTTTAGAACTCATGAGGGACACTATGAGTTTTTTTTCATGCCCTTTGGCTTGTGTAATGCCCCCTCCACCTTCCAAAGCCTCATGAATCATGTCTTTCGTCCTTTTCTTCTCCATTTTTTCTTAGTTTTCTTTGATGATAACCTCATCTATATCAAAACCTGGACAAACCATCTTTCTCATGTGGATCGAGTTCTCCATCTACTCTCTCAACACCAACTTTTCCTGAAACAGTCCAAATGTGATTTTTGCGCCTTAGAAGTAGAATACTTGGGTCATCTGGTCGGCAAAGATGGCGTCAGGGTGGATCCTAAAAAGATTGAAGCTATGGAAGACTGGCCTCACCCAAAGACTCTTAAGAGATTGCATGGTTTTATAGGCTTAACAGGGTATTATCACAAGTTTGTTAAGAATTATGGGAGATTGCAACACCCCTCACTGCTCTCCTCAAAAAGAACTCTTTCACTTGGACTCCAGTCGTTGCTCAAGATTTTCAAACCTTGAAGATGGCCATGTGCACCACTCCAATCCTCGCCCTTCTCGATTTCACAAAGACCTTTGTGTTGGAATGTGATGCTTCAAGGAAAGGAATTGGTGTTGTCCTTATGCAAGAGGGTCGACCTTTGGCCTTTACCAGCAAGCAACTCTCTAAAATAAATCTGGGCAAATCCATCTATGGAAAGAAAATGTTGGCTATTCTGCATGCCATGGATCTGTGGTGTCCTTATCTATTGGGGAAACGGTTCCAAATTAAGACAGACCGTCAAAGCCTCAAGTATTTTATGGAACAACGCATTTCCTCCCCAGAACAACAAAAATGGGTGACTAAACTCTTTGGATATGATTATGAGATCATTTATAAGAAAGGAAAATACAATGTGGTTGCAGATGCACTTTCCTGAAAATATGAAGATGAACGATCCATTTTTTCTCTTTCATTCATTGTACCAGATTGGCTCGAAATCGTTCGTCGGGAATGGCTACAAGATCCAAAAGTTCACAGTTGATCCAACAATTGCATTCCAATGCTCCATCTTCCCTAGGGTACTCTTGGATCCATGAGGAACTTCGATACAAAGGCCATTTGTCTTTAAGTAAAAAATCAAAGCTAAAATCCATGGTACTTTCTGAACTTCATGCTACACCCACAGCAGGGCACTCTGAGTTCACCAAAACCTATGACAGGGTCAAACGTTCCTTTTTCTGGGATGGTATGAAATAGGACATTTGTAATTTTGTAGTTGAATGTGACATGTGTCAACACAACAATGGAGAAATAGTCAAATCGTCAGTCACACTAAAACCGCTCCTGATTCCACCTGCTATTTGGAAGGATATCTCTATGGATTTTATTACCGGCTTACCCAAATCGGGAAATAAATCCATCATCATGGTGGTTGTTGATCGCCTTTCCAAGTATGCTCATTTATGTGCCCTTCAACACCCGTTTACAGCATCCACAGTGCATCAAATCTCCATGGATCAGGTCTTCAAGCTTCACGGTATGCCGCACTCTATTGTTTCTGATCACGACCCAACTTTCACAAGCAATTTTTGGCAAGAACTGTTCAAAATACAAGGCATAGAATTGCATCTTGGCACATCTTATCATCCCCAGACTGATGGCCAAACAGAAGTTGTCAACAAGTGTTTGGAAACATATTTGAGGTGTTTTGCCTTGGAAAAGAAAAATCAGTGGGCTCAATGGTTACCCCTAGATGAATGGTGGTACAACACTTCATAACATACAGCTACATGCATGACTCCTTTTGAAGCGGTATATGGATAGAAGCCACCTTCAGTTCTCTCATACTTACCGGGTGCCTAGAAGGTCTAGGTAGTTGACCTAACACTTACAACTCGAGAGGATATTCTTCGTGCCCTCAAAAAAAATTTGGTCATGGCACAGAATTGCATGAAGCAACAAGTAGATCAAGGTCGCTCTGAACATCAATTTGCAGAAGGGGATCAGGTGTTTCTTCAACTGCAACCTTACAAGCAAACTTCCCTCAAGGTCGAGCATTTTCGGAAGCTAGCGCCCAAATTTTATGGTCCTTATACCATGCTCAAGCGTGTGGGACAAGTCACCTATCAGTTATCTTTTCCCATCCATTCAAAGATACATCATGTTTTTGATGTTTCATGCTTAAAGAAGGTGATTGGAGCTAAGTGCCAAATTCAAACCAACCTTCAAGAGTTAGTTGAAGAAGGATCCATTTGGCTACAAACAGAAGCAGTTTTGGACCAGCGTGAGCATCGCCTACATTAGAGAACCATCACGGAAGTGCTATTCCAGTGGAAATATACAACTCCAGCAGACGCCACTTGGGAACCAGCTACCATTATGCAGCAATTTCCTCATCTCAAGCCTTGAGGACAAGGTTGTTTTTAAGGGGGCGAACATGTTAGGGTCCTAACCTACACATAGGTAGCACAATATATTCATATGTAATAAAGGTCAATATTAATAAGGCCTTTCAATAAAATAGAATAAGGTGGATGTAAGAATACCTAATAGAAGCTTCCGCTTCTAGAAGGATCTTCCTCTAGATGCTTCTTTTTAGTATAAATAGGAGTTGAGGTTATGAGAACCCTAGCTTGAATATTATTGTAATAGAGCTCTGCTCAACTAGAGGTTGCCCCCTGGAAGAGGCTTGTGAACATTTCTTTCAGATTCAAAGTTCTATTTCTATTGTTATTCTTATATCATTTCAGTGTTATTGTGGTGAATGTTCTAGTTATATTGTTGTTATTCTGCCATTGCTAGCATTTTATTTATGTTCTGCATACATTTTATATCTAGTACATTACAGTTCATGATACTTTGGTAGCTTGTGGGATGATAAATTTCTTTGAGTGCCCCTTGGTACGGGCCCAAGAGTACCTCCTGCAGTTCTTGATTCAGATGTGGAGTCTGGATCTACATTGTTTTATGGTGCGGGGTGAGCAGTTGGCCTTCACTGCGGTGGAGGATGTATATTTTTTGACTGGGCTCCCTTTTCGGGGAACGCCCTTATCAGCGAAGCCCGTATTACCTGGGGAAGGGAAGTTGGCTACCTTAGGCCAAAGGTACTATACGAGGGAGGACTTTATGTCGGGCTCCATGGTGAGTATCGGGACTATCGATGCCCTGGTTCATCGTTGTGTGGCAGCGATGGTTGTGAGGGTATATGGGTCCCTCGTGACTTAGCAGATCAGTGGTGGTTAGCTGAGGATTATGGGGAGGGCGCTAGCAGAAGAGCATTTTTCTTGGGTTGTGATGTTGCATGCCAATATGGTAGGGAAGCTAGACAGGTGTCGGGCTGCGGACTCCGGATGTTCACTTTTGGGTCCATACTGGTTGCATGGATTTTTGAGAGGGTGTCGATATTGCACCCTAGAGTGTTATTGGTCACACCTAGTGTGTGAGAGTGGTGACTGAAGCAGTGGTCTAGGATCTTGATTCGTCACGGTAGTGGGGAGGGTGGCCATTTTTTCATGGCCGAGGCTGCCCAGGTGTGGGGGAAAATGTTGCATATCATACTGCAGTATCCGTACTATGGGGTGGACTTCTGGGATGATCTGGAGATGGTGTTACCTCCAGGAGAGGTGTTCGACCACCGAGGTATGATGTGATTTTTTTATGTTTTCATATTTTAGATAGTATAGCATGTGTATTATGTATAGATGGATGTTGATGTTATCCTTAGTTTGTTTATATGTGCAGATGTGGGACCTCGCGGGTGCGAGGTTGAGTTGGTTAGATCGTCGGCTCGTCCGAGGCTGGTGAGACCTCCGCGGGGAGAGCCACGGGCAGGAGAGAAATGAAAACAGGAGGATGTTGAGGTGAGACCTGCTGATGATGAGAAAGTGGCTAGGAGACGTTGTTTTGATGACCCTGGTGCAGGGCCATCACATGCTCCTCCGATCGAGACCGGGTGAGAGTTTGAGGATATTCGTTGCCACTTGGAGGCGGTGCTACAGGGAGTTCCTGAGGGCATGTGGTCACGTATCCAAGATGAAGTCATCCTAGAGAGGTGTGTGGGGGTTCCGTTGATGTTGTGGACCGTGGTTCGGAGAGAAGAAGTAGTAGGTGTTGTGATGATTGGGCGGCTACCTCCAGGTCTAGAGGGACCGATAGCGAGTGGGGGACTACCTCCTGAGGGAGGGCCAGGTGGTGGTGCTCTATAGGCACCATGAGTGTCTCTGTATGTATTTTTGTGTGTTATATAGGTTGGTGAGCCCATTTGGTGTGGTGACACCAGTTTTGTACCGAGGTGGTCCACCGGCCTACGGATTTTGTACAGGATGTATTCTATTTTTTGTAAACATTTTGATGGCACATTTGACCGATATATATATATATATATATATGGATATTCATTTTGGGATCTTTGTGATTTTCATATGTGTGTGAGGATTTTTTAATGTTGTTTATGATGTCTAATCTATATGTTGTGATAGACTTCTGATAATTTATGTGTGTGTAGAGGTGTCTTGATGTGATATATGCCAATCTAGTACAATGTTAGCCATGTTATCTGTGATTTGATTAAATTGTCTTGGAATATGGGTAAATGTAATGAAATAAAAATGTCGAGATAAAAGTCTAACTTGCAGGTATTTGTGAAAGAGGCAAGGATCACGGACACGGTACACATTGTTGAGATGGAGGATGACCAATTGGGAGTCTAGTAAGACGTTAAGGTGATGAATACGATGATGGCTAGCATCAGCAAGGAGACCAATGACGACAGTGTACTCGGCTTGGTTGTTGAATGTTGAGCCCAAACATGTGCTGCTGGAGTGGAGATTTTCATGTGGGGAGGAATAGAGGGCCCAAGCAGCCGAAGCGATATTTTGTTTCCAACGACTGGCGCTGTTGGCGTAACCAATGTGGTAGGTCGATGGAGGAGGCATATGTCAATAACAAAAATGATAGTTTAGATGTGAGGTATGGAAAAAAGATTAAAAAAGACACTATAAAAGAAATAACCTAGTAATGAATGGCTTTGCTCATGCATAAAATTTCTTTAAGTACAACCCATTGACGGGTTCTTTGAGAAAGAGACCCTCGAGGGAAGCTAGGATGTATGCACCTTTACTAAGGAAATGTTGGATAATGTAAGGGCCATGCCATAGTGACTCGAATTTTCCATGGCCGAGGGTATCATGAGAGACATCGTAAGCAAGGATGAGGTCACCTTCGTGAAATGAGCGAAGGTTGACATGATGATCAAAGGTGGCTTTTGACCATTTTTTGGCTTCCTCATTGTTCTGTAATGAAGATCGATGATCTTTATCCAGGTACTCTAAGTTCATTAAACGTTGCTCCATTGGAGCAGTGTTGAGTAATTGCAATGTGTAAGGTGGGAATTTCGCACTCGATAGGAAGAGTGGCCTTGACCCCATGGACTAGATGAAATGGTGTGAAACTAGTGGCAGTTTTCACGGCCGTACGGTAAGCCCATAGTGCGGAAAATAACATATGATGCCAATTGGTATTATGTTTGTTAATTGTGCACTGCAACATGGTCTTGAGGACCTTGTTAACTGCTTCGACCTGTCCATTGGACTGACGGTAGTATGGTGAGGCGAACTCATGGGAGAATCCTAAACTAGATGAGAGTTTGACGAAAATCTCATTCTCAAAATGTTTCCTGTGATCATAGACTAGTTGGAGTGGTACTCCAAAGTGGGATATGACGTCATTAAAAAAAAACGCACTGTAGTGTTAGCAACATTGTTGAAGGTAGGCATGGCTTTAGCCCACATTGTGAAGTAATCGACTGTGATGACGATGTATTTGTGTCCAATGTTGGATGGAGGTTTGCAAGTCATGAAGTCGATGCCCCATTTACAAAAGGGGCCTGCAATAATGACTGGGTGTAGAAGAGTAGGTGGTGCTCATGCTTTGTTGGCATAAAGCTAGCATTTATCACATCGCTTCACGGCATGAATGCAATCGTGAAATAATGTAGGCCAAAAGTAACTTGTGCAGATGATTTTCTGAGTGGTGGACATCCCCGAGAGGTGGCCCCTGCAAGCACCGATGTGGCATTCGTTCAAGACTCTATCAGCCTCGTCAATATTCAAGCATCGACGAAGTATGGTGTCGACTCCTCGCCGATATATGATATCTTTGATGAGGATATAGCAGGGGGCCTGATGACGAATACATCGACAATCATCTCGTGAGAGGTGGTTACCGAATTTTTGGGTTCGAAGGTAAATGAGGAGGTCGTCGTACAAAGGATCATCCGAAGTGATCTAAAAGAGATGTTCATCGGGGAAGTCGATATTGACGGGGGAACTGGTAGTATCGGAGGGGAAGGTTGTGAAGAGTTCGGCGAGGATGAGAGATTTCTTTCTATTAGGTGTTGAAAATTCGAGATAGTACTCCTGAAGGATAACGCTCCATCGGGCAAATTTACCGTTAATTTGTCGGTGACTGAGCAAGTATTGCATGGGGTTGGAATCTGTGATGACTTTGGTTGTGTGAAGCAGAATGTAATGGCATAGTTTCTAGACTGTGAGGACGACTACAAGGGCTAGTTTCTCTTCGTGGTTGTATTTCAAGGGTGGCCCTGAGAGGTTTTTACTAATGTAGTAAATGACATGCTCATGATCATCATCTCTTATTTGAATGAGAACTCCTACTACTGAGACGGTTGAGGCTGATATGTAGAGGATATAGTCACGATTATAGTGAGGTGAACTAATTAAAGGGGCATTGGAGAGTGCCATTTTAAGATCATCGAAAGTGTTTTGGGCATGTTCATCCCAATGGAATGGGATGTCGTAGCATAGTAAGTGAAGAAAACTGTGTGCTCGAGTGGCATAGTCTGGGACAAATCACTGTAAAAAGTTAGCTTTTCCTTCTAGGCTCTAGAATTGGTGTAAATTCCGAGGGGGTGGAATTTTTGTGATGGCCTAGACTTTGAGGGGATCCATGGTAATACCGCTTTGGGAAACGATGAACCCGAGGAGGTGCCCAGCAGTGACGCAAAACACACACTTGAGGGGGTTCAAGCGGATGTTGCACTGATGACACCTTTGGAAGATGATTCGTAAATCATCAAGATGTTGAGTGTGTTTTTTGGATCGATCTATGAGATTGTCGAAGTATGTGAGGATGATATGAACTAGATCATGAAAAAGGTATGTCATAGCCCATTGGAAAGTTGCACCAGCGTTCTTTAGGCCAAAAGCCATGACACGATACGCAAAAGTACACCAAGGGGTGGTAAATGCAATGTTGTATTGATCGGCTAGATGGATTTGGATTTGGTTATAGCCAGAGAAACCATCCATGAAGGATAAAGCCTCATGGATTACGCATTCATCGATAATTTGATCAATGAAAGGTGTTGGAAAGTTGTCTTTGGGACATGCGTGATTGAGATCGTGAAAGTCTGTGCATACACGGATGGTGCCCTATTTTTTGTTAACGGGGACAGGGTTGGAGACCCATGAGGTATAGGCGATGGGGTAGATGAATCCAGTAGAGCATAATTTGTCAATCTCGGCTTTGATGGCTGCTTCTTTGGATGGGTGTAGCGGCCATTGTTTTTGGCGAACTGGTGTGATATTAGGCCAGGTGTCTATGCGATGTTCGACAATAGAGGGATCAAGGCTAGGCATCTCTGTGTATGACTAGGAAACAATATCCTGGTATTCTTGGAAGAGGGCATTATAGGCGGTGATTTCTTCAGGAGTGCATGTGGCGTTAATGGTGATTTCCTCGATGACTCCATTTTTTATGGAAATATCGATTTTGATGGTAGGGTAAATGTGTTGATTAAGGTTGGTTGTCATTGATGTCAACCCTTGAAGAAAGACCCGTTGCACAAAGGTTTGGGTAATGGACCCAATAGTGTTTGATGTAAATATGACTCATTGTTTTTTTTTCATGGTTGATAAGAAGTAAATATGGATGAACTCCAAAGTGGTCCCCTTATGGTGAAAGCCCTCACGGGAAGACGCTTTG
>ML786439.1:194093-213631 GCA_009831015.1 Picea engelmannii | reverse complement strand
TGAGACAAGTAGTTGATGAGTTGGCGCACATACATGAGGTGTATAGTTGATGATGTTGGTACATATTGATGAGTCATAGTTGATGAGTAGTTGACACATGATTGGTACATACTTGGCACATGGTTGGATGCACTTGTTTATGGCACAGGTTGATTACAGGATTATGCATGGTTGATGCACTTGTTTATGGTACAAGTTGATTACAGGTTGAGGTACAGGCTGATGCATGGTTGATGCATGGTTCATATTTATTGGTACAGGTTTATAGTGGTATATCTCACAGTGATAGTGTGGAAGTGGTTCCATCATTCTACTTCTACTTCAGGGTGGCAGGACGGGGCAAGGACAGGTGGTGGTAGCCACCTTCCGGTTGTAGCCAGAGAACATTGGGGGTTGTAGCCTCCTTCTGGTTGTAGTCAGAGATTTGGGGAGTTGGAGCTTCCCTCAGGTTGTAACCTGAGAAACTAGGGGGTTGGAGCCTCCTTCCAGTTGTATCTAGAAAAAAAAGGAAGTTGGTGCTTCCAATGAATGTAATTCTTCAAGACATATAAGAAAAAGCATCATGTGGTTTTCTCCTGATTTGGGTTTCCACGTAAAACACTGGTGTACTGTGTATGTGTGTGATTGTTTATTTATTACTTCTCATTATTGGATAATAATTCTACATTGATATAACATTTGAAGAAAAATGATTATAATTATGTTATTACTGATTCACCCTCCCTCTCAGTAATCCAACAAAATGTTGGCCATATTGTCTTCTTCAAAAGCATCAGGGATGGTGATAGGGTTGTTGAACCAGTCGATATGTCTTGATGGGATAAAATCCTTGGTTTCGACTGTGTATATGGGGTGTTGGTTAGGAGGCGTGAAGGCTTCCTGTGAAAGGAAGAGCGCTATGTGGTGTAGCGCATCCCATGGGTAGTCAGGGGTGGTTAATTCCTCGATTATGTCCTCATCACAGTGGAATTGTCAGGAATACAAGGGATCTAAAAGAGTGATATCGAAGACTGTCACCATGTGATTGTCTTCTGGTGATGAAGAAGCAGAGGGAATGATGCAATGATATTGCTAAGGTTCACTCGACATAAACCAAATATCGAGATACTGAGGGTTATAAATAGTAGTTGGGCAAAAATTTTCCGTAGGGAAATGAACGGGGGAATTGGGGGGATTTGGGGGTAAATCCTCATATAAGTCATCCAAGAACCATGGAGGAGTAGGGAGTGTTTCTTGCTCAGGAGAAATAATATGAATAATCTATGGTGATGGGGTAGGTTTAATCATTGATTATGTAGGGGGTGCAAGAGTTTGAATCAGGGTCACTTGGCGTTGCCTGTATTCAATGATCATAGGACATTGATATGTGAAATGATCTAAGGATTCACAGAGAAAGAAAGGGCATCTCATGCATTCATTGAATGAAGTCGTGACATAATGGATGTTAGTGACGTTTGGTGAGGATGATGTAGATGGATTGGGTTCGTGATGGAAGCTCTGGCATACTGCTATTAATGTCTATCGGAATTGAGGTAGCATTGGGAAATGGTGTGTATAATGGCCATATTCTGAACATATGGCGCAAGAAAATTTGGTTTGCAGTCCTTTTCTACTTATGTTAAGGGAGGTAGCAGCAGTACTTGATGAAGTGACAAACAGTGATGGTGTTTGATTGAGTTGAATTAGGTTATGTAACTTGGGTAAAGATGGACATTTGTTGATTGGGTGTCCATATTTCTCACATAGTGCACAAGGAGGTTGGACACGTGGAGGTAGGGGAGAGGTGGACTCTTTCTTTTTATGCCTGCCCCCAGTTGTAGCAGTGGTGGGGATGTTGGTGTTTTTGTGGGAGTACGTACTGGAATCTGCATCAGAATTCCTTCGGTTTGAGGAGGGAGGGATGGTTGAGGGACCATGGCGGGTGGATGTAGATACCATACTGGAATTTCTAGCACCATATTGGGAAGGGTAAGCATTGTAGCTACTTGGAAAGCTTGTATGCCTGGTGGAGGGTAAAATAAGGGGATTTGAGTAATGGCTTGGGGAACTGTCTCCAAAACTAGGATATGGCCTTGGGGTGAGGTGAAATCATGAACTAGTGGAGTTGACGAGTTCTCTGGAGATTCTTGAGGGAGGATTTTTGTGACTAGTGGGATGTCAGTAATAAGAGAAGCCTCACTAGGAGGGAGGGTATCTAAAATGTCAGTTCCTTTGGACGAGACGACACATACATGATTGGAAGGATGAATGAGCGGTGGTGCACCATGGTAAGTTCCTAACAAGGATGGGTCTTTGATAATTTTGGGCCCCATCTCAATGAGTGGGTACACCTTAGGATTAGTGTGGAGGAAAGGGAGAATGTTATCAATGTTGGCAAAAGGGTTATGCTCGTAATGTGAAACTTGATCAATGGTAATTATCTTCCCGTTATGGGGGAATGTCATGGTTAGAAAGATGGAAGAGGAAACTTCCTTCATAGAATACATGTAGCTACGATCGAACAAGATATTGTAATCGAGTGGGGCATCAATAACTTCAATGTCTATGAGAATGGTCTTGCCCCCGAGTTCTAAAGGGACATTTTGGAACAAACCTTCGGGAGAAGATGGTTGTTCGTCATAAGTTCTTAAGGTAATGGCAGATGGTATGAGTTCGGGGGAACCAAGTTTCTGCCATACAGACTTGGACATGATGCATGTGGACGCACCTTCATCAATGATGCATCAATGAACTATAATGTTCCTAATTTTAACGAGGATTTGAAAAGCGATGAGAGAAGGGAGGCGAGGTTCTCCACTGTTGAGATCAAATCTGATGAGTTGAGTATCCACATGGTTGAATGCCCCCAAGGTGGAAAGTAATGACTTCTGCTGAGTGGGACAAGTTTGAAGTACTTCTAAGGCTGACATGGCATTCGGGGATTGTGCCAAGTCATCAACCAAACTATAATTATGAGCCACCCTAGCCTAAGGGTTGTGGACATTCCTGTGCAATGGGATATGAAGGATGCGAAGAGGTGTTTCCATGTTAGGGAGAGGGATCATCAAAGGGGGTCTCGTTGGTGCTAAGATTGTTTCTGGGGGAATGGGAGGAGACTCAGAGGGTGCATTGTATTGATGACTATGTGTTTGTAGAAGGACTTCTTCCTCACTAGTGAGGAGGATAGTACGATATGTGGGATTTCTTGGATTGAGATATTGTCCCAACTGTGGTAGGGTAGGCTACATGTCATGTTGGGTGTTCATTATTCCTTGGTGTGGAATGGGATTTTGCAGCACGGTTAGGGGTGGTTGTTGCATGTATTGTTGTGGGGTCTGGTGAGGGGCAGACGGTGCTGGAGGATGTGGTCCATTCACAGAGTCTTTCATCTGTTTAAAATCACTGATTTGGGGGCAATGATGAGTATAGTGACCGAACTCACCCCAAAGGGAGCAGGGGAAGTTGGTTCAAAGGTTATTGTTATTTTTCCCTTGATGTCTGTCATTTTTTCCCCCCCTGGGGGTTATGAGTCCCTTGATTCTAGTTGCCCCTAGTAGGTTGGTTTTGTTGGGGGTGATTTCCGCCTTGACCTGGGTTGTTATTTTTCTGATTTTTTCCTTTATTTTTGGCATTATTCGACTAATGGGTTGGATTTTCCGTATTCAGTTGTTCAAAATTTTGATATTGTTGAATGGGAGAAGGTTGAACAAAATTAACCCCAGCGTGAGGGTTTCCTTGTGGTGGAGCCATGGGTTGTGGAGGGCTAGGAAAAGGAAAGTATGGATTATGTTGTGGTAATGATCTGTAAGGTACATAGGAAGGCGTGGAGATTTCACTAGTACTTAGAGTGTAAGCTGAGGTAGATGGAGTACCAGAACTTGTTTGGATAGGTGGGAACATTATGGGTGTCAAGAGTGGCCCACTGATGGGTGGAGGAAGGGAAATAGGGTATGGTTGTTGATAAGGGGGTGGGCAATAATAAGGGATTCCTCCATGAGCCGACAGATATTGAGGTGTGCCATACATTGGTGGTTGTTGGGGTTGTGGATTGTGTTGTCTGGTGTTACCAATCAATCCATCTCCTGAGTGAGACATCCCAGGCTTGTCTTTGCCAAATGGCATGGGTCTTGGGAGATCAAGAAGTACTGTGTACAAGTATCCTGATTGTGAATATATGAGGTTTTATTGTTGATCCTTAATGATGGCTTCTTCTTCTGATTGAGGGAAGGTGGAAGCCATATCTTTACTGAGGAGAGAGACAAGTGATTTGAGAAACCAATCAAGACATTGTTGTTTGGTGGTTTCTGCTTTGCACAAACTACGTCGTCGACACCACTCATGAATGTGATCAATGATATGTGTGGCCAAGGTTTGTTTAAAATCAGAGAGTAGTTCAAGACCATTGTCATGGCAGATTGGTAATTGGAAGAAGGTCAAAAATGCTTTGGCCAAGGACTCGAAAGTCGCATGGGACCCTGATTTTTAATCTACATACCACTTGGTTGATGAGTCAGTGAGTGTGCGTTGAAATAAACGTAGTCAGATGGAATCATCCATAATGTTGTTGGAAGAGCACCATAAGTGGAAAGTCATGACATGGTTGGTAGGGTCATATCCTGCCTTTCCTTCAAACGTGGGGGTATCTAAAGGTAGTTTTGTAGGCATTGCAAGCCATGTGGGGTCATGTAATATAGGATCATTTGTGAGTTTTCTTAGATCTGGTATGTTGAGAGAGGCCAAATATGGCATCTGGAGCGGTGGTGGAGGATTAGTTCTAGCCATGGTGTGGGTGTTCTGTGAACCTAACCCTTGAGGGGGACTAGGTGGGTTTTTACTTCCCCTTTGAGAGAAAGCTGCCTCCCCCGCTTTTGTGTAAAGGAGAGAGAGTGGATGGTGGACCTTGGGAATTGGACCCAAGTAAGGTGGAACCAAGAAAATTTGATCCCAAGACAGTGGCACTCACAGGAGTGTGAGAAGGTGGAGCTGATGAGTTGGAAAGACTAGTAACTCCCCCTAGAATAGGAGGGAGGTTTAGCAAGCGTCTGGAACGATGGGGGTTCTGTGGGTCCCCTATGATGTCTGACTAGATGAGTGAATGTGTCTGAATGGTGGTGTGAGAAATAAATAAACAAGAGCCTTTGCTGCAATTTTTGAACTTTACACGATATATATCCAAATCAAATGTAATCATAAGTACATACATAAAGTGTTTTGATAAAGAAGAATATATGTGGATAGGTGGATTTTGTCTGCGTGGGGGAACAAAGAAAATAAATGCTCGTGTCCTAAAATACGTAACATCCTTCCTCTCAAAATAGCACTAGACCTTCCAATAGCACTCGAGAGTGGGGTCTGAAGCCACTTGAAGAGAAACTAGTGAAGGATAAATCAATCAGTTATAATGAGGGGTAGAGGGGGCATATCCCGAAAGAACTGGTGATATTTCCCAATAGCCACAAAAAATCCGATCAAGGTGCAATTGCAGCCCACAATTGCCACCTGGGTAGATGTCCTAAAATTTTGTCACTAGGTACCTCGGTCAAAGTGCGGCATTTAGATTTTCGGCCTAAGAAATGGGTCATGGGATGGATCTCGTCCAAGAGGTGGGTGACTCGGACAGAACAATCGGACCTCGGCCTTCAACCCTTCATGGGTATCTCCCTACCTTATGGTGTTAGGAACACTTGACTTGGAGGATTTAAAGTTCCCTATTTGACAACTTCTATTGTTTTGAAAATGTGAGAACCAGATAACGGGGAGTTATTTGGATGCCTATCCCCAAAATCCTACCTAGACTAAAAGATTTATTTTGGCACCTCTTGTGGAGGAAAACTTAGTGATTTTTTAGAAAAAATTTATATGTGGTTGTTTGAGAGATTAGGGGTGTGAGCCAATCTCGTTGAAATTAAGTGGGAGTGGATAGTTTCGTCAAGAAAAGGGTGGGGTGTTTCGGAATTCCTTTGGAGGAAACTTACTTCAACCTCCTGGGGTGTTTCGGAATTCCTGTGAGTGAGAAGTGACTTTTGTGTGTGAAAGTGTGCCAATTTTTTAATGAATTAGGTGTCACCTTGTTGCATGTGGACTTCGCTTGGTCCTTACAAGTCTTTCATTACCTATTTAACTAAATGTCATTGATACAACCTTGTGGAATTCAAAATTCCATAGGAAGCTAGCATGTGGACATGTGGGTCCTTTATTATTCCTTTAACTCCCTAATGTGATTTAATCTAAGAAATCTTTGAAACTATCCGAGATTGTGATCATGTGGGCATGTATGGGCCCATTACAAAACCTATAAACTTCCCTAGTGATTTAATCTAAGAAAGTAAATTTCAACACTATCCTATATTTGTAGCATGTGGGCATGTATGGTCCCTTACAAGTTTAAGGTGTGTTTGAAAAATAAATTAAGAGGAGTCTCAAGGGGGTGTTGTCCTCTCCTAAAGATTTTGCCTTTTTAAGGGATATGAAATTGTCCTACAACCTCTTTCTGATTCTCAAGATTTCTTTGAAGCTCAAGAGAAGAGCATACTCAATGATTGATATCAAATTTCTAGTCCCAATGCAAGTTTTATATGTGATGTAAAATGATTCCAACTTAACTTTAGTCAAAGAAAGCCATCCATGTGGCAAAACGACAAAAAGGAGGGAAAGTTATGATTTTACCCCTAAGTGCCTATGTGTTTTGACTAATCCCTTTATATGGAGAGGGAATGTAAGTGTAGTGAAGATTACAACATGCATGGAATCAACTTTCAGAAGGCTATGGGCCCTCCATAGATCATAAAAATCTTACAATGTGTATTTTTTTGCACAGGTGCACGGGTCTCAGACTAGACAAAGGCACTTTGAGCGCCAATGCATGAACTATAAGAGGTTGATGGGCGCAGGTGCACAAAAGGGGTTGAGTAATACAGTGATTTTGGTGCACGTGTGCACGATGCGCGACTGTGGGCCGATAAACCCACGCACATCTGTCACACGGCCATGAAGAAAATTCTGAATGAAATTCCTTCCACTCAGCTTTGAATTTGGTTTCTTGTAGGTCGGCTTGGGCCGATTATGGTACCTTCAGTTTAAATAAACAAAAAGAAGAGCTAAAATAACCCAAATGGGGTAGGAAATTGATACCTTTCCCCAGCAGAGTCGTCAATCTGTTGTGCCTCTTTTTTCACCTAAATGAGCAAAACATAGGTGCTTACAAGCCCAGTTCGGTCAGCTAGGCAAGACAGCAGTAAAGGAAAGGGTTAGAAGAATAAACATAAAAGACTAAGCTAAGAATTAAACTAGGAAAGGAAAAAACAACTAAACTATTGTGCATAAGGACATAAGAACAAGAAACAAACAAGACTCATGTCGCCAATGGAAAGGATTGTATTAGTGAAAATAAAACACCAAAGAGAAAGGGGAATTTGCGTCCCTTCTTCCTCCAAGGGAGGGCTCTTGGACCCCCAAGATTGAGATCTTCTTACAACTTGGAAACTTGAAAGAAATGGTGAAAGAATCCTAAGCTAACCCACTCAAAAGGTGACGTGGATTGCCCAAATGGAATGGTGCTAGTATTCTCTTGATAATAAAATAGGTTTCCCCAGGAGAATAACAACAACATAACCTTGCAAATGAATTCCTTGAAAATGTAGAGCACCCATGGCTTTGTTTTATAGCACCACTTTGAGGTATTGTGCAACCAGCTTTTAGTGTGCAAAGGGGTTGTTTAGGGAAACTTTAGGTATTTGACCAGCCATTATCTAGATGGATATTGGTTGCCACCCACCTTTTCCAACTGGCTCAAAACATCTTTCTGACATTTTTGGCAATTTACTATTTTTAGCAGTTTTTACTTCTGGGGCCACTTTGAGGGCCTAAATGAAGGTTTTTCAGTATAGAGCTTCTCAGTGATATCTAAAAGCATCATTGAGCCCCCAAAATTAATCCCCTTTATGATACCTTTCCAACGGGCTATCACACGCCTAAAACGGAGATCGTATGCAAAAGTTATGACCCCGAGAAGTTGATGTACTAGCTTACCCAAACGGGGCCCACATGACTTTTGGCGCTTCATCTCCTAGGGTTAGGTTTTTGGATGTCCAGGGTTTTTGGAATTCTTTCTTATTGTAAAAAGGCCTTCAGAGCCTCATTGTAATCTTCTTCTTGTGAAGCCGCCACCATTCCAGCAAGCTTGTTTCCGCTACATTTTACAGTTTCAACTTATTTCGTTATTGAATAGAAAACCAGTTTTACTATATCTCTGTTATTTTGTGTTAAACACCTGTTAATAATCTGTATTCATTTCGTTTTTCTCATAAAATATGGATTATTGGTATCAAAGCAGTCTTCTCATTTTCGTCTTAATGCATTTCCCCAACGAGGTCGGAGTACAAAGAGTTGGGTCTCGAGCTTGTTTCTCTTGAGGACAAAAGCTCTCGCACACCCAAGAAACCTCCCATGGTAGGAGAAAAGAAAGATGATGAGATAGGAGATCCTTTCAAACTGTTGATTGAGGAGTCCCTCATGCAATAGAGGAATGATATGATGGATAGTTTCACGCAAATCCTTTGGTGACTACCAACATGCGACGCATCTTCTTCGAACGGAGGCGCTGCCCCCTTCAAGGTACAAATAAACTTTGATATTCCTATATTTGAAGGTCAGATAGACGCAGATGTTGTAGACAAGTGGTTCAATCTACTAGAAGGGTATTTTTCTGTTCATAAATTTTCGGATAGAGAAAAGATTACTTTTGCGCTCCTCAAAGCCCTTCCCCATGTCAAAGATTGGTGGGAAACTTTCTGTGAGGAAAAGGAAACAGAGGAAACCTCATTATTTTTAGTCACGGCCACTTGGGAATCCTTCAGGGATGCTATTACGGAACAATACTACCCTGTCAGAAGTTATGACGACCTGTATACCAAATGGACCACACTGCGGCAAGAAAGAGACCAAGCAGTGCCAGATTTCACAAATGTCTTCCATACCTTGCGCACCAAGTTGGGTATCAAATATTCAGAGCGACATCTGGTGCTCAAGTATCACGGTGCTCTGCATAGATACATCCATACTGAAATGGAATTTTTGTACATCTCATCCTTTGGCGTGGCCTTCCGATATGTCGTCAAAATCGAGCAGAATCTCAAACAAAAGACGCGGCAATTTGGGCCTAGGAACCCCTCACGACAAAAGCTAGGAAAGGGCGGCCCCAACCCACCGAACAAAGGACAGAGAAAAGATGGGTGGTATCAAGACAACCAGTACAAGCCGTAAGAAAATAAGGATATCGGAAAGACAAAGAAAGACACCGGGAAGTGGTGCGACTTCCATAAGAGCCCTTGGCATAACACTGCTGACTGCCGCTCAATGTAGTCGCTGGTGGCCAAAGTGAAAGCCTCTGAATCAGATGCAGATTCTAACTCTGAGACAGAACCAAAAAGGGGAAGACAGATCATTAACGTGGAACCTAGTGCCACCGTTGCTACCACTAAGCTCCAACCTAGTGAACTAGATGAGCCAAAATAAGGAGAGCGCCTCTTCCATTCACAAATGTGGGTAAAAGGCACCCCGCTACACTCCATCGTTGATAGCGGTAGCTAGAAGAACCTCATCTCAACAGAGGTCGTCAAGCGGCTGGCCCTGTCAAAAATGCTGCACCCACAACCCTACACCATTGGATGGCTCCGCCAAGGAAGCGATCTTCGTGTCAGCCAACAGTGTCGACTGTCGTACGGCATCAATCCCTTCAAAGATGAGGTATTGTGTGATGTTGCTTCTCTCGAAGTTTGTGATGTTCTTTTGGGCCAACCTTATTTATGGAAACTTCATGTTGTATATGAGTCTAGGCCTCGTAGTATTATTATTACTTTGAACAAGAAATTGTACAGGATACCCGAGGCAATCCCACCTAGTGCTATTTCCTTGATCTCTGCTAAGCAGTGTAGGAAGGTCATCTCGCAGACGGGGAAGTTTTTCTTCTTCGTGATTTGCTCTCAGAACAAGCGAAAGATCGCAGCCACATCCAATGTCTCTGTGGTCAATCTCTCCACACAACAGAAG
Source organism: Picea engelmannii (assembly GCA_009831015.1). NCBI lineage: Eukaryota > Viridiplantae > Streptophyta > Pinopsida > Pinales > Pinaceae > Picea > Picea engelmannii. The sequence continues at coordinate 203,605 of ML786439.1, read as the reverse complement.
CAAGTAGATAAGGTCATGGAAGAATACTTGGATATCTTCTCCTCACATATGGGGGTACCTCTGCACTGCCAGGTCAAGCACCCCATCGATCTGACCCCCGATGCACCACTGCCCAATGGTCCAGTCTATCGTCTCTCTTTGTTAGAGAATGAGGCGATCAAGCGACAGATCCAAGAAATGCTCCATAAGGGGAACATCCGCCCCAGCTCATCACCTTGCGGGAGCCCAACCGTGTTGGTACAGAAGAAAGATGGAACCTGGCGACTCTGTATTGATTACCAGGCTCTGAATAAAATCACTGTCAGAAACTGGTACCCGATTCCCCGAATTGATGACCTCCTTGATCAACTCACAGGGGCCAAATACTTCAGTAAGATTGATCTGAAGTCTGGCTACCACCAGGTCCCGATAGAACAGACAGATGTATGGAAGACCACCTTCAAGTCAAAGGAAGGAATTTTTGAATGGTTGGTCATGCCCTTTGGTTTGACAAATTCTCCAGCCACTTTCATGAGGATGATGGACAATATCCTACGACCATTCACCAATATTTTTGTAGTGGTGTATCTGGATGACATTCTAATTTACAGCAAGAGTTGGGCCGAACAATTGCATCATATTCAGCAGGTTCTGCACAATCTGCGGCAGCACAAGCTATACGCCAACCTGGAAAAATTCTCTTTCGGCATGGACAGGGTCCATTACCTAGGCTACATCATTGATCAGAATGGCGTACATGTGGATCTAGCCAAGATCCCAGTCATCCGTGACTGGCCAACCCCAAAAACACTCACTGAGCTTCGGAGCTTCTTTGGACTTGTTAATTTCTACCGCAAGTTCGTGTTGGGTTTCTCCCATATTGCATGGGCCCTCAGTCAAATAAACAAGGGTCGTGGTAAGGAAAAATTTGTGTGGGGCCGGTCCCAACAACAAGCGTTCGATGATTTGAAGTAGCACTTGTGCTTAGCCCTAGTACTTTCACTACCGGACCTGCAACATCCCTTTGAGATTGAGACAGATGCTTCAGACTATGCTTTGGGTGTCGTTCTCACTCAGCACGGCCACCCCGTGGCCTATCATAGTGAAACATTGTCTGATACTATCTGTAAGTACCCTACTTACGACAAAGAAATGTACTCCATTGTGCAAGCATGCCGCCAGTGGAGACATTACATTCTTGGGAAGGAGACAGTCATCCACACTGATCATATGTCACTACAGTTCATGCAGACATGGTGAAAACTGTAGAATGACCACCATCAAAAGTGGTCAACATACTTGCAGCAATTCCACCTCAACATCAAGAATAAAACAGGAAGCACCAATCACATCGTTGATTGCCTCAGTAGACCGCCAGTCGTAGCACTCACCACGGTGCTAGACTCTTGCGGCCATGAGACATCTGGATGGCCCCAACTCTATGACACAGACTCTGACTTCGCCACCACCTACCAAATGTTTAGTGCAAATGCAGTTGTCGATAATTTCCATCTTCAGGATGGGTTGTTATGTCATCTGGGCCATTTTTTTGTTCCATCAAGTGAGCGAGCGAAGATGATCTGGGAAGCCCACTACAGTCGGGTGGCAGGACACTTCGGCATCGAAAAGACAATGGCGATGCTACAGAAACATTTCTACTGGCCAAAACTTCGACAGGAGGTCGGCAAGTATATCAGGTCCTACACTGCCTTTGCTATTACCAAACTGAACACTAAAAAATAGGGCCTGTAAACCCCTCTTCCTACTCCTGACAGGCCATGGGAATCCATCTCAATGGACTACATGTCGGGCCTCCCATCCACCAAGCGGGGAAATGACTGTTTTTTTGTGGTTGTTGATAGTTTTTCTAAGATGGAAATTCTAGTTGCCTGCAAGAAGAGCATCACAGCAGAGGCCACTGCCAAGCTCTTCTTTGAACGAGTTTGGGTACATTTTGGAATCCCACAAACCATTGTATCAGATCGGGATAGTCGATTTCTCAGCACATTCTGGTCGAGCCTCTGGTCACTGTTGAACACCAAGCTCACCAAATCCACGGCCTTCCACCCCCAGACAGACGGCCAAACTGAGGTTGTAAATCAAATGATTGTGCATATCCTTCGCATGTATAATTCAAAGAACCCTTGCACATGGGATGAGATCCTTCCCTATGTCCAACATAGTTACAACCGAGCCTTGCATAGATCAACCTACCACAACCACTTTCAAGTGGGGTTGGGATTCCAACCATTGGGTCCCATAGATGTTGCACTTCCCCTTGCGGTCACTTCGACTGACTCATCTCCTGCTCCAACTGAAGCTAACAAAGCCACCCAGTTCATTGAGCGGATCTAGCACATCTACCAACAGGTTCAGGATATCCTACAGAAGTCCAATGAAAAGTACAAACAACGCCATGATCAACATCGAGTGCCGCATAAGTTTTAGGTGGGCAACAAAGTTTGGTTGCACTTGTAGAAAGAACACCTTACAGGACCCCATCGAAAGCTTCTCCCACTCCATTATGGACCATACACTATCACAAAGGCTGTGGGGGATAATTCTTTTGAGCTCAACATTCCTCCTTTCCTTGGCCTACACCCAGTGTTCAACATGGATCTCCTTCGCCCTTATTTCCCACCATTATTGGACACCTCAGAAGTAGCAGAACAGCTGACACCAAAAAAGATCAACCTCGACTGCATACAACAGGAATCCAATGATCAGATTGTGGACAGACGGATCAAGGGCACTCGACAACAAAGGATCCATCTTTATCGAGTCGTCAAAGCAGGGCAGCTCCTGCACCAAGGCAAGTGGCTCACCCAGGGCCAAATTCAGCAGAAATTTCCTCATCTAATGGGAGACCTCAACGAAATGGAGACCATTGCTTCCTAAGTAGGGAGGATTGATCAATATGGATATTGGTGGCCACCCACCCTTTCCAACTAGGTCAAAACAACTTTCTGACATTTTTGGCAATTTACTATTTTTAGCAGTTTTTACTTCTGAGGCCATTTTGAGGGCCTAAATGAAGGTTTTTCAGTATCGAGATCCTCAATGATAGTTGAAGGCATCATTGAGCCCCCAAAATGAATATCCTCGAGGATACCTTTCCAATGGGCTATCACACGCCTAAAATGGAGATCGTATGCAAAAGTTACGACCCCAGGAAGTTGATGTACTAGCTTACCCAAACGGGGCCCACATGACTTTTGGCGCTTCATCTCCTAGGGTTAGGTTTTTGGATGTCTAGGGTTTTTGGCATTCTTACTTATTGTAAAAAGTCCTTCACAGCCTCATTGTAATCTTCTTCTTGTGAATGCGCGTTGTCGTCACATCTCTTCTCAGAGATAAGCCACCTCCATTCCAACAAGCTTGTTTCTGTTGCATTTTACAGTTTCAGCTTATTTCATTATTGAATAGAAAACCAGTTTTACTGTATCTCTGTTATTTTGTGTTAAACACATATTAATAATCTGTATTCATTTCGTTATGCTCATAAAATCCAGATTAGTGGTATCAGAGCAGTCTTCTCCTTGTCGTCTTAATGCATGTCCCCAACGAGGTCGGAGTATAAAGAGTTGGGTCTCGAGCTTGTTTCTCTTGAGGACAAAAGCTCTTGCATGCCCAAGCGACCTCCCATGGCAGGAGAAAAGCAAGATGACGGGATAGGAGATCCTTTCAAACTATTGATTGAGGAATCCCTCATGCAATAGAGGAACGAGATGATGGATAGTTTTGTGCAAATCCTTCGGCGACTACCAACAGGCGACGCATCTTCTTCGAATGGAGGAGCCGCCCCCTTCAAGGTACAAATAAACTTTGATATTCCTATATTTGAAGGTCAGATAGACGCAGATGCTACGGAAAAGTGGTTCAATCTACTAGAAGGGTATTTTTCTATTCATAAATTTTCGGATAGAGAAAAGATTACTTTTGCGCTCCTCAAAGCCGTTCCCCATGTCAAAGATTGGTGGGAAACTTTCTATGAGAAAAAGGAAACAGAGGAAACCTCATTATTTTCAGTCACGACCACTTGGGAATCCTTCAGGGATGCTATTAAGGAACAATACTACCCTGTCAGAAGTTATGACAACCTATATACCAAATGGACCACACTGCGGCAAGAAAGAGACCAAGCAGTGCCAGATTTCACAAATATCTTCCATACCTTGTGCACCAAGTTGGGTATCAAAGATTCGGAGCGACATCTAGTGCTCAAGTATCGTGGTGCTCTGCATAGATACATCCAGACCGAAATGGAATTTCTAGACATCTCGTCCTTGGACGCGGCCTACCGATATGCCGTCAAAATCAAGGAGAAGCTCAAACAAAAGACGCGACAATTTGGGCCTCGAAACCCCTCACCACAAAAGATAGGAAAGGGCGGCCCCAACCCACCAAACAAAGGACAAAGAAAATATGGGCAGTATCAAGACAACCAGTAAAATTCGCAAGCAAAGAAGGATATCGGAAAGACAAAGAAAGATACCGGGAAGTGGTGTGGCTTCCATAAGAGCCCTTAGCATAACACTGTTGACTGCCACTCAAAGCAGTCGCTAGTGGCCAAAGTGAAAGCCTCTGAATCAGATGCAAATTCTAACTCTGAGATAGAACCAGAAAGGGGAAGACGGATCATTGATGCGTAATCCAATGCCACCGTTGCTACCACGAAGCTCCAGTCTGGTGAACCAGACAAGCCAGAAGAAGGAGAGTGCCTCTTCCATTCATAGATGTGGGTAAAAGGCACCCTGCTACACTTCATCGTTGATAGAGGTAGCCAGAAGAACCTCATCTCAACAGAGGTCATCAAGCGGCTGGCCCTATCAACAACGTCGCACCCACAACCCTGCACCATTGGATGGCTCTGCCAAGGAAGCGATCTCTGTGTCAGCCAACAGTGCCAACTGTCGTATGACATCAAGCCCTTCAAAGATGAGGTATTGTGTGATGTTGCTCCTCTCGAAGTTTGTGATGTTCTTTTGGGCCAACCTTATTTATGGAAATGTCATGTTGTATATTAGTCTAGGCCTCATAGTTTTATTATTACTTTGAACAGGAAATTGTATAGGATACCCGAGGCAGTCCCACCTAGTGCTATTTTCTTGATCTCTCCTAAGCAATGCAGGAAGGTAATCTCGCAGACGAGGAAGTTTGTCTTCTTCGTGATTCGCTCTCAGAACAAGCGAAAGATCGCAGCCACATCCAAGGTCTTTGCGGTCGATCTCTCCACAAAATAGAAGAAAGTAGATAAGGTCATGGAAGAATACTCGGATATCTTCTCCTCACCTATGGGGGTACCTCTGCACTGCCAGGTCAAACACCCCATCGATCTGACCCCCGGCCTACCGCTTCCCAATGGGCCAGTCTATCGTCGCTCTTTGTTAGAGAATGAGGAGATCAAGCGACAGATCCAAGAACTTCTCCACAAGGGGCACATCCGCCCCAGCTCATCACCTTGTGGGAGCCAAATTGTGTTGGTACAGAAGAAAGATGGAACCTGGTGACTCTGTATTGATTACCGGGCTCTGAATAAAATCACTGTCAGAAACCAGTACCCGATTCCCCGAATTGATGACCTCCTTGATCAACTCACGGGGGCCAAATACTTCAGTAAGATTGATCTAAAGTCTGGCTACCACCAGCTTCTGATAGAACAAATAGATGTATGGAAGACCACCTTCAAGTCAAAGGAAGGACTTTTTGAATGGTTGGTCATGTCCTTTGGTTTGAAAAATGCTCCAGCCACTTTCATGAGGATAATGGACGATATACTGCGACCATTCACCAATATTTTTGTAGTGGTGTATCTTGATGAGATTCTAATTTACAGCAAGACTTGGGTCAAACACTTGCAGCATATTCAGCAGGTTCTGCACACCCTGCGGTAGCACAAGCTATACAGCAACCTAGAAAAATGCTCCTTCGGCATCGACAGGGTCCCTTACCTGGGATACATCATTGATCAGCATGGCGTACATGTGGATTCAGCCAAGATCCCAGTCATCCGTGACTGGTCAGCCCCAAAAACACTCACTGAACTTCGAAGCTTCTTGAGACTTGCTAATTTCTACCGCAGGTTCGTGTTGGGTTTCTGCCATATTGCATGGGCCCTCAGTGAAATAAAAAAGGGTGGTGGTAAGGAAAAATTTGCGTGGGGCCGGTCCCAACAACAAGCGTTTGATGATTTGAAGCAACACTTGTGCTTAGCCCCAGTACTTTCACTACCAGACCTACAAAATCCCTTTGAGATCGAGACAGATGCTTTAGACTATGTTGTGGGTGTCGTTCTCACTCAGCACGGCCACCCCGTGGCCTATCATAGTGAGACATTGTCCGATACTGTCCGTAAGTACCCTACTTATGACAAAGAAATGTAATCCATTGTGCAAGCATGCCGCCAGTGGAGAAAATACATTCTTGGGAAGGAGATAGACATCCACACTGATCATAAGCCACTGCAGTTCATGCAGACACAGGGAAAACTGCAGAATGACCACCATCAAAAGTGGTCCACATACTTGCAGCAATTCCACCTCAACATCAAGTATAAAACAGGAAGCACCAATCGCGTCGCTGATTGCCTCAGCAGACCACCAGTCGCAGCACTCACCACAGTGCTAGACTCTTGCGGCCATGAGACATCTGGATGGCCCCAACTCTATGAGACAGACCCTAACTTCGCCACCACCTACCAAATGTTGGGTGCAAATGCAGTTGTCGATAATTTCCATCTTCAAGATGGGTTGTTATGTCGTCTGGGCCATATCTCTGTTCCATCAAGTGAGCGAGCGAAGTTGATCTGGGAAGCCCACTACAGTCGGGTGGTAGGACACTTCGGCATCAAAAAGATAGTGGTGATGCTACAGAAACATTTCTACCGGCCGAAACTTCGACAAGAGGTCGGCAAGTATATCAGGTCCTGCACTACCTATGCTATTTCCAAACCGACCACTAAGAAACAGGGCATGTACACCCCTCTTCCTACTCCTGACAGGCCATGGGAATCCATCTCAATGGACTACATGTCGGGCCTCCCATCCACCAAGTGGGGAAATGACTGTGTTTTTGTGGTTGTTGATCATTTTTCTAAGATGGTGATTCTGGTTGCCTGCAAGAAGAGCATCACAGCAGAGGCCACTTCCAAGCTCTTCTTTGAATGAGTTTGGGTACATTTTGGAATCCCACAAACCATTGTATCATATCGGGATAGTCGATTTCTCAACACATTTTGGTCGAGCCTCTGGTCACTGTTGGACACCAAGCTCACTAAATCCACGGCCTTCCACCCCCAAACAGACGGCCAAACCGAGGTTGTAAATCGAATGATTGTGCATATCCTTCATATCTATAATTCAAATAACCCTCGCACATGGGATGAGAGCCTTCCCTATGTCCAACATAGTTACAACCGAGCCTTGCATAGATCAACCAGCCATAGCCCCTTTCAAGTGGGGTTGGGATTCCAACCATTGGGTCCCATAGATGTTGCACTTCCCCTTGCGGTCACTTCAACTAACTCATCTCCTGCTCCAACTGAAGCTAACAAAGCCACCCAGTTCATTGAGCGGATCTAGAACATCCGCCAACAGGTTCAAGATATCCTACAGAAGTCCAATGACAAGTACAAACAGCACCATGATCAACATCGAGTGCCGCATAAGTTTCAAGTGGGTGACAAAGTTTGGTTGCACTTGTAGAAAGAACTCCTTACAGGACCCCATTGAAATCTTCGCCCACTCCATTATGGACTGTACACTATCACCAAGGCTATGGGGGATAATGCTTTTGAGCTCAACATTCCTCCTTTCCTTGGCCTGCACCCAATGTTCAACGTGGATCTCCTTCGCCTTTATTTCCCACCATTATTGGACACCTTAGAAGTAGCAGAACAACTGATACCAACAGATCTCAACCTCGACTGCATACAACAGGAATCCGATGATCATATTGTGGACAGACAGATCAAGGGCACTCGATAACAAAGGATCTAGCTTTATCGAGTCGTCAAAGCAGGGCAACTCCTGTACCAAGGCAAGTGGCTCACCCAGGGCCAAATTCAGTAGAAATTTCCTCATCTAATGGGGGACCTCAATGCAATGGAGGCCATTGCTTCCTAAGGAGGGAGGATTGATCCAGATGGATATCGGTGGCTCAAAACAACTTTCTGACATTTTTGGCAATTTACTATTTTTAGCAGTTTTTACTTCCGGGGCCATTTTGAGGGCCTAAATGAAGTTTTTTCGGTATCAATCTCCTCAATGATATCCAAATGCATCATTGAGCCCTCTAAATTAATCTCCTTGATGATACCTTTCCAACGAGCTATCACACGCCTAAAACGGAGATCGTATGCAAAAGTTACGACCCTGGGAAGTTGATGTACTAGCTTACCCAAACAGGGCCCACATGACTTTTGGCGCTTCATCTCCTAGGGTTAGGTTTTTGGATGTCTAGGGTTTTTGGCATTCTTGCTTATTATAAAAAGGCCTTTAGAGCCTCATTGTAATAATCTTCTTGCGAATGCGTGTTGCCGTCACATCTCTTCTCATAGATAAGCCACCACCATTCCAGCAAGCTTGTTTCCGCTGCATTTTACAGTTTCAGCTTATTTCGTTATTGAATAGAAAACTAGTTTTACTGTATCTCTGTTATTTTGTGTTAAACACGTGTTAATAATCTGTATTCATTTCTTTCTGCTCATAAAATCTGGATCAAGCCACCCAGTCGGATCCAACCTAGATTTGGATGTCAAATCGACTTGAAAGTTGAACCAGAAGTGGGTGGGAGGCCTACCAACATCATAAATGTGTCGTTCTCAGGTGTGTGCAGCTTTCAGCGTCCACAGTCGAGCATCGTGTGCATGTGCGCTTTTTATGTACTTCTTGATGGTGCATGTGCGAGCGCACCCTGTGTAGTCATAGCGCATCTTGATTTTATAACTAGTTGTATAGTTTTGGACCTTTTGGAAATGTTGTTTTGGTAATTTCGGTCCATGGGTGGACTCATAGTTGTTTGAAGATGTTGGATTCATGTAACCATTTGCGGACGAAATTTCATTGATAACACTACCCTTCTCAATCTCATTATTTTCATCGAGGGGGAACAAAGGGAAGGGTTGGTTGACCCTTCCTCAATAATAATATTCTCAATGAGTGGGATCCCAAGGAAGGGATGATTGGACCTTCCCTAAGTCTGGTATTTGTTTTGAGGAGGATCCTAAGGAAGGCTCGATTGACCGTTACTAAATAATATTCTTCATCTCTAGGCGGGATCCTATAGAAGGCTCACCTTACCCTTAGTAAAGTATATTATTCTCATCTAGGGGTCATGGGGAAGGGTTCATTAATCCTTTATCTAGTATAGTATTGAAGGGTTGGTTGATCATCCCTCAAGCGTAATTTTCTCATCCCTAGGAACCTATGGAAGGGTCATTCAGTCCCTACCTAGGAATAATATTCATCTCTAAGAGTCTTGGGAAAGGTTAGCCAACCCTTTGTTAACATTAATATTGACATCAAGTGCAAGCC
>ML786439.1:169077-180309 GCA_009831015.1 Picea engelmannii | reverse complement strand
GGCAAAGCTAACTAATAGGCCACCTATCCAATGCACTTGAGAACTGTATAATGACCATAAAATTTGGGTGCCAGTTTATGACAATGTTCAGCCTTGAGTGAAGTTTTTTTATAAGGTTGTAGTCGAAGAAATACCTAGTCTCCTTCAACAAATTAACGTTATGAGCGACCTTGATTAGCATGTTGCTTCATGTGATTCTAAGCCATGAACAAATTCTCTTTGAGGTTACAGAGAATAGCCTCATGAACTGTAAGTGTTTGGTCAAACACCTGGACCTTCTATACACCTGGCATGTAGGAGAGAACAAAAGGTGGGTTTTGGCCATAGATTGCTTCAAAAGGAGTCATGCAAGTAGTTGTATGGTAAGAAGTGGTGTACCACCATTCAGCTAATGGTAACCATTGAGCCCATTGATTTTTCCTTTCAGAGGAAAAACACCTCAAATAAGTCTTCAAACACTTGTTGACGACTTCAATTTGACCATCAGTCTAGGGATGATAGGCGGTACTGAGATGCAACTGGGTTCCCTATAGTCTGAACAATTCTTTCCAAAAAATGTTGGTGAAAGTGGAATCTAGATCAGAAACAATAGAATGAGGCATGCCATGAATATTGAAGATATGATCCATGAAACATTGATCCACAGTGGATGTGGTAAATGGGTGTTGAAGAGCACAGAAATGAGCATATGTGGAAAGACAATCCATGACCACCATGGTGAATGACTTATTTCCTTATTTAGGTAATCCCACAATAAAATACATAGAGATGTCCCTCCAAATAGCGGGTGGAATCGGAATTAGTTGGAGTGTGCTAGGGGGTTTGATGGTTTCTTCTTTGTTGCATTTACAAACATCGCATTTGGCTACAAAAGTGTGAACATCCTTTTTCATACCATCCTAGAAAAAAAAGAACATTTGACCCGGTCATATGTTCTGGTAAACCCTGAATTCCTAGCTGTGGGAGTAGAATGAAGCTCATAAAGCACAATTGATTTAAGTTGTGATTGTTTACTTAAATACAAATGGCCTTTGTATCAAAGCTCATCATTGTGCCAAGAGTACCCTGGGGAAACTTGAGATTTGGCTTGCAATTGCTGGATCAGATGCGATATTTTAGGATCATGTAGCCATTCTTTGCGCACAACTTGGAGCCAATCTGGTACAATGAAGGAGAGGGAGAAAAGGGAACCTTCATCTTCATATTTATGATAAAGAGCATCAACAACCACATTTTATTTTCCTTTCTTGTAAAATATCTCATAATCATAACCAAAGAGCTTAGTTACCCTTTTTTTTTGCTCTTGGGAGGAAGGTCGTTGCTCCAGAAAATACTTGAGGCTTTGATGATATATCTTAATTTGGAAGTGTTTCCCCGGGAGATAAGGGCGCCAAAGATATATTACATGCATAATATCCAACATTTCCTTTTAATATATGGATTGGCCCAAATGGCATTCTGACAATTGTTTGCTAGTAAAGGCCAAGGGTCTACCTTCTTGTATAATGATTGCTCCAATTCCTCCACCCAAGGCATCACATTCCAGGACAAAGGTATTTGTGAAATAAGGAAGGGACAAGACCAGAGTAGTTGATCTATATGGATGCCGGTGGCCTCCCACCTATTCCAATTGGCTCATTTTGGCACTTTTCCAATTTGGCATTTTTCTCCTAGTTTTTGGGTCCCTAACTTTCGGGGTCGTTTTGAGGCCCTAAACAACGTTTTTAGGGATCACCACAATCAAAACATAGACAAAGTCAAAATCTAATGTCAACATGTGTATTCCTCGGATAGACCTTTCCAACGGGCTATCGTGCACCTAAAACGAAGATCGTATGCAAAAGTTACGACCCCAAGAAGTTGATGTACTAACTTATCCAAACAGGGCCCACATGACTTTCGGCACTTCATCTCCCAGGTTTAGGTTTTTGGATGTCTAGGGTTTTTGACATTCCTGTTTATTGTAAAAATTCCTCCAGATCTTCATTGTAATCATCTTCTTGCGAATGAGCACAGTAGTCACATCTCTTCTTAGAGATAATCCGACACCATTCTAGCAAGCTTGTTTTCCGTTGCATTTTACAGTTTCAGCTTATTTCCTTATTGAATAGAAACCAGTTTTATTGTATACCTATTATTCTGTGTTAAGCATCCTTTGACAATAATCTGTATTCATTTTTTTCTTCTCATAAAATCTGGATCAGTGGTATCAAAGAAGTCTTCTCCTTGTCATTCTTAATGCATGTCCCCAATGAGGTTAGGGTACACAGAATTGGGTCTTGAGTTTGTTTCTCTTGAGGAAAAAATCTATTGCATTCCCACGTGACCTCTCATGGCGGGAGAAAATAAAGACGATGGGAAAAGAGATCCCTTCAAAATGTTTCTCAAGGAATCCCTCATGCAACATAGGAATGAGATGATGGATAGTTTTACACAAATCCTTTAGTGACTACCAACATGTCATGCATTTTCCTCAAACGGAGGAGCCATCCCCTTTAAGGTACAAATAAAATTCCATATTCCTATATTTGAAGGTTAGATAGATTCAAATGTTGTAGACAAATGGTTGAATCTGCTAGAAGGTCATCTCTCATATGGGGAAGTTTGTCTTCTTCGTGATTTTCTCTCAGAATGAGCGAAATATCGCAGCCACATCCAGGGTCTCCATGACTGACCTCTCCACACAACAGAATAAAGTGGATAAGGACATGTAAGAATAATCGGATATCTTCTCCTCACCTATTGGGGTACCTATGTACTGTCAGTTCAAGAACCTCATTATTCTGACCCTCGATGCATCACTTCCCAATGGGTCAGTCTATCACCGCTCTCTGTTAGAGAATGAGGATATCAAGTGAAAAATCCAATAACTACTCCAAAAGGGGCACATCTAACCCATCTCATCACCTTGCAGGAGCCCAATCATGCTGGTAGAGAATAAACATGGAACCTAGAGACTTTGCATTGATTACTGAGCCCTAAATAAAATTACAGTCAAAAACCGATACCCGATTCCCCGAATTGACGACCTCCTTGATTAGCTCACATGGTCCAAATACTTCAGTAAGATTGATCTAAAGTTTGGATACCACCAGGTCCCGATAGAATAGAAATATGTATGGAAGATTGCCTTCAAATCAAAGAAAGGTGTTTTTGAATGGTTGGTCATGCCCTTTGGTTTGAAAAATTCTCCAGCCACTTTCAAGAGGATGATGGACAATATCTTGCGACCATTCACCAATAATTTTGTAGTGGTGTATCTAGATGAAATTCTCATTTACAACAAGTCTTGGGCAGAACACTTGTAGCATATTCAACGGGTTATGCACACCCTACGGTAGCACAAGCTATACGCCAACTCAAAAAAATTCTCCTTTGGCATGGACAGGGTCCATTAGCTAGGCTACATCGTTGATCGTCATGGCATACATGTGGACCCAGCCAAGATCCAAGTCATTCATGGCTTTCCAACCCCAAACACACTCACTGAGCTTCGGAGTTTCTTTGGCCTTGCCAATTTCTATTGCAGGTTCACGTTGGGATTCTCCCATATTACATGGGCCCTCAACCAAGTAACCAGGGGTGGTGGTAAGGAAAAATTTGTGTGGGTCTGGTCCCAACAACAATTTTTTGATGATTTGAAGAAGCTCTTGTGCTCAGCCCCAGTACTTTCACTACCGGTCCTACAACAACCCTTTGAGATTGAGACAGATTCTTCAGACTATGCTATGGGAATTGTTCTCACTCAGCATGGACACTCTGTGCCCTATCATAGTGAGACACTATCATATGTTGTTTTTAAGTACGCTACTTACGATAAATAAATGTACTCCATTGTGCAAGCCTACCGCCAGTGGAGACATTACATTCTTGGGAAGGTGATAATCATTCACACTAATCATGCATTTCATGCATCCATAAGGAAAATTGTAGAATGACCACCATCAGAAATGGTCCACATACTTATAACAATTCCACCTCAACATCAAGTATAAAACATGACACACCAACTGTGTCGATGATTTCCTTAGCAAACCACTAGTCGCGACACTCACCATGGTGCTAGACACTTATGACCATGAGACCTATGGATGGCACCAAATCTATGAGACAAACCCAAAATTCACCACCACTTACCAAATTTTGGGAGAAAATGCACTTGTCAATAATTTCCATCTTCATGATGGGTTTTTGTGTCGTCTATGCCATATCTTTGTTCCATCAAGAGAGCGAGTGAAGCTAATTTGGGAATCCCACTATAGTCGAGTGGAAGGACACTTTAGCGTCAAAATTACAAGGGTGATGTTGTAGAAACATTTCTACTGGCCAAAACTTCGACAGGAGGTTAACAAGTATATTAGGTCATGCACTGCTTGCATTATTGCCAAACCGAACACTAAGAAATAGGGCATGTACACCTAGCTTGCTACTCTTGACAGGCCATGGGAATCCATCTCAATGAACTACATGTCGGGCCTCCGATCCACCAAGCCGGGAAATGAATTTGTTTTTGTGGTTGTTGATCTCTTTTCTAAGATGGTGATTTTGGTCTCCTGTAAGAAGAGCATCACAGCAGAGGCCACTTCCAATCTCTTCTTTGAACGAGTCTGGGTACATTTTGGAATCCCACAAACCATTGTATCATATCGGGACAGTGGATTTCTCATCACATTCTAGTCGAGCCTCTGGTCACTATTGGACACCAAGATCACCAAATCCACGACCTTCCACCCCCAGACAGATGGCCAAACCGAGGTCGTAAATCGAATGATCATTCATATCCTGTGCATGTATAATTCAAAGTAACCTCTCACATGGGATAAGAGTCTTCCCTATGTCCATCATAGCTACAATCGAGCCCTGCATAGCTCAACCAGCCAAAGTCCCTTTCAGGTGGGGTTGGGATTCCAACCATTGGGTCCCATAGATGTTGCACTACCCCTTGTGGTCACCTTAACCGAATCATCTCCTACTCCAACTAAAGCTGACAAAGCCACTCAATTCATTGAGTGAATCCAAGACATCTACCAACAAGTTCAGGATATCCTACAAAAGTCCAATGACAAGCACAAGCAATGCCATGATCAACATCAGGTTCCACATAAGTTTCAGGTGGGCAACAAATTTTGGTTGCACTTGCAGAAAGAACACCTTACATGATTCCATCGAAATCTTTGCCCACTCCATTATGGGTCATACACCATCACCAAGGTTGTGGGTGATAGTTCTTTTGAGCTCAACAGTCCTCCTTTCCTTGGCTTGCACCCAGTGTTCAACGTAGATCTCCTTCGGCCTTATTTCCCACCATTATCGAACACCTCAGAGGTAGAAGAATAGCTGACACCAACAGATCTCAACCCCGACAAAATACAACAGGAATACAGTGATCATATTGTGGAAAAACAGGTCAAGGGCACTCGCTAGCAAAGGATCCATCTTTATCGAGTTGTCAAAGCATGGAAACTCCTGCACTAAGGCAAGTGGCTCACTTGGGGCCAAATTCAACATAAATTTCTTCATTTGATGGGGGCACTCAATGCAATGGAGAAAATTTCTTCCTAAGGGGGGAGGATTGATATATATGGATGTAGGTGGCCTCCCACTTATTCCAACTAGCTCATTTTGGAATTTTTCCAGTTTGACAGTTTTTTCCTAGTTTTTATGTCCCCGACTTTCGAGGTCATTTTGAGGGCCTACACAACGTTTTTAGGGCTCACCAAAGTCAAATTGTTGACTGAGCCAGAGTATGACGACAACATGTGTATTCCTCGGATATACCTTTCCACCAGGTTATCGTGCATCTAAAACGGAGATCGTATGCAATAGTTACAACCCCGGAAAGTTGATGTACTAACTTACCCAAATGAGACCCACATGACTTTTGGTGCTTCCTCTCCTTGGGTTAGGTTTTTGGATGTCTAGGGTTTTTGACATTCCTGTTTATTTTCAAAATGCCTTCAGAGACTCATTGTAATCATCTTCTTGCGAATGAGTGCAGCCATCACACTGCTTCTCAGAGATAAGCCGCCACCATTCTAGCAAGCTTTTTTTCCACTGCATTTTACAGTTTCATCTTATTTCGTTATTGAATAGAAACTAATTTTATTGTATATCTGTTATTCTACGTTAAGTATCTCTTGATAATAATCTGTATTCATTTCATTATGCTCATAAAATCTGGATCAGTAGTACACATAACTGCCTTCAAATCTTGAAAATCCTGATCCGCTGCTAGAGTCCAAGTGAAAGAATCACTTTTAAGGAGAGCAGTGAGAGGGGCCACAATCTTCCCATAATTCCGAACAACCTTGTGATAATAGCCTTTTAAACCCAAAAAACCACACAAGCCTTTGATAGTCTTGGGGTGACGCCAATCCTTCATTGCTTCAATCTTTTTAGGATCCACTCAGACACCATCCTTACTAACAATATGACCCAAGTACTCTACTTCTGAGGCACCAAAGGAACATTTGGAGTGTTTGAGGAAATGTTGGTGCTGAGAGAGGAAATGGAGAATTTGATCCACATGGGAAATATGGGATTGCCAAGTTTTTCTATATATAAGAATATCATCAAATAAAACTAAGACAAAATGATGGAGAAAAATATAAAAGACGTGATTCATGAAGATTTGGAAGGTGGAGGGGGCATTACACAGGCCAAAGGGAATGACCAAAAACTCATAGTGACCCTCATGAGTGTGAAAGGTAGTCTTGGGTATGTCAAATTCTTGCATATGTATCTAGTGGTAGTCAGAACATAGATCACGTTTAGTGAAGTATTGAGCACCACTCAACTCATCCAAGAGGTCATAAATGATAGGAATGGGAAATGTGTCCTTGATGGTGAGTTTATTGAGGGCACGAAAGTAAGGACACATGCACCAAGTACCTTATTTCTTAAGTACCATGACCACGGGGAAAGAATAAGGGTTGGTATTGGGGCGGATAGCACCCTCTTGGAGCAATTCCTGCACTATTTTCTCAATTTCATTCTTTTGGGAAAAGGGATGACAATAAGGGAGAACATTAGGAGGAAGGATGCTAGGAACAAGGGGAATCGAATGATCATGAACACCACGAGAAGGAGGAAGTCCTTAAGGCKTGGAAAAAACAACTCGATGTGTGGAAAGGRTAGATTGGAGGTGAGGATGCACGGAGGGTGTCTCAACGRCTTGAATAGAATGGATTTGAGAAATAATATCGGAGTGTCCTTTCTTGAGGATATTTTTCATGCTATGGGAACTAATGATCTTAGGAGAACCAGCTGTGAGACCTTGGAATTGATACCTTTGTCCCTCTTGTTGGAATTGCATGGTTAATTCCTTAAAATCCATAAGAATGGGACCCAAAGTGCGTAACCATTCAACACCTAGCGCAATGTCATTATAATCGTCCATGTCAATGGAAAACATATGATATTTTAGGTGGTAATGTCCAATTTGAAGATGAATATTTTCACAATGCCCACCATATGAGATGCATACTATTGTAAAAGGGTTGGTTTGGTTGTTAGTGTTGAGTATGGTTGGGTRTAGTTGAGAAAAGGTTATGTGATTATAATTTGTATACAGTTTTGGGAAAAAGGGTAGATATAGCTATGTGACATGAGTCTGGAGTCAGAATTTTATAACATACTACTGATTTGTATCTCTGAGATTGTATCTGAGAAGATCTATTGATAATATATATGGAAGGAGCCAAAATTTTGAAATTTTTGTGTCATTCTATGTGTATGGTTATGAAATTTCTCTTTACAGTACTTATTTATTATTCATAAGATCAATATGCTATCTCTATTTACAAATGATTATGCAACTTGAATGTCTTTATTTACAATATGAATGAGTTCAGATATGTTTTGTGGTTAGTTTGTCTTGCGCAAGATCATGGTGAATCTTGAAGGTTCTGGAAACCCACCTAAGTATTCTCCTTGCCCTTCCCTATATTTATGTCTTGGTTATGCTTTGGGTGAGACTTCTTCTCTTTGAAGGAGATAAAAATTCCAGCATTGTAGACTACTCGATGCCTTTTGTTGGTAACCTAAGAATGACCCTGGTCTGATCAATTCCATGCCAACAAAATGGTTTTGTTGTCGGGACATGCATTAAAAGGGAACCTATAGGGAGAATTATTCTGCGAATTCATAGATATCATATTCATTAGTGGTGGGAAAGAAATTGCAAGACCTTCATATGGAAAGAAGTGCATCTCAGAGGAAAATCTGTGAAAGATACATGGGAGGTAGTCTTTTACTCAGAAAGATTGAGTGACTAGTACGAGATTTTCTGGGTTAAGTTCCTAGAATAACTGTTCCACTGGATAGATAGGTTCCAAGAAGCTCCAAAATTCCAAGAACGAGTCAAGAAGACCTACACTTGGGACACAGAAAAGATCGCATCACTTCATTGGTTGGATCGTCCAGTAACGCGAGCGATCGATTTTTGGGTCAATAAAACATTAAAAGGATACATTATTGATTTTGTAGCTAAGAATCACCAATATTTTTCATGAGCAGGAGTGGATTTCAAGAAAGATGCAAGGGGAAGACTGTTGAGAGAAATCCCCCCGTGGATTAAGGTTTTATTGATGGAAGAGGGGATGCTAACTATGTCCCCAACTRAGATGGTAGCGTAAACACCCTCGCTTGGGGTGCGGTGAGTTTGGCGTGGATTCATGGCCTAAGAGAGGGGATAGGGTTCTTTGAAAATGGGGGAGCAGCAAGAAATTCACTCAAGATATGAGCGAGTCTTGAAAAGAGCCACCATAGTTGAGAAGTGGTGGAGCAATAAGATAAATAAAGCAGTAAAATAGTCCGATAAGTTGTGAAAAGAAGTCAGACCGGGAGAAGTAGAGGAAGGATAGATGGAAGAGTTGTGGAATATAAGAAGACAAGAAAGATTGGCCAGTCAAATATTAAGTGAGAGAGAAGCGTAGAGGCAAAGAATTCCCCGGGAGGGTGGAAAAGGATAAGAAGGTGTAGAAGTAAGGGAAAAGGAAGACGACATGGATATTGAAGAAGAGAGAGAATATGCAGCCCCGATGCCAAGAAAGATCAGGAATCCGACTGAAGAGACCACTCCAAAGGATGAGAATGAGATCCCCTAGATCAAAGAAACCCACCTAGAAGCTAGTGGCACCATCCCCGAATCACCCATACCCCAAATGTCTTCTATACAAGTGGTAAATTCTATACTACCTTCTTATGCTATTCCTGTTCCATTACAGTCAATTAGTCAACCACAACCAGGAAGCGTGAATACTGGGAGGATATTGGGATCCCCTAGTAGATCGCAACCAGGACCATTAGGTTTTATTTTGGTAGGATCAGTAAGATCAGCAATGGCTAGTAACGTGGGAGTTCGATTGCTCGAGACCTAAAATTCTAGGGTAAGGGAGACGAATATGTTGAGCAACATTGGTTCTTATGCGAAGCAATCTAGAGGTCCAGAGGGACTCTAGATGCGAATAGATTGGTTGAGTTCCATACTACTTTGAGAGTTCATGCTCTCAGATGGTATATGTAGGCCATTGATCCAGGAGTAACAGGGGTGAAAGGTCAATCATTCACACTTGACCAGGTATGAACAAATTTCATAGAGGAGTTTAAGCTACCTTAGTCAGAACAAAAAGCTATGGCTGAGTTGCGTGAAATTCAGCAAAGGGAAGGTGAATCGGCCTGGGAATATAGAAAGAATTTTAAAGATGCTATAGGGAGGTTAGCACATCCCATTCATGAGGAAAACCAAAGAGAATGGTATATCCATGGATTTCTACCTCCAACACATATTTCGTTAATGCAACAATGGATAGCCACTTTGATAGATACCTTGGAACAATCAATGAAGATTGAGCCATGGAAGGATATCTCCGAGGAGCCTAAGAGTGACCAAACCCCTAGAAGATGCAAATTTGGTGAAACTACAAGGGAAAATATCAGTGCTTACAGAGAAGATTCAAGAATTGACGATACCCAGACCAGGATGACCGCAAGTCTGGTGTACCGGATGTTACAAAGAAGGACATATGGTGAACAAATGTCCACGGATGAGGGGAATGGGACCTCCTTCAAATATGATGGGACCCTCACCAGGACCCATGAGAGGAGTTTCACAAGTATCCATGAATTTACCATTCTATACCCCAACCCCTTTTCATGCTTTTCCAAGTAATCAAGTAGCGCCATCAGTTGAGTGTTGCAAGATTTTTTGAATCCATGGGCATGGGCCAAGACAGTGCCCCATTAGTCAGAAGTATTCAACAGTACCAAATATTATGCATTATGATTTTTTTTCATCTACCACACATGCTACGAATTAGTGTAGAGCGTTGGATGTACTTGTAGAAAGGCTAGATTGAACATCATTCAGGGTGAATGAAACCCCTCAGGGATCGGGAAGAGGTCGAGGAGGTGGATATGGAGGAGATTTCATAGGAGGAAGAACCAGGGGAAGAGGAACAAGTAGATGCTAAAATTTTGATGAGAAAGGACACATGGCTAGAGATTGTCCCCATCCAAGGCGGTCATGGTGCTCTCACTGCAAAACCAATGGGAATGCAACTGAAGACTACCAAAAACTAATTGCAAATGGGAAGATTGGGTACATGAACGAGGAACTAACCTCATCATTTCAGAGAGAAAGAGAGTTATTAGAGGACAACTTCCAAACCTTCATATCGTTACTCGAGGAGGGGAAAAGACTGGCGCAGATGCTGACAATTTACCTCAGATACAGAAAGAAACACCTAAGGAGGACATGTATGATCCTAGGAAACATAAGATATTCTTTAAAATTTCCAGAGAAGTATTTCAAAATATACCATGCCCTGATATGCAAGAGAAACCCCCTCATCCTATTGTTTACCCTAGGATCGTGCAAGTCCCTGCTTCACCCCCTACGCCCAAAAACCCTATAGTCCCGATGAGACAACCTGAGAATCCAAAAAATATAGTTGACCTTTGGTTTCAGTTATTTTCTAATATTCTTGGGAATGACCAATTGATGGAAAAGTTGCGCAATGCATTGTACCTAGTCCTAAGAATTGAAGAATCTCTAGAAATGAGAATAAGGACTAATCTTCCTGAGAAGAATACTCAGAGAGTGTAGAGAAGGAAAGTACGAACTGGAAAAGAGTTTAGATTAGCAACCCAACTAGATGAATTTGAGATTAAGGATGTTATGTTAGATCTAGGATCTGATGTTAATATACTGCCTAAAAATACTTGGGAAGA
>ML786439.1:110257-135601 GCA_009831015.1 Picea engelmannii | reverse complement strand
TGATCTAAATTCATGTTTAAATTTAAAACTACTTAAGGTGATTAAATTATTAGTAACTAATAAATTAGAATGATTAATTAACTAAGTGAGTGAT
Organism: Picea engelmannii; assembly: GCA_009831015.1. Lineage (NCBI taxonomy): Eukaryota > Viridiplantae > Streptophyta > Pinopsida > Pinales > Pinaceae > Picea > Picea engelmannii. The sequence continues at coordinate 135,507 of ML786439.1, read as the reverse complement.
CAATGTTAATGATAAATTATGATTGGAAATCACGTTAATTAGTTTTAAATGAAAAATTTAAAGGACTTAAACCAGGATAAACGGGAGGGGTTCCATGCGCACTAGGAAGGTAAGTTAGAGGAATAGCCGAGAGGGGTACAATGCTAGCGTAACTACCGAGAAAGAGGGTCAATAGTTTTCTTAGGCGAAGACATCAAGCTTAGACACTTAAACCCCAACCTAGCCACCTCCCCTAAAGAGAGTAATGTCTGTTTATAGATAAGTAAAAAAAAACTTACGCCTAACTATGTTTTCGAGTTAAGTTGCGCAAATGTGAAACGTACTTGAACTCACCCTGACAACTTTGGTTGATGCAGGTTAAATAATACAGGATGGTTAGGACTTGAGGAAATCAAAGCAGAAGGGCATCGATGCAGACACTGCCAACACCGCCAGTGCCATCGCCACCATTGCCTGAACTAGCTCTCATATTGCACTCTTTGGAGGCCATAAATGAGACTTTAAAGAGGCGTCAACTAGCAGGGATCGAAGTGGAACCCCCACCATCTGGAATGGGTAATCCTGAAGCATCGATGGATTCATGGGGAGGACCTCCACTCAAAGACATCACTAGAGAACTGCAGAAGATCAAACTTTCAAAGTTTGTCGGGGGTCGCGTCAATGAACATGTCAAGGCATGGTTGGAATGCATGACAAGGTGTTTTTCCTTAAGGGACTACGTGTCCACTTCAAAGGAGAAGATAACATTTTTTTAGTTGAGAGACAGTGCCCTAAATTGGTGGGGCAAACTGGAAAGGCAACTGCATCTTACCCCAGACACCATATCTTGGGAACTTTTCGATGAGAGGTTCCGAAGGAAATATCTGCCAGCTTACTATGAGGAACAACAGGTAGGAGCATTTCATGCTCTAGTACAAGGAAACATAACCATAGAAGAATATGAGATCTGGTTTATGGAATTGGTCAAATATGTTTCGTATATGGATAATGACCAACGACAGGAAGAACGCTTTGTCTATAGGATAAACCCTAAGATAAGGGCTATGGTGCGGATGTGGAAACTGTCTTCAGTAGCAGAAGTTGTGGAAAATGTGCATTATGCGGAGGAACACATGAACTTAACCAAAGGTACAAGACCGACCTTTCTGCATCGTCCTAGATTTGTGGGGAAGGCCCCTAGGACATTTCCCAGGGGAGGGGGCTCAAGGCCACCTCCATATGGTAATAGAGTTGCACCAAGGACAGTAGCCACATGGATTTCAATGGAAGCGAGTGCAACATCTCGTTCATCACCAACGATGCAGGCAAGTCCATGGCCATCTTAGGGAGCAACTAGTAGGGGCAGGGGTTCCAAGGGAAGGAACTCATTTCAGAGACAGTTACAGAACAATGTGCAGGTTCAATCCCATGTTACATGTTGGGGATGTGGAGGACCCCATTACCAGCATGACTACCTAGAGTTACAATCAATATTTGTGCATAGAGAAGGAAAGGCCCCGATGGGAAGAGCAAGTAGCAGCCACCAGATTTACGCAGTGGTTAATAATCGCCAGGCCGAACATCAATCCACGGTGGTGGAGTCATCAGGTACACTAAATCATATAAATGTTAAGATTTTATTTGATTCTGGTGTGACAGATAGTTTCATTTCACCATTTTCATTAGAAAAGAGTGGGCTGGCAGCCTATGAGCACGATGACTTTAAACAAGTCGAGATGGCTTCGGGGGAAAAACAAGCGGTAGGACCTAGCGTTGATAATTGTATAGTAGACCTGGGAGTGTGTACTACCAGGTTGAAGGTATACGTCACTGCTCTCGGGGTGTATGACCTAATCATTGGAATGGATTGGTTAGAAGCTCATCGAGCTTTGGTAGATTGTTTCGCAAAAAGGGTGCTTTGTGTCGACGATGAAGGAAGACCAGTAGAGATCCAGTGTGTACGGAGAAAGGTGTCATTACGCTTTATCTCAACTATGAAGGTTAAGTGATGCTTGAGGCAAGGGTGTCGACTATATGTAGTGGAAGCAGTGAATGAAAGGAAGGGACCCTCCTTGGATCAGTACCTGGCATTGTCAGAATTTAAGGATGTTTTCCTGAACGAGTTACCAGGGTTACCTCCTGAGAGGGAGCTTGATTTTACTATTAAGATAAAACCTGGTACAGAACCAATTTCCAAGACTGAGTACCAGATGACAACACCGAAAATTTGTGAGTTGCAAATGCAATTGAAAGAGTTACTGGAATTAGGGCTATTAAGGCCCAGTGTCTCACCTTGGGGTGCACCAATAATTTTTGTAAAGAAGAAGGATGGTTCCTTACGATTATGTATAGATTACAGAGACTTGAACCGTGCTACAGTGAAAAATAGGTACTCAGTGCCGCGAATAGATGACCTCTTCGATCAGATGAAAGGAGTAGCGGTATTCTCAAAGATCGATTTGCGATCAGAGTATCACTAGTTAAGGATTAAGGAAGGCGATATTCCTAAAATTGCCTTTTGAACCCGGTTTGGACATTACGATTTCGTCATATTACATTTCAGATTGACCAATGCGCCAGCAGTATTCATGAGCCTCATGAACGACGTATTCCGAAAGTACTTAGATCGTTTTGTACAAGTCTTTCTAGATGACATCCTCATCTATTCCAAGAATGAAAGAGAACATGAGGAACACTTGCGAGTGGTGTTGTCCTGCCTTAGGGAGAAAAAATTGTATGGGAAGTTATTGAAGTGTTCCTTCTTCTAGAAATAAATTCACTATTTAGGTCATATTATTTTTTATGAAGGAATCTCTGTGGACCTAGAAAAGGTAAACGCCATTATGGAGTGGCCAGTGCCGAAAAATGCCCATGAGGTGAGAATCTTCATGGGGCTAGCAGGTTATTATCGAAGATTTGTGGAAGGGTTCTCTAAAATAGCGAAACCCATAACCACTTTGCAGCGCAAGGGGGTCAGGTATGAATGGACAAAAGAATGTGATAGTGCATTCATTGAGCTTAAGAGGTTACTAACTAGTGTGCCAATTCTACGAGTGTCGGATATGGAAAAGGACTTCACAGTCTACACAGATGCCTTGAAGAAAGGGTTGGGGGCCGTGCTAATGTAGGATGGAGGAGTGATAGATTATGAGTCAAGGAAGTTGAAGAAACACGAAGAGCTTTACGCTACTCATGATTTAGAGTTGGCAACTGTAATGCTAGCTTTGAAACTTTGGAGGCACTATCTTGTAGGGAGAAACTTTGAGCTCAAAACGGACCATCAAAGTTTAAAACATCTCTTCACTCAAAGGGATCTGAATGCCAGGCAAAGGCGATGGAGTGAGTATATGAGTGAGTACGATTTTGGTATTTCATACATCAAGGGAAAGGAAAATGTGGTCGCAGATGCCTTGAGTAGGAGACCACGTGTGTTCTCCTTGGTACCTTTAAAGTTCAATCTAAGGGAACATGTGTTGACACAACTCCAAGGAGAAAGTTGGTATTTAAAGGTTACCTCAAACCTCCAGAGCGGGAGGCAATTAGATCCAAAGTATGAAGGATATAGTCTGGAAGCAGATGGACTATTGAGATATCGAGGAAGGATGTACATCCCTAAAGTTGGGGATATTAGAAGCATCATATTGAAGGAAGCCCATAGAGCACTTTAATGTGGGCATCCGGGTGTGAAGAAGATGTACGCAGACATGAGGAAGCTCTTCTTTTGGGTAGGCATGAAGCGCGATGTGGTCCATTTCATCGCCAAGTGCCTGGAGTGTCAACAAGTGAAAGCCGACCACCACCACCCAACAGGCCTCCTACAACCACATGATGTTCCTATGTCCAAGTGGGAAGTCATCTCTATGGATTTTGTTGTGGGGTTCCCGCTCACATCTCATAGACACAATGCCATTCTTGTGATAGTGGATAAGTTAACCAAGAGTGCTCATTTTAATTTGGTTAGAAACACTTACGATGTCACTGATGTGGCATGTGTGTTTGTAAGTGAGGTCATCCGTTTGCACGGGATACCTAAGAAGATCATTTCATATAGGGACTCTAGATTCACTTCCAGGTTTTGGACAAATTTGCAGTTAGCGTTGGGGACCCAGTTGAACTTAAGAACAACTTATCATCCTAAAACAGATGGAAAAACTGAGAGAGTAAATCAAGTCATGGAAGACATGCTTATGATGTACGTCATGGATAATCAAACCCATTGGGAGAAGTACCTACCTTTGGTAGAGTTTGCCTACAATAACAGTTTTCATAGCTCCATCGAAATGCCACCCTACGAAGCTCTATATGGAAGGCCATGCAGAACGTCGTTGAGTTGGGATAGATTAGAAGATCGAGTAACAATTGGGCCAGAATTGATTCAAGAGATGGAGGAACAGGTGATTTAGATTAGGTAGAGACTGAAGGAAGCACAGGATAGGTAGAAAATTTATGCGGATGCACACAGGACTGACCGAAGTTATGAAGTGGGAAACCAGGTTTTCATTCGTATCAGGCCTAACAAGAGTACCATATGGTTCAGGAAGGGGACAAATTTGTCACCTCGATTTATAGGACCATTCAGAATCCAAGAGAAAATTGGACTCGTTGCCTATCGTCTCGTACTGCCACCCCACTTGCATAAAACTCATAATGTTTTTCATGTATATGTTTTACGTCATTATGTTGTTGATGAATCACATAAGCTAAATTGGAAGGAATTGTAGGTATCGAACACGAGAATTCTCACGGTAGAACCGTTACGCATATTGGACCGTAGAGTCCGATAGCTCAAGAACCGTCTGGTAGACCAAGTTAAGGTCCAATGGGACAAGCATAGTCCAGGATCTGCTACCTGGGAAGACACCGAGACACTACGTCGAGACTATCCCTCACTTTTTTGACCACCTCGAGAATATGTTTCTCGAAGGTTGGGTATATGCAACACCACCTTTTGACTTAGATAGCCAGGATTACCTGAGGCCTACACTTTTATTTTCTATTCACAGTGAAACTATTAAATGATACACTTAAACTTTTAAGACGTATGAACCTTTATGAATGTTTAAATATATTTGGATAATGATGGACATGATGCGATATATTGTGAGAATGTAAATTTTATGAATTTTTAAATATTATTGATGATGATGGATATGATGCGATCTACTATGTGAATGTAAATTTTATGAATGTTTAAATGTTATTTATGATGATGGATATGATGCGATATATTGTGTGAATGAGAATCCTATGAAGGTTTAAATGTTATTAGAATGATGTTGGATATGATGCAATCTATTTGGTAAATGATAATTTTATGAATGGGTGTTGAAATTGAATTATGGGATATTATGAGATCTATTTCTAACTTGAAAACTTTGATGTTAAGTTGTTGGTACATGGATACCGAATTGAAATGATGGTTGTATGCAATTACATGATGATAATGCATAGGAATGTATGAGTTTGTGTTACACACTAATATGCAGGTTATGGGCTATGAAATAGCCAAGGGATAATAATGATGAAAGTAGACGACATGACCACTGGCCGAGAAACAATATGGTATGAATCCTTGTATGTGAAATTATATTGGTTTAGATACATTGCTATGATATGTGGACTAGTGCAAGATTTCAGGAGATGAAACTACCCAAAATTGAATAAACGATGCCAAAACTCCCAGCAACACGGTGCCACTATATTTCCATTGTAGGGTGTGGACTCTAGTCCTGTTAGGAGGGGTGGAGGCATTTCCCATCGTGTATCCTCTGAAACCTGAAGTCATGGAAGGATGATGTTAGCTCACGCTCCCCTAGACTGTCATATGCCTACTAGGGAAGCTTGGTCAAGGTAGTGACACTTCCTCTTACGGGTTCTATTTGGAGTTAGGTCAATATAGTTGATGCTCAAAGATAGTCCAACAGAGGAAGATTAGGAATGGAAGATGGAAGTAAGTTAGGAAGGAAGGACGAGTACAAATAGTTCAGAGTGTATGGAGATTTGTCTTATGGTGGAATTTATTGTTTTTCCTTCTGAAAATAAAATGCATATATATATGAATATTCATAATTATGTCATTAAGTTACAATTGTCTAAATAACGTTGTTGAGCTAGATAATTGAAATTAAAGGATTTCACAAACATTTGATTGATTAATTGTCTTTTATAAAATTAATAGTCTTCTTGAATGGATTGGATGCATGAGGAAATTACTATAGAGGTGATAGTTATTGATATTAGTACATGAACGAGACTTGTATGTACTAGCTACACATGCATTTCTTACGCATGTAAACTAGTATAAATGAGTTTCTTGGCTTACTTACTAATAATGACGATTATTTGTTATGAATGTGTGGACCATGTTTCTTTTCCCTTGTATCATAGAATACTTTAACTTCGGGACAAAGTTTCCTGAAGGGTGGGTGTATGTAACAACCCTAGTTAAATCATTGCGTAAGGTTTATCAGGTATAATTAATTAAATAATTAACTATCCTAATATAGTTTAGTTAAACAATGATTATTTATTAATAATATTAATTATTTATTTATTAATTAATTAATTGTTTATATCTGTTGATTAATTAATTAATTAATTAACTCATTAAAGGTTTGGGTAATGAATTAAGAGCATAATAATTTTTATTTATTTATTATAAAACTTTACGTATGACATGGGATAGGGTATTGAATGGAGGGATAAGGTAGTAAATGGAGGGATAAGGTGGGTGGCATTAAATGAAGGAGGAGGCAATGAATGGGGAAGGATATGAGGGGGAAGAGTCCTTCGGGAGAGGATTATGAAACTTTGGGGAGAGGAGAATTATTGGGGGAGAAGGACTGTATTTTCTGCTGAGGATATTCTCTAGTTTGGATTTTGGGTGAACTGTTATGGGGGTGCACGAGGTTGCTTTGAGTTTTGGGCTCGGGGGCCAGGAATCCTCACGGAATCCTGGAGCTAGGGAGCCAAACAGGCTCCATTCCTAGCCGACAGGGAGGAAGATTCAGTTTTGTGCAGAGTCTTGGGCAGAGCAGCAGAGAGGACAACCAAAGATCAAGGATTTAGCATCAGACAGAGGTATGTTTATTTATGTATTTTCATGAATATGTGGTGCTATGTGGTTGTTACGTAAGCTTATTTTCATGTTGTTAATAAATCTAATTTATGTTGAATAATAAATGATTATAAGTTATGATTAAATTGTATAGGATATAATTTGTTTTTATTCATTATTTTAGCTTGTGTTTTATAAGGCTCTGTGGGGATAGAGGCCTTACACAGAGGGAAACTTTTCCTTTCTGAATTTCAACATAAGAGATCTATGAGGACCTTGTTTATCAGTCTGCATTTTCTATCATGTTTTTGTATTCTTTTTCCTCCTATTTTAATAGAACTTATGTGCTACAGACTTCCTGTGCATTATGCTTTAGTGTACTTACTCTATTTCTGTAGAGTTTATTCAGATATATGGTATTCATTCTCAAAAATGATTTTTTTTATTGGATATTCAGTCTTATGGATGATGCAAGTCTGATCTGATAGTAATGCTTGTGTCTTCCATATTTGTTTTCCTTATTCCTCTATCTATCCATGCTATTATCAACTCTTGTCTAATAACTGGTGTAATTGGCTTTGATCCATGAAATATGTCATGAGACTCCATGCCCAGTGGTCTTAGTATATTTCTTAACCTTGTATTTCCCATCCATGTAATTGAAAACAAAACAACTATTGCAATAATTGAGGTTCCCTAGCTTTTCCCTATAGCAGTCTAGTGCAAACTTTAGGGATAACAATGGAGAAAGAATAAGAAAAAGCGATTTGATGAGCTAAAATGGAAGATCAATCAAGCACCAATTCTTTCATTACCTAACTTTCATAATACTTTTGAATTGGAGAAGGATGCTACTGGATATCTATGGGAGTGGCATTGATGCAAGTAGGTAAGGGAGTGTGCTATCATTCTAAAATATTTCATGGGGGGATCTTGAAATACCCTACATATGATAATAAACTCTATGGATTGGTTCAATATGTTAAGAAATAGAATCATTATCTGATGGGAAAGGAAACCATTATCCGCACTAATCACCAACCACTACAGTGTTTGTGAGTCAAGAGTAAACTTCAACAAACTAGACATTACAAGTGGATGGGATTTTTGTAGAAGTTTCATTTAGTCATCAAATATAAGAAGGGAAGAACTAATAACTTGGAAAACATTCTTTCAAGGCTACCCATATCCAATATTACAACTTTCATAACTCATATGCACATGGATCCCTTTACCCAAGATGCATACAAGGAGGCATACATAGAAGATGAGGACTTTAAGGAAACATTTCAATAGCTACATGGATAAATTCATGTAGAAGAAGGTGACACTAAGGTTGACTATCATCTCTAGAATGGGTTTCTCTACAAGATAGACAAGATTTGTGTTCTTAAAGGTGAAATATTCTTGCTTATTAGAGAGGCTCACACCTCCGGGGTTGTAGGAAATTTTGGTGTTGGGAAGTCAATTCCAACTTATAAAGGTATGTGTATTGGCTCATAACGAAATAACATGTAGACCGGTGTATTAGAGAATGCATACTTTTTTTACTAACAATCCAAATAATAGAAAGCGAGGTCTATACCATCCCTCACATGTACCCACTGGACCTTGGGAAAGCATATCCATGGATTTTTTGGGTGGTTTTACAATTATCAATAAGGGGCGTGACTATTTTCTTGTGGTATTTGACATGTTCAATAGATGTGAAATCTTATTCCTTGTAAAAGGACCCTCAAAGGACAAGAAGAAAACATGTTCTTTGAATAGGTCTAGGTGCATTTTGGGATACCAAGGAGCATCATCTCATAAAGGAATCCCAGATTTCATAGTTCATTTTGGACTACACTTTTGAAAAATATGGACACCAAGTTGAAGAAAGCTACAACAATCCATCCATGGATATATTACTAGAAATAATTATTCAATAGTATGTTAGTTTATATTTTGAGGGGTTATAGTCAGAAGCTTCCAAATACCTAGGATGAAAATATGATATATATTAAACACTCTTATAACATAAAAGTCCATACTTCTACTAGTAAGTCCCCTTTTGAAACTTGATTTATGTATTTGTTCCCTTCACCCTTGGATGTTGTATATGGATAGCAAGGAGAAGTGAGGGAAGATGTCACAGGACAAACATTGAAAGTGGAGATTTTTGTTGAAATATTAAGTAGATCCATTTGCAAGTACATGAGACATGAATAAGTCACATGAAAGGTACAAGGCTTGGAATGATTAAGATAGAATTGAGAAGGCATTCAAGGTGGGGGATAGAGTATGGTTGCAAGTATACAAAGAAATACTACAAGGTCTTGCTAAGAAAATAAAGACTTTGTGGTATGGTCCTTTTGTGGTATTGGAGAAGGTTGGTGATAATGCCTGCAGACTCAACCTACCCACATATATGTGCATTTAGTAAGTAGTGAATGTGGAAATTTTGAAAATTTGTGAGCCTTAAATGTGGGATCAAGAAACTAAGGATAAGTTCATATCTACCATAGATGACTTAGCACCAGAAGATCAAGTAGGGTTAGAAAAAGACACAGTTTTTTAGAAGAAGTCTAGAACTATTAGATAGGGACAACATGACCTTTGGAAACACGGGTTGAAAGGAATACTTCCAAGCAAAGAAAAATGGTACTCCAGAGAGAAGGTAGAGGAAAAATTTCCTCACATCATTTAATACAATCTTTTGGGGACCAAAATCCTCTTTAAAAATGGAGGTATGATATGGAATGGATCATTATACAATTTTTTATCTATCTTGGTACTTTCTAGGAGAAAAATTTGAGGAATTGACTTGCATAGACCATTTTAGTTATAGGTCCTAGTTTGGAAATTTGGGGTTTGGAACCTTCTAGAACCATTTTGAGGAATTAAATGACACTTTTTGGGGTCAAAACATTTTGTGCATAGATCTTATTCTATCGACATTTTTGTATACATCAAGATATTTCCAACGGTAAGAAAATCACCTCAATCAGATCTTGTATACCGAATTTATGCCTCCCATAAGTTAACCTACCTTATTGACCACCATGGTATGGAGTGAATTCCATGTCATTCCCAATTAGTCACACATGTGGGGATAGATACATGTGGAATTTTAAGAAGATTCTATAAGGTCCAAAACCTAACACTAATTGATGGTTGAGGCATGCAAAAATCCTATCCCTAAATGAATATCAGACTATGTTAAATACTAAGATTTTAGGAAGAGAGGGGGTTCCAATATTTTAGCATTGACTTGTTCCATGGTTGAGTGGAGCATATAGGAGTGGGATTTGAGAGTATAATAGAGGAAGTATAAGATTATGTAGCATCCATCCAAGCCTCAGTGTCATATGAAACTGCATAATGAGTGCCTGTTTCTTTGTATTTTCATTTTCATAACCGAAGAAAACTTTTTAGAGCATAGGCCTCACCTTCTAGATGGGTTTTCTTTCATTTTGGGTTTCCTAGGATACATCTTGTGTTTATTTATTTGGATGGTATGTTCATTTGATATTTATTTCATTTTCATATTCAGTTATTTTCATAAATTTGAGCAATAATCTAGTGATAATAAATATGAGATCTAAGGAAATAAACCTGCATAATAAAATATTTCCGCATAATACAAAATGTGTTGTGATGAACTCTTCTAGTAGAATATCTATGGTAGTTTATATACCAAAGACAATATATATATTCTCTAATGGTAGCGAACACGGGATATTCTTCTTCAATTGGGGTTTTGATTGTTTTTTCATCCTTAGGAGGCATCTCCATAATTCCATTCTTAGGGACTCGAGATGAAAAATCATCTTCCTTGATGGTTGGCTTGCCCATGAAAACCTCCTCTTACCCCTATGCTATATATAAAGGCTCTTATTGTGGTGCATTGTTAGGTCCATAGGTGTTATCTCTCAATTGTACATTTTCATCATCTTTTTCCATCGATGCTTGGTTAATAACATGTTTTTGTAGGGGCTAGTCGGCCCCTCCGACTAGACGTGTCAGTCGACTGTAGTAGTTGATTAGGAAATCAATTGAATAGAAAGTTAGCATCAACTGACCGGTTTAGGAATGTAACTGACAAGTAATTGTATATCACACACACACACACACATATATACACGTTATCATGTAATGGAAAGAGAGAAGAGGTTGTTCTGGACTGATATATAATAAAATCTATTGATGGTTCTTCCCCATTTGTGTATGTTCTTCTATATGCTTGTGTGCTCTTGAATATAATTTTGTAGTGTGTAATTCTTTGTGTAAGAATCTATTGAGAACCTTCTCGTATTTTCCCTTAGACTACAACATTGGTTTCATTGCTAGTAGCTTTGAACTCAGGAATGCACAGAAAAAAAAAAAAAGCATAGATGCTAACTATGGAAGACATACATGAATGGTGGGAGCATAAGACTATCAATTACATAAAAAATTATTCAAGGAGAAATAGATTGACGCTCATTGAAAGATCACCCTTGAAATATCCCCCTACAAAATCCAACTAGAAGAAGAGAGAATAAGAGTGGAAAGCATTATTGGAAGATAACTGTAAAGATACCAAAGAAGCTTGGGAGTACTTTTTAAATAAATGAGCATACAAAAAATGACGTTGGACACAGTCCACTGCTATAACACCCTGTTTCCCCCAACTTGTAAATATAACTGGACTGGCCAAGAACTATGGCAAACTCATAAATGTGAATATGTGATGTAAATGGACCTTGAGGAAGAGGTCAATGAATGTGACTAACATTCTAAATTTATTGTAGGACTGCTGATGAGGGGATGTGCAGAAAAAGAGACCACGATGGCGGTAGAAGGCACCTGAAAAGGTGGCGTTAACTTCCACCAAGAATTAAATACCGTATTTGGACTCCACTGGCCCGGAGAACCAAAAGCAGCTCGCTGGCCCTAAAATTCAATGCCTCGCAGGCTGGTAGGTGGATGGCTTGATGAGGGATGGGATGGTGAACCGCCCATCCATAGAGCCGTCGGGCCTGATTGACGTGAGGGTAATCGTGCCACACACAACCTCGCGAGAGGATAAGGCGTATGGCAGAAGAGATTAGAGGGGGACGCGAGGGGAACTCTGGCATTACGCAGAGTGAGTGATAGCATAGAGGAAGGATTGCAACCTTCACTCCTGGTCACTGGAAAACAGAGAGATGCAGTCTCAGAGCATCGTGGTCTCATCTCGGGGGTGGCTAGTGGTAAATCCACTGGGAGTCGCTACGCCTATGATTGGGTGGAAACGAGCACCCCTCTCAGCAGTTGCACCCACTTCTGAAGTTATTTCTGATAAGTGTCTTGTTCATATTACATCTTGAAATTCATATGATGACATATATGCTCATAAATTGTGAAATGGTGAACAATTACAGTATAAGAATGTCTGTGAAGTGTTTTGATAAGTAATGAAAGATATATGTTTATAATAGAAAGACCACGCATGGCTTCTGTTGATACATGAATTTAATTTGGCATGATTCGAACTAAGTTAGGATTCCATCCCATTCTCTGGAAGTTTTTTACCCATATCTACCTCTGGAAACTCCCTGGTATAGATCTCTTCACAGAGATTTCCTCCTTAGAAAGGTTCACCAAGAACCCAGAAAAGGGACTTGAACGCACAAGTCTGACTAAGCTTGTACGAGGAGGAATGACCCTCTTAAGGTTTCGAGGTAGCAGTGTAGGGATATGTAACAAATCGACGAATGATATTTCGTCGGGTGACCCATAGCCATTCACGACCATTAGATTTACAGGAGTAATAAGGACATTACATACCTTGCCCCTTCTCCCCTCTATCCTCGTGAACAACGAGGAAATCGGGATCGTAGATTCCAAGACCTAGGAGAACATTTGGACCATTGATCTTTCCACATCCACGAAGTAGTGGAAGAATGCACAAGGTGGGACAATCTGAGCCGTTGGATCAGGTTAAGATACTCGGAGTTTAGTCCCTGGAGCGTGCGCAGGAAAAATGGATCTAGACCGTTGGATCTTGGTTCGATTACTCGTCAGTTGTCGGATCGGACAGGTGTCATAGATCTGGAGAAAGAGTCGGGATGTTGGCCATCAGGATATCAAAGATCCTGAGGTCGAGGGAATCGGGACACTATAAGTCTCGAAACAGCGACCTCAGGTCTGGACCATCCATCCATTTGCGACGCATGTCAAAAATCCGCAGAGAGTCAGGATATTCGACATCGGGAAATCGGAGTTCCTGAGGTCGAAGGAGTTGGGACATCACAGGTCTCGAAATCCTGTCGAGATCAGAGCCGCCTGTTTGTGAGGACACGTGGCGAGATCGAGAGCCCATCAGCATATCGAAGGTTTGGAAGGCAAGACTTCCGGAGTACCAGAAGTCGCAAAAGCGCAAGATTGGATCAGGATCGTCCGCTTGTGGGGACAGATGGCAGAGATCCAGGCCATCGGGGAAAGTCCCGACGAGGAGGCCGTCCATCGGAGTTTGGGTCATCGGGATATCGGATATCCCAGTGACAAGTTATCTGTGCACTTTGAAATCATGAAACGCGAAACCCTGATCAGTGGGGGACAGTTGTCAGCACATCAGGGCTGAGGGAAGAACCACAGTGGAGGCCAACTGTCAGTGCAGCGGAGAATCGAGATTCGGGGAGTCGAGAATCCCGTGGACGTATGTATTGTTGTATTGAAATCCCCGTAGCCCCGACAAGGGATAAGACTGTGGTCATGTGGATCGTGGTCCTGTGAGCTAGGATCCTAGCTAGGAGAGCTAGCGCGTAAAGGGTGCATCGGGATTCGAGGAATCGCGAGTCCTGGGGATGTTTCCATGTCAACATTGGAAATTCCGAAACCCCGATGGGGGACAAGGCTGCGGTCTTGCAAGATATAGGTCACATGGATTAATGACTTAGCCCAAGAGGCTAAGGCAGCAGAGGAGCGTATCAAGATTCAGGGATCAGTGAACTAAATTGGTGGGACATCGCGAGTGTCAAAACCCCGATGGACGGAAGAGATTATTTCGGAGGATCTCTGGGTCTGTAATGACCATTAGATGTGGAGGTGAGACGTCAACTTAAGCCAGGACGTGAGTATTCTTTAGGATAAGCGGAGAACAGATCTAGACGACCAAAGTCCACCCATCCAGATCTACGACTGAGGTTCCATTTCGGAGCCCCCTTGCTATTCTGCCTTTAATGAGGGGGGGAGGGGTTCCGGAATAGTGTGGTGTGTGAAGTGGGGCCCCTCCTTGTCATGACGACCACCGTGTTGTGTTTCCCTCTTGCCACCTGTATGCCACCTAACCACGCAATGGGCATTTCTCATTGGTTGTTCTCACCCCTGTTAAAGTTTATTCCTATTGGCCATTCACTGGCCCCTGTTGGTAACTATAATTGCTCAATTAATTCAAACAACCAAGTGATACATAAATTGTCAACCCAGGGAAGTCTGTTTATTTCAAAGATAACCATGCAGTATTTATGCTCAATTCCAAAAGCAACTTAGAGTTGTAGTAAAGGAAACTATATTAATCACACTTGCCCTGAATGAACTGAAGTTCTGACTTAAATTACAGGAAAGCAACCTACCTATTGCAGATCTTAAAGATTAATCTAAGGAATCCTGGATTACATTAAAATAAGAATTGCAACAGGAAAGAACAACTATTCTGTAACCAAAGAACAGGACCCTTACTCTCAAGCAGAGACTTCAGCACCTTATTTCTGATTAACACTTTTTCATGAAAACAGTAATGCAGAGAAAGTTAACTCTATCTAGCAGAGAACAAGGCCATCTAATTCCTTCATTTCTAAGCAGGAACCCTTAGCCCTATTTCTGATTAGCACACTTACAGAAATAATTGAAATCTTCAGAGAACAGGATAGTCTGATCCCTTCCTTTATAAGCAGGAACCCTTAACCCAGCCTTTGGCTAGCACACTTGCAGAAGTAATTGAAATCTACAGAGAATAGGATAGTCTGATCCCTTCCTTTCTAAGCAGGAACCCTTAACCCAGTCTCTGTCTAGCACACTTGCAGAAGTAATTGAAATCTACAAAGAACAGGATAGTCTGATTCCTTCCCTTCTAAGCAGGAACCCTTAACCCAACCTCTGGCTAGCACACTTGCATAAGTAATTGAAATCTACAGAGAACAGGATAGTCTGATCCCTTCCCTTCTAAGAAGGAACCCTTAACCCAGCCTCTGGCTAGCACACTTGTAGAAGTAATTAAAATCTACAGAGAACAGGATAGTCTGATTCCTTCCTTTCTAAGAAGGAACCCTTAACCCAGCCTCTGGATAGCACACTTGCAGAAGTAATTGAAATCTACAGAGAACAGGATAGTCTGATTCCTTCCCTTCTAAGCAGGAACCCTTAACCCCGTCTCTGGATAGCTTCATAAAATCATCACACTAGATTGCTAATAAAGAGAATGTAACATTCAATAAACTAAATTTCTTAACCAGACAGAGTTAGTAGTGTTTCAGCAAAGCAGAATTCATTAAAAGTAGTGTTCAGCAGATGAAATTTAATCAAGGCATAAACAGAAATTACACTAACACACTCTAAAACTAACGGGTGAATCTTGTGAAGAAGGTGGGCCCTCCCTTCTCACAAGATCCCCCTGAAATGAGAAAGATAGAGAAGGATACTCAAAGCAGTCCTTTATTCATCTATCAAAATATCATATTACACTTTGAAAATGAAATACATCCCTCTCTCTGAAGCTTTCTCAATACATAAAACTTTGATCCCTCGAATGATGATTTCCTCTTATTTAAAGAGGGAACCCCTTCGATACAATTAATCAAAAATTACAATGTGTATCTGAGTCCTATCTTTAGTCGGATTTACTTTCTAAACCAGAATAGGATGTCCTAGTCTCACGCAACAGAATGTCATTACATGTGTTGAATGAGATATTGTTGTTACAGCTGGAGTAACAACTTCTTCTCGTTGCTGCTGATGTTGTTTCAGCATCGGAATTTGCGGGTTGTTTCAGCATTCTTATGTAGGAGCGATGGTTGGTGATTGTTGACCCTTGACTGTAACGGCTTCCTTTGTGTTTCAACATCGTTGGTCCTGGTGGTTAACTCTGTGTTTTAGCATCGTCGGTCATGGCAGTTTCCTCTGTGTTTCAGCATCTGCAGCTCTGGACTGTGTGACAGCTTTGTGTTTCAGCATCTGTGACTCTGGACTATGTAATAGCTCTGTGTTTCAGCATCTGCGACCTTGGATTGTGTAACAACTCTGTGTTTCAGCAACAGGCTTCAAATTCTAATCTGCAATTTGGATACTTATACATTTATAATCAATGGTTAAGTATGAGAGTGATGTAAAATATTATGCAAAACAGATTAAATGTATAGTAATGAGAAGGGAGGTTGTATACCTCTAGAATGATCAGATAAAGTGATAGTATGAGTTTAAATATGGGTGATCAAGAGTATAATAGTGGCAAAAAGTATAGGCAAAAAGGTACATTATGTGGTCCTAACAGCCCCATGGGAATTCATCCCTATGGGACGCACGTTATCCCTGGCGGGCTTCGGTGGTTGCCGAGTATAATGTTTAGACATTACTATAGCGCCAGAGCACGAAATACAAATAGGCACTACGTCCAGACTGAACTGTGATCATGACTCGCGATCACCTGAGAATGGGGAAGAAAAGATAAAGAGCTAGTTTACGTTGGATATCCATGGTTATTTAGGGGTTCAAGTCCGACAGAGGATCGGAAATTTTTTATTTAGGTAGTGGGTATGTTACAAAGTGGTATTAGAGCATGGTTACAACACTCGGCCTGATTGGGGTCATGCACGAGTCGTGCATAAACCTCGTTCAAAACACTCCTATGAGGAGTAATCCCCTGACTTAAGTCTCTTTTCCAGGATTAAGACTTAAAAAATGAGAACCAACTGTGTATGCATGAGAGAGAGTTATAAATTATGCACAAATTATAAAATGTATTTAACTCTTGAATAATATCCAGCGTTTGTCTTTTCACTCAAGCGGACGATCAACCGCGGAAACCTACAGACGCAAAGTATGGTGACACACCAAGAGGTGGGAGCATGCTCCCACAACAAGGACAAAGAGTCTGACGAAAGAAGAGAAATAGGAACCCCTCCAGACCTAGCTGAGATTGTGAGGAGTCTCATGGTCGAATTGCAAAGCTGCAAGGCCGATAATGAAAGAATGATGAAAGAACAAGAAAATCAAACTGAGATTAATGCAATTTTACTACAGAGCTTATCCGACCTACAACAACAAATGCAGCATGAACCTGAGATGCAGAATCATGGTCGTATCAATGGCCATACTGAGAGAAGCACATCAAGAAAGGTCCACCCCAGAGGTAGAGGACCAGTGCTAGACAATTCCACTGAGAAGGAAGCTGGTGATTCAGAAGGCTCTTCCAGCAGCAGGACCAGTTTCTATTCTCAAAAGAAACAGAAGAAGCAAAAGACTGCCAAGAGTAATAAATTTGAGGAATTCAAAAAGGCCAAACCTCCCTCCTTCGACGACGAGATAAATAAGGGAGAGGAAGCTGAGGCTTGGCTACTTGGACGGAAGAAATATTTCAGAGTCCATGATTTCTCAGAGAACTTGAAGGCTCGAGTGGCCACTTTCAATCTGAACGGAAAAGCTTCCATCTAGTGGGAAGACCTTAAAAATATGAAGGGGGTCCGCGAGGAGGACCTGTCTTGGAAACAGTTTGAGAAGTACTTCGGGAAGAAGTATTTGTCGGAAAGGTATTTCGACGAGAAGGATAAAGAGTTTTATGAACTCAAACAGAGACAACTTACTATGAAGGAGTATGTCAACAAATTTCTTGACTTACTAAGATATGTACCCTACATCAAAGCAGAGAAGGCGAAGGCACAACGCTTCATCAGTGGGCTACCCAAGGAATACCCGAACCGAATTGAATTTGACAAGCCAAAGACCTTAGAAGACACTATAAGAAAGGCAACATATTGTCATGAACAATATGGACATCGGGCAGACTCTCGTGGAGACTGGAAACAGAAGAGTGGTTCGAGATTTCAGAAAAAGGGGATTAGATCCTCGGGATTTAAAAACTACAAGAAGAACCACAGAATAAACTTTCCAACCCGAAGTTTACTCCAGCAGAACTTTCCCTTGGTGGATGGAAATAAAACTTCTGGACCTATACCAGTAAAGACTAATAACCCAAAGAAAGAACCTCTGAAATGCTGGGGTTGCGGAGAAGAGCATCTCCTGAGAGATTGTCCACACCAACAACAGAAGAGTCGAAAAATTTATAACATGCAGGAAGCTACCACGGTCAATGATGTGGCAAGGAGTGTGCCGCATATCTATGCAGCCTTGGATAATAACCAAGCTGACCACCAAGCTTCAGTGGTGGAAATAGAAGGTATGATTTTCAACCATCTGGTGTATGTTTTGATTGACCCTGGTTCAAATTTGAGTTATATATCCCCTAGAGTTGTTGATAAGTGTAAGCTACAGCCACGAAAACAAACTAAGCCATGGTTAGTACAGTTGGCCACTTCCTGCAAAAGAAAGGTGGTAGAGGCCATACCATCCTGCCAGGATAGTCTGATCCCTTCCTTTCTAAGCAGGAACCCTTAACCCGCCTATGGCTAGCACACTTGCAGAAGTAATTGAAATCTACAGAGAACAGGATAGTCTGATCCCTTCCTTTCTAAGAAGGAACCCTTAACCCAGTCTCTGGCTAGCACACTTGCAGAAGTAATTGAAATCTACAGAGAACAAGATAGTCTGATTCCTTCCCTTCTAAGAAGGAACCCTTAACCCAGCCTCTGGCTAGCACACTTGCATAAGTAATTGAAATCTACAGAGAACAAGATAGTCTGATCCCTTCCCTTCTAAGCAGGAACCCTTAACCCAGCCTCTGGCTAGCACACTTGTAGAAGTAATTAAAATCTATAGAGAACAGGATAGTCTGATTCCTTCCTTTCTAAGCAGGAACCCTTAACCCAACCTCTGGCTAGCACACTTGCAGAAGTAATTGAAATCTACAGAGAATAGGATAGTCTGATTCCTTCCCTTCTAAGTAGGAACCCTTAACCCCGTCTCTGGCTAGCTTCATAAAATCATCACACAAGATTGCTAATAAAGAGAATGTAACATTCAATAAACTAGAGTTCTTAACCAAACAAAGTTAGTAGTGTTTCAGCAAAGCAGAATTCATTAAAAGTAGTGTTCAACAAATGAAAGTTACTCAAGGCATAAACATAAATTACACTAACACACTCTAAAACTAACGTGTGAATCTTGTGAAGAAGGTGGGCCCTCCCTTCTCACAAGATCCCCCTGAAACGAGAAAGCTAGAGAAGGATACTCAAAGCAGTCCTTTATTCATCTATCAAAATATCATATTACAGTTTGAAAATGAAATATGTCCCTCTCTCTGAAGCTTTCTCAATACATAAAACTTGGATCCCTCGAATGATGATTTCCTCTTATTTAAAGAGGAAACCCCTTCGATACAATTGATCAAAAATTACAATGTGCATCTGAGTCCTATCTTTAGTCAGATTTACTTTCCAAACCAGAATAGGATTTCCTAGTCTCGCGCAACAGAATGTCATTACAGGTGTTGAATGAGATATTGTTGTTATGGATGGAGTAACAGCTTCTTCTCGTTGCTGCTAATGATGTTTCAGCATCGCAATTTGCGGGTTGTTTTAGCCACGTGAATTGCGCTCTTGACTGTGTCAGCATTCTTATGTAGGAGCGACGGTTGGTGCTTGTTGACCACTGACTGTAACGGCTTCCTTTGTGTTTCAGCATCGTTGGTCCTGGCGGTTTCCTCTATGTTTCAACATAGTCGGTCATGGCGGTTTCCTCTGTGTTTCAGCATCTGCAGCTCTGGACTGTGTGACAACTTTGTGTTTCAGCATCTGCAACTCTGGACTATGTAACAGCTCTGTGTTTCAACATTTGCGACCTTGGATTGTGTAACAGCTCTGTGTTTCAGCAACAGGCTTCAAATGCTAATCTGCAATTTGGACACTTATACATTTCTAATCAATGGTTAAGTACGAGAGTGATGTAAAATATTATGCAAAACAGATTAAACGTATTGTAATGAGAAGGGACGTTGTATACCTCTGGAATGATCAGATAAAGTGATAGTATGAGTTTAAATATGGGTGATCAAGAGTATAATAGTGGCAAAAAGTATAGGCAAAAAGGTACATTGTGTGGTCCTAACATCTCCCCCAACTCAAGGTGTTGCGTGTCCTCAGGAAACTCACTCTGAATCAGAGTCTGGATACCAACTCTGAGCATGTAAGTTACTCAAGCAGTAACTGTGGGAGGTAATGTCCGTTGGCGTTCTAAACCCTTGGACCTATTGTAATCTTTGCCATGTTGTTGTTTCTACCTTCTTAGGTAGCTTATAACTGACTTGATACCTTTCTATTGGCAACCAGAGGATGGGAAAATAAAACTGGTACCCTATCCAGTTTTCAGCACAATGCCTAACACACTGGATGTAGTTGGGTATCTTGGAAATTGCTACTTCTAGGTTGGCAGGACCAAAAGGATTGTGCTCTTGTCTCTTCTCCGTGGATTGCTGCCAAAATAGGTTATTGGCCTGGAGGGCAGGAATCTTGATGGATCTGATGATGTGCTGACAATCTTGGAGCACTTCTGATTGTAGCTGCTAAACATGTTCTGTTACCCCTAGTTGTTTTAAGAACTCATAATATTATGTGATAAAGGTAGTTGCCTTCTGTGGTTCTGGCCTTATCCAGAGGAGGCAATTATCTTCATTGTGCTTAGCAGCCAAAAATTCATCTTGCCAGAAAATCTTATTATAGAGAAAGGAAGTGAATGCTCAAATTTGGATGTCCCCAACAAGGGGATTTATGTTTAGCAACCTATTCTCTGGAATGGCCTCATTATGAAAGTATGCCTCATAGAGGAGGTGCTGATCCCTAGTAGAGGCTGCTACAAAAGTTTTGACAAAATCTTCTCGTTGTAGTACTGCATGGGGTTTACCTTCTATAATGGATTTGATCTGAAACCATGTGAGTCGCTCCATAAGGAATAAGGAGTAGTTGTAAGATGGCTTTCTTGTGGCCAGTAGCTTCTGTACCAAATCAAATACCAGGGCCAATCTTCCTTTCAATTCTTTGTTCTTCTTAAGGTCACGAGCTTCCTGGCGTGTCTGTTCTAATGCTTCCCAATTTGAGTAAGTATGATTTATCCAGATTCATCTGTGCACTTGCAGGTTTTTGGCTTGTGTTTCAGCATACTCTTTCTTCCATTTTTTTATTTCTGCCTGGTCATCCCATAGCTGAGTCTGTGTTTCAACATTGGAAGTAGTGGGATGAGGTAAGGTTTGAGTAGATTGTTCCCTAGAAGTGGAGAGATTGATTTGGTTGGGAGGTGTAAATTCCTCCATAGGCACTGTCTGTACAGCCTTGTTGACAAAGGTAGGGGCTTCTTTTGTTGCGATGCAGGGCTTAGTCTTAAGCTTGGGAGGGCCTGCTGGTTCTTGTGTTGCAGCAAGTTCTTCCTTGGCTACAAAAGGTGAAGGAGTAGGGGTTGCTCCTGGCACTGGGACTTGAATTACCTTATAGCCTGCTTGATAGTAAATATCTCCACATTGGCAACACATATATTCTTTACACAGGCTTTCTGTAGTTTTCTCTGACAATGTTGCTATACGGTCTAAGGTGTACAAATTTAGTTCCTTTTCATATGCATCCTTTTCCCTGGCTAGTTCCTGCTTATATTCTTCCAGTTTTGACTTTAAAAACTTGTTTTCCTGCAAGACAGATGCCATTGTTGCTTCTGGTTGTTGGGGAGGAGCTGCAGGAAAGGTAGATACTCCTTGTGTTTCAGCTTCTTGGTGTAGGAAAAGTAAAGTTGCAGCACCCTGAACCTCTAATTCCTGTATATCAATTTCAATGTCAGCGGCTGGTTCTTGTGTTCCAGCCACTGAATGGGTAGCTGGTTTTTCGGCTACTTTGCTTGAGGAGGGAAGTGTTGCAACATTCTGGGCCTCTGATTCCTGGGATTCAATTTCAATATCAGTGGTTGGTTCTTGTGTTTCAGCCACTGGATGGGTAGCTGGTTCTTATGTTTCAACTACTTTATTTGAAACAAATGATGTCTGGGCATCTGGTTCCTGTAACTCAATTTCAATATCAACGGCTGGTTCTTGTGTTTCAGCCGTAGTTGTTTCTTGTGTTTCAACTATGGTTGGTTCTTGTGTTTCAGCCACTGAGTGGGTAGCTGGTTCTTGTGTTTCAGCTACTTTATTTGAGACAGATGATGTCACAACATCCTGGGCATCTGGTTCTTGTGTTTCAGTGCCCATGGTTGGAATAGGAAAAGATCTCGGGATTGGGGAGGTTGGAGGTGTACGGGGTATCAGTCGAATCAGTGGGGGATCTAGGGTAGTGGTCATAAAGGGTGGCCTTGTTGAGGCTCTTGTTCTCTTTTTTTTGTAAGAAGGGTGGAAAGAGGGGAGTTTGTTTTCGTTTTCGTGAAGGTCTTTCTTCAATGATGGGGCAGGAGGAATTATCTGGTTCAGAGTCATCACTAAGAATATGAAGGGCAGGAGTGGATGACTCTGGTAAGGTATGCGGCAGATTTGGTATGGTAGGGGATTTGATTGGACTGGTTGGTTCTGTGGGCGGGCTATTGGGTACTTCGGGGGAATCTAGGGGGTTTTACGGTTACTGCTCCTGGGGATTTTCAGGAATTTCGGCAGTGGCTTAGGGGTTTATGGGTGGGTTATTTAGTGGAAGGTTTTGTTGAGAAAAACCCCTTTGGATGAGCAATTGGACAAGACGGTGGTGGGTGAGTGAAAGGGTGGGATATTTAGCCTTTCTACAATAGTGTGCCATATTTTTCAGACAGCCCAACAAATAATAAGGAATATTGACCCATCTATTATGCCTTAAATGAGATAGCAGAAGAAATTCATGCTGATAAAATACCTGATATCGGCCTTCGCAGGTCAAGTAATGTTTGATTAATCTTGCGACTTCTGGCCATGGGGGTGGCAATGAGTTGAGTTGAACCCCCCTGCCTTTCAATTCAATTCGTTCTTCTAGCAGGAAGAAGTTCTACTGAGCATTCTGAATGATATGTTTACGGCTGAATATGCGAGCACTGTCAATCGGGAAGCCTAAGACCTGTGCTATGTCTTCTTTTGTTACTGATATTCGGACCCCTTCGACGACAAAATGGTCCTCCTGAAGATTTTGGGCGAATTGCGGAACCTGTTGTTCATTATACCCCTAAAGTCTCTAAAAGTAATTGAGCCATCCTGCCTGCTGGAATATTTGATAAGATGTCAGATAGTGTTCTAGCAGCGCTGTGGTGGTGGGCTCGTTCCGTATGATAGATTCTCCCATGGCTACCAGCTCGGTAAGATACAACGTCAAGAGTTTGAGTATCAACTTCTGCGCAGAGTGAGTTTTCCGAGCGACGTTATGCAAGAATGGTGGTCAAATGCACGAAAGGGTGGTGAAATAGGGATGACGACGGTGAATTCGTGTGATATGATGGTATCGCGGATTTGATGTGTCCTCCCCTCCCATCAAGTGCGGGTAGTAATGATTGCACTTGAATGGTCATAATGACTTAGAATCTTTCTCATTAACTATAGCCTAACTGAATTACATAAAATTTACATACTTCGCCTTACCGTTTGATTCGTTCTGCAAACAACATATCATGCTTGTCCGTGGTAGTCTTGTCGTGGCAGATACTTTTGATCTAATAGATGAATTGTGTCGAGGGTTTGCTGACTAGAAGGATGAACTATAATCTGAAGGCGTAAAAGCTTGCTGACAGACGATGGTGAAAGACTGGTGTTTCAGCAACAGAGAAGAACAAAACAATTGTTGTAGATGAAGAACTGTTGAACAATGGTGTTTCAGCATCGGAAGAAAGTCAAAAGTGCTGAACGGTGGTGTTTCAGCATCGGAAGAAAGTCGAAAGTGTTGAACAGTGGTGTTTCAGCATTGGGAAAAATGATGAAGGGTTGCTAAGAATGGTGTTTCAGTGACAGAAAAGAAAAGGCGAAACAATTGTTGGATGGTGTTGTTTCGTCGATGAAGGATGGTGAGGAAATGGGGGACTGTAGTGTTTTTGGAGTGGGAAGAATAAAAAGTGTTGAGCAGTGGTGTTTTAGCATCGGGATAAAGTCAAAAGTGTTGAACAATGGTGTTTCAGCATTGGGAAAAATGATGAAGGGTTGCTGACAATGGTGTTTCAGCAACAGAAAAGAAAAGGTGAAACAATTGTTGGATGGTGTTGTTTCGTCGATGAAGGATGGTGAGGAGATGGGAAAAAGTGGTAAAAATTTTTCCGAACGTGATGGGAAAAAGTGTGAGTTTGGTGGTAGTGGTGTTTCAGTAATGAAGGAAAGGGAACGGATTGCTAACAGTGGTGTTTCAGCAACAGAGAAAAGTCAAAAGTGCTGAATGGTGGTGTTTCAGCATCGAAAGGAAGTCAATAGTGCTGAACAGTGGTGTTTCAGCATCGGGAAAGATTATCTCTTTGAAGTAGGATCGTCCTTTCCTAGTGGCCTGAGCTTCGATCGAGAATCTGCAAAAATCGACTGTAGCATGGTATTTCTTGACAGGGATTATTAGTAAATAAAATCTAATCTAATCTAATACTAAAGAAAATTAACTTAAAAGAATTAATTGCTATTAGGGGTAGAAACTCCCTAAACGAAGAGGAAATGGGCGTCTTCCATGCATGTGGCCTTAAAATCTTCTTTAGAAATTGGTCGCTGATACAGACGGAGCCGATGACCATTTACAAGTAACAGGGTTTTGGAGTCATCGATCGTGAGGAGCCTTACTGTTCCATTGGGGAAAACTGTGTCTACTTCGTAAGGCCCAAGCCATCTTGTACGCAGTTTCCCTTGAAATTCTTTCAACCGGGAATCATATAGTAGGGCCCAATTACCTTTTTGGAACTGTTTGTTCTTGATATTTTTGTCATGCCATTTTGATCTTTGTTGTTGAATTATGGTTGTTTTCTGAATGGCATCTAATATTTTCTCCTCCAATTCGTTATGATACTGTAACCTGGTTGTCTGTGCATCGGTTAAATCAAGGTTGACAGCTAAAGCAGTCCTTAAGGTTTTTATCTCAAATTCCACAGGAAAGACAACACTCTTTCCATAGACTAATTCATAGGGAGAGAATCCTGTAGTATTTCTCCAGGT